>CM064556.1:12625026-12661411 GCA_032716605.1 Paralithodes platypus
AGCCTACGTGTACAAGGACAGGTATAAATGAGTTTGGAGAGAGAGAATGGAGGGAGGATGGAGGATTTTTGCCTCCCCTCCCACCCTCAGTATATTGATTGCTGCTGCTTGCAAGCTTACGCACATTAAGGGGCCTGTCACTGTCTTCTCCCGCCGCCACCTACGGTATACGTGTGGCATACAGTATTTATCTGGGGATGAGGGAGAGTCCCTCCACCACCTACTGTATACGATAATAAATGTGTGTGAGGTGTAAGTATATTATGATGTGTGGTACCGTATCAATAGTTGCCATGTTGGCCTATTCCTGGTCCAATTTGTTGTCGCCTATTCGGCGCGGACTTTGAACGCGTTTCCGGAAAGCTTGTTGCATTCGCCTAGGAGATACTTCCGGAAGGCCAATGGCGCTTCCCGGGTTAAATATATCCTCCTCTGCTAGTCATAATACAACATTACGGGGAGATGTATATTTATGTGCCTATTTATTCATTTATTAACTATTTACTTATGCCCCAGCCGAAGGTCGATTCCTCCTAAATTGCAGGTTCGCTTTTGCTCGCCAACAAAAATCGACACCTAAATGGCATGAAAGGACTACAAAAAAAAAAACACACATTCCACAATTGAACTTTTTCAGAAAGGATTTCTGGGGGCCAAAGAGCTAAACACAATCTCTGTTCCTTCACTGACTCAAACGAGTTAATTTTATGTAAAGCTAATCTTCTTTAATAGTTAGAGCATATATAAATAACTCTTTATATGGGCACTGACTATGCTTTCAATTGCATGGGATAGAAACATAATTAACACATTTGGCTTACATCTTCACGATTAATATATTGATACACTACATTTAGATCACTAATCTAAACTCGTCCTTTCAGGTTTGTAAGGTTTAATTTTGTTTACATGTTTTCTCATTGCAAATTGGTCAGAAGGTGAAAACAAATGTAATTATATTTTAATATAGTGCATAGAGTTTGTTCTGATCATTTAATAACAAGCATGTACAATGAATGTAGTATATACCGGTAGGGAAAACTAATATCACAATATAACTAACTTGTTCTTTCTATAACTTGTTCATTCTACAACTATGACGTTAGATGTGTGTACCAGTGCGTCATGATTAATATATTCTGTAATTTAATGTTATGCAGATTACGACTAAAACGTAAGTATGTAATAGTTGTTGTTGTTGTTGCTGTTCCCCAAGCTGCCTGGCCGAACAGCCCCAAGGCCCCGAGCAAGGCCAAGGCCATAACCGAGCGCCCCCACAGAACCCTCCCTGCCGACCACAATAAAGCCTGGGTGACCGAAGCCACTCCATGGCGGGGAGCTGAGGAGGGTGAGGAAACGCCCGGGAAACCAAAGCCCCACCCAGGGCCCTGTGCCCCTCAGCAAGTATGAAGAGAAAGTTGAGGGGCAAAGGAAAAATGTGACGCTTTGGCTTCCAATCTTGGTAGATTGGGAGGTCAATCCACGGAAGAGACGCCATCACTTGAGATCTAGAAAATATATAAGTAAAAGGAACAGTCAGAGTAAGCTATGGGTATGGCAGAGATCGCTCAGTTCTCACTCTGATAGACCAGCCCATCACCAGAGTATGTAATAGTTAAATATGTTAGCGGCTTGTGTTCTCATTAGACTGTATTCCCTTGTATTTTGTACTTATTGATGCATGACGATTCTATTCACTTAACTCAGTTTGGATAACATTTAAGTTGGGAATATTGTTATCGATTTTTTACTAAGTTTGCCAGGCATTTTAGTTAAGTTGTAGAGTTTCTAAAATTATTTATAAATGAAATACTCCCAAGCTACAGATCTCGCTGATAATATGTGAACGATATAACTTTATAATATGCATGTAGGCTAGGAACATGATATATATATACTGTAAATTATGCATGACACTTGTATAAATTAATAAGTCCAGGCTGGGAGTAGTTAAATATATATATATCGGATATCGTGACCCTTAAACTCGGTAACTCAAAAAAGGGCTGCAGCAACCGGGCTGTAAATTTACACACCTATTCTCTGGCCGACTCTTCCCAAATGATAGATATTGTCGCTCGATTACTCTTGTGGCTTTAAAGTCATATAGGTTAGTGGTCAGGATGTTTGGCCTAAGTCTAATTACTACACTCGGTTCCAAGTAAGTAGGCAAAATTTTGACCAGTAACCTCTATGACTCAGAAACGACAAGTGATCCCATGAAAGCCACAATTCCCCGAACTATGCACCCTCCATTAACAGTCAGACAAAGCACATCATCAACGGCCCCATTCAGCCTACTGTTTTAAGACGTTTATCCCAATCTAGGTGTCGAGTTTTTCCTGGCGAGCGATAGCAAGCCAGCATATTTGTTTTAAATGTTTTTGACAACAGGCTAAATTGCCCCATTAATTGCTCTTTCCATTCACATATGCATAGCCTACGTGAGTTGCAGTTGGGATGTGTGTACATGCTTAGATTGATATGCAGGATTCGAAGTTGCATAATAAATCGTAGGCAGTGTCCACCATTCTTTAACTGTCTTCGTGGTGCGATGCATAAGGTGTTGATTTTCGATGTGAGCATCCTGGATTCGAATCCACGGACTGCCACATGTGTTTGTAAATTTCATTAATCGATTTTAGGAGTATAGTTGGTTGTTGGAAGGAACATAATAATTTGTACATTTTTCGATAGAAAAATTTCTCCATACAATACTGGCTCGCTATCGCTCGCCAGGAAAAGATCGACACCTAGATGGGGATAAACGTCTTAAAACAGTAGGCTGAATAGGGCTGAATGGATACTAGCAAGAGAGAGAAAAAAAGGAGAGAAAAAAAGCAGGTGGCAAAATTTTGACCAGTAACCTCTATAACTCACAAACGACACGTGATCCGATGAAAGCCACAATTCCCCACCGACCCGAACTATGCTATCTATCGTCCACCCCAATCCATCCACACTATCTATCGTCCACCCCAATCCATCCACACTATCTATCGTCCACCCCAATCCATCCACACTATCTATCGTCCACCCCAATCCATCCACACTCAAATCGCCCATCAATCCATCCAGTCACTCAAAGACAACACTCAGCTACATGCACGGCCCCCTGAAGTCCATCCCTCAGAAACCCTCCTTTAGAGTCCACCTGGCTAGGCTGCGGTGTGGGTACGTACCATCCAGTCCTTCTGAGTTATTATGTTCCCTCCACCAACCCACTTTACTCCTAAACTCAATTAATGAAATAAACAAATACATGTGGCAGTCCAGGGATTCGAACCTAGGATGCTCACACCAAAATTCAGTGCATTTATCCATTGCGCTACGAAGACAGTTAAAGAATGGTGGACAAGCCTACGATGTATTATGCAGTTTATCAGAAGTGGCTGGATGACTCCGTCCAGGACACTTGTCCAGGCTGTAACACAACACCGCACACTATCAAACACATTATGAAGACTGCATAACACACAACCACTTACGCCATCAACACAATATACATTCACTGAGAGTCTTGTGGGAAAACCAGGTCTCGGCCGTGGCCTTCCTTAGAAGCTCGGAGATGTTCGGCCAGACAGCCTAGGGAACTACTACCACCGGTACTACTCACAAACGACTAGAGTAATCAAGCTATTATTTCTACCATTTGGGAAGGGTCAGCCAGGGAATAGGTGTAGAAATGTACAGCCCATTTGCTCAAGCCATTTTTGAGTTACAGTAGCTAGGGTTCAGATTTCCTGCCTACCTATTTGGACCAAGGTATAGACACTAACCCCCCGCCTCCCCCCCTCCCTGTGTAGGAGAACCAGGTAACTCCGGTGATAATGGTGGGCGGGGGTACACAGGCTACCCAGGGGGTGCAGGCCCCCCAGGACCCACCGGGGAGCGAGGATCCCAGGGGTACAAGGGGGACAGGGGCATGATGGGGGAAGGCAGAGACGGCAAGATGGGACCAGCAGGAGAACCAGGTACGTTATTCATTTGTTTATTCATTCATTCATGTACACCGTTATTCATTTGTTTATTCATTCATTCATGTACACCGTTATTCATTTATATACATATATTATACCTTACGGTATATATATTTATTTGTTAATTTACATATTTATTTATAAATAACATTTATTAGTCTTTTTTAGACCTCCATCAAGCTTAAGTAAAGTACCGGTACCCCCAAGATCCCCTTTCGAGATAAATGTGGGCATTTTGCGGTAACAAAATTACCCTCCTAAATTGCAGGCTCGCTATCGCACACCATGACAAAAATCTACACCTAAATGGCATGACAGGTCTTAAAATCGCCAAACTAAAGGGGCGAAATATGAAATGGAAGAGTACCTGTATTTAAATTTGAAAACTAACCGAACACTTCCCCTTAAAGGCCGGGTTTTCTTGCTCAATTTTCTTTGTTGTGCCCCTAGGTCCCCCCGGGCCCCCAGGAGTTGGTCTACCGGGCAGGATAGGCGAGCGAGGGTCCCCAGGTCTGACGGGTCCCCAGGGAGGCAGGGGATCAGCAGGACCACAGGGCCCACCAGGACACTGCGAGTACTGCAACCCCGCCCTTGCCTATCACGCCCAACAGCAAGCCGCCCAGGGCAACAACAAGGGACCGTGAAGATAACAACTCAACCACGCCCAACAGCAAGCCGCCCAGGGCAACAACAAGGGACCGTGAAGATAACAACTCAAGTTCCAGGGTGTCAAACCGGAGCAATTTTGTTTGAAGACTCGAAGAAAGGCGGTGTCACACGAGCGATTTTTCCGTCAATGTTTACGAGCAATTGTTGTGTGGCAGCTTTAAATGTTCAGTTATATCAGAGTTCAGCCACCAAATATAATCTAGCTTCAGCTAAGTTTCCGATGCCGATGTGAAAAGGCCTCAGAATATTACGAGAAAAAACTTGTTCATCGAAAATTGCCGGAAAAAGCGCTCGTGTGACACCGGCTGAAGGAATACAGGATAATTCACATGATATAGCAATATTTTGGCCATGTTATCACTTCCAAAGACACAATTTCAACTCTAACCATCATTTTATCCCAATAAAGACTACAAATATTGGTCTCGGCTTTCGTTTGACACCCTGAACTCAACTTTACCGCAACCCCTTCCATTCAACTGTACCGCAACCCTTCTATAGTCTGTTTATTTCCAGGAGGCGTAGTCCGCTTGGGGGCATTCTGTGTATGGCCACCCTCGTAAGGGGAGTAAGGCGTCCGGCAATAGATAGATAGATAGATAGATAGTAGTCACATTATTGCCACATACTGCCACATATCATACACATACGGTAGCCGGTCATATTTCCTACGCAAAGGGTTCCATGTCATCTCAACCAGTAGACCATTTCAACCAGTAGCTCTCAACCAGTGCCAAATTAACCCAGACCAACCAAACTAGTGCCAAAATATAGTACTAACCTAACCTAACAGTCTCAACCAGTAGACCATTTCAACCAGTAGCTCTCAACCAGTGCCAAATTAACCCAGACCAACCAAACCAGTGCCAAAATATAGTACTAACCTAACCTAACCTAACCGTATTGGTTGATTTGGTACTGGTTGAGAGCTACTGGTTGAGTTGACCGGTCACCAAAACTGAGTACCCAGTATATATCCTACACCAAACGGTGCATCCGGCGTAACTCCTAGTTAGGCCTATACTTTCATATCTCCTACAATTATGATACATGATCAGTGCTCATCAATGCGATCACGCGGCATTATGCAGGAAATAATACAAAACCTAACGTTACCTAACCTAACCTAACCTAACTTAAGGGGAGGTTTTTAGTGCGTTTCCTAGACTTCCATCAAGCTTGAAATTATACCCCCTTTCAAGATAAATTTGTACATTTTTCGGTAGAAAAATTTCCCGGCCGAAGGCCGGTTCCTCTTAAATTACAGGCTCGCTATCGCTCGCCAGGAAAAAATCGACACCTAATTGGCACGAAAGATCTTAAAAGTGACATAAACGGGGCGAAAGTTCTTAAAATCGTCAAACTAATGGGGCGAACGTCTTAAAATCTCAAAATCAATGGGGCTAAACATGAGGGAGAAAGGGATCCAGAAAAAAATCCCGCAAGTGGAAAGCTCCACTAATCTAACCAGACTACTACAATATTCTAACTATACCGTACTTTAAAATGAAACAGCTGATCATTAAATTACACTGGCAATTATCGGTACATACAGGAAATAAGAGAAGCAATCGGTAGAGCGCATACCTCCACCTTCGTTAGCGGAGGTAACCTATGAAGCAATATTATAATCTCTCTATAGGCTATAATCTGTACTGAAACCCAACCACCACGATATTCAATCCCCCCCCCCCACCCACCCACCCACCCACCACCACCACCACACCCACACCCACACACACACACACACACACGTTTGGACAGTTTATCCTGGCTTATAGCAGACGATTTTATTCACATCACGAAGGGCATGTGGAAGTCAGAGGGTTAATTAAGATAGTATTTACCCTTTTCATGCCCACAGATCCTTCCAAAGCTGTATAATAGCCAAAATTAACTGTCAAAATCCTCATGTGCTGCAGTGTTATTTTTCAGCTCTCACTGCCACTATCCTATTCTATTTTACCATACATAATAAGAAAATCCAGTTATTATTATGGGTGAGATTTGAATGGGTATAAGTTATATTCTAGTTAAGGAAAATTAATATATTGTTAAAGTCTAATATATATAAATAAATATAATAAATACATATGTAGTAGTACCGGGTATAAACAATATATATATTAGTACCGTATATACATTACATATATATAAATACATAAACCTTAACAAGTTAGTTGTGTACTAACTTACAACATTGAAAGACTGCATAAATTTAAGGGGAGATCTCCACTTGAGGGATTTTTTTCTTGACCCCTTTCTCCCTCATGTTTAGCCCCATTGCTTTTGATATTATAAAACGTTTACCCATTAGTTTAGCAATTTTAAGAACTTTCACCCCATATTAAGACCTTTCGTGCCATTCAGGTGTCGATTTTATCCTGGCGAGCGATAGCGAGCCTGTAATTTAAGAGGAACCGGCCTTCGGCCGGGAAATTTTTCTACCGAAAAATGTACAAATTTATCTTGAAAGGGATAATTTTAAGGTTGATGGAGGTCTAGGGAACAAACTAAATACCTCCCCTTAAGGTTGATGGAGGTCTAGGGAACAAACTAAATACCTCCCCTTAACTAAATACCTCCCCTTAAGGTTGATGGAGGTCTAGGGAACAAACTAAATACCTCCCCTTAATCCGGTTCATTATTATATAAACTGTTCAGACTTAACTAGGTTATCTATAGTTATAAGTTGTATGGTGTTGTTGTTGTTGTTTGGTGCTTTTGTTTAGTTGTTGTTGTCGTGTTGTAGGCGCTGTATAACTAACATTTGTTTGTATATAACATTTGTATCCGAAGTAAATACATAGTTGGCCAACCTTGTGTCTCTTAATATATCATAACTTGTGTGTGATGTGATGTGATGTGATGTGTGGTGTGTGTGTGATGTGATGTGTGGTGTGTGTGTGATGGTGTTGGTGGGTGTGGGTGGGTGTGGTGTGGGTGTGTGTTGTGTGGGTGTGGGTGTGGGTGTGTATGTGTGTCTATGTGTGGGTGTGGGTGTGGGTGTGGTGTGGTGTGGTGTGATGTGGTGTGTGATGTGATGTGTGTGGGTGTGTGTGTGTGTGATACATTACAGGTACCGGTATATTATGTTATATGTCTAGTATGATCAATGATATATGTGTAGCCATTCTCTTCTTATAGCTAACCCAGCATAGCACGGGTATACTATATAATATGACCTAGATGTGTGTGAAGTAGGATTTTGTTTTTGTGTGTTCATTGTTTTGTGTTGTCCCTATTCTGGCTCTGTCTTGAGTCGCCCCCCCCCCCCCACCAAAAAAAAAAAAAAAAAAAAAAAAAAAAAAATATATATATATATATATATATATATATATATATATATATATATAGGCGGTATATACTGTATAATTATACCGGTATATATAGGAAAAGTGAGGATTGGGCCTGAGTATATAGATAGAAATAGAGATACTATATATGCCTAATATGATCACGTGTACCAATTATCTATCTTATTGGCTGTACGATCTATCAGACATCATTGACAGTTATTACCGAGGACTATTGGTAGCGTAACAAGGGAGGTTTTTAGTTCGTTCCCTAGAATTCCATCAAGCTTAAAATAACACCCCCTAGACCCCCTTTCAGGATAAATTTGTACATTTTTCGGTAGAAAAATTTCCCGGCCAAAGGCCGGTTCCTCTTAAATTACAGGCTCGCTATCGCTCGCCAGGATAAAATCGACACCTAAATGGCATGACAGGTCTTAAAATTGACATGGGGCAAAAGTTCTTAAAATCACCAAACTAATGGGGGCGAACGTCTTAGAATATCAAAAGCAATGGGACTAAACATGAGATAGAAAAGGATCCAGAAAAAAATCCCTCAAGTGGAAATCTCCCCTTAAAAAGACCCCCACGACCCACTTTCGAGATGAACGTGTACGGTACATTAATTATTCAGTAGAACAATGGCCGGTTCCTCCTAACAATGGCCGGTTCCTCCTAACGAGGGAAATGAATTGCCGGTAATGAAACCTAATTAATTGCCGGTAATGAAACCTAATTAATTGCCGGTAATGAAACCTAATGGATGAATGTCTTTTATTAAATAAAGGAGGGAAATGAAGGACTGAAAGAAAATGAGTGAATTAATGTATGGTGATAGAAGCCAATGAATAACTAAAGAAAACTAGTGACTTAATGGATGAAAGTGGGTGATAAAGAATGGATAATCTTCAAGGACACTCTACATCCGCCTTATTAGAAACAATTTATTAGGGAAAATAGGCACCAACAGATTCGCCATATTTTTCTCCATATAGTCCGCATGGAGGATTTTCGTTATTGACAAATTGAAAAAATACCCATTTCACAGAAAAATACACCAAAAATCTGTCAAAGATGTCAAATAGCGGGGGTGTGGGGGCAGCAGCCCCCACCCATAATACTAGGATAAGTTAGGTAAGGTTGTTAGGTTAGGCTAATGTCCTTTCAAAGGGGCATAGGCTAGTAAACACTAGGATAGCTTATACCCGTCAGAGGTAAGAAGAAGAAGAAGAGTCCGATGTAGTCTCCTTGAATGCTACCAAAGAAAGGGCATGAATAACAAAACAAAGTGAATTAATGGATGAATAAATAATACCTAGTGAATTAATAAATTTTGAGCATGTATTGTGCGTAACCTTCACATCCCAAATTTTCTCCGGCGGCCGGGGGGCTATGCCCCCCGGACCCCCTGTTATGTAGCGGGGGAGGGAGGGGGGGGGGGCTGTGCACCCCGCGCAAAGTTAATCCTTGTAAACTTAGAAAAATGATCCAGAACTGGATATTTCCTGTTTTGGCACCCTGCGTCCAGCTCAGGACAGGAGCAGGGTAACATAGGTTAACCTAAGCCCCTAACCAAATGTAAACTCCAAACCTAACCTAATGACATACCCTGTTAACCCCTTCATTACCGGTGATGTCCTTCTAATGACATACCCTGTTAACCCCTTCATTACCGGTCATGTCCTCATATTCTGGAAACTATTAGACGATTTTGTTCAGCTTAGGAAGGATTTGTGATAGCCAAAAGCATTAAATGAGATATTCTGTAGCCTATTAAAATTAATTGCTAGAGGTCCTTCCTAAGTCGAATAAAATATTAATTATTTGCCAGCATATAACGAGGAGAACTTCACCAGTACAGAAGGAGTTAATATGTCCCCTGCTGGTAATATAATTATATGATGATAATGATGACAGTAAGTCATAGGTGGTGAGGGAGCAACACATTATTTAGCAGTGGGATACAATAAAAGGTAGGGGGGCATTGCCCCCCCATAACTTATTGGTATCATCATACAGTATCAACAAGGGGCAAATAACAGCTGGCCGCTTTAAAAAAAAAAAAGGCAGACAAATTAGACGCGAACATAGGCTAGGCCATTATTTGGTTCTATATACACCTAGACCTGGGCTATTCTTAACCCGTCAAATGAGGATATTTGTAACTTCTACCTGGCAGGCGGTCATATTTACCCTAAATCAGCTTCATTCCATGCTCTTGTTCATGCATAAACAAGAGCCAGAACGTAATACAATTATGTATCTGTGAAAGGGCGATAATAGAGCTTTCCAATTTCCAATCACCTTTGTATTCCACAACCAGTAACAAAACAATTTACCCAACGCTGGTAATGGGATGCAATAATAGGTTGAGGGGGGCTTTGCCCACCCCACCCCTAGGAACTTTGATGGACAGACCATAAATAGGGTAAAGAAGAAGATAATATATAATTTTTGAAGGATAAGATAAAATCATAGGCCTACTGAACATAAAGTACAAACAAAACAAAACAAACAAACAAAAGGGAGGTGCCGTTGTAAAGGCCTAGCTTCCCGCCCAACAACTGAACTGTGAATCATACGCCTGACAACGAAATTCATTAGTGTTTTATGACGCCAGAAGATTGAGAAGTTAATGTGAAATCAAAAGGTGGCATAAAAAACGCCTCTATAGGCCTAGGCCTATATAAAATTAATAAATAGAAAAACAAAGTACGTAAAAATGTCCGGTATTTGTAAGGAATAGCCTAGGCTTCAATAAGATAACTTGAGAATAGTTAGGCTATCCAACTGAGAGGGTTCTATGATAATGCCATAGGCTACAAAAAAAAAAAAAAAAAAAAAAGGCTAGGCCTATATATATATATATATATATATATATATATATATATATATTATATATATATATATATATATATATATATATATATATATATATATATATATATATATATATATATATATATATATATATATATATGAGAGAGAGAGAGAGCTAAGACAGAATTTGACCGCATTATAATATTGTGGTATATTCTATTCATTATATTTAGGTAAGACATCTTGACCAGTAAACCTACAAGTAGCCTAATCATATACGATTTACTAGACGCAGCTACAATCTAAAATACCACACCCATCACTATCAGGCAAGCATTGTTTGAGTAAAGTGACAGATGAAGTGCGTCTGTAATCATGCCTGATCCATCACAACTGTCTCGCCAAAATTGATAGGCAACCCCACATGCACCTCGTGCAGAGTCCCCGAGACCATCGAGCACTTCCTCCTACACTGCCATACATGTTAAAAGGTTCGAGTCCTTGGAGTCCCACATGAATTTGTTGATTTCATTAATTGAGTTTAGAGGTGAAGTTGGTTGGTGGAACAAACATAATAATTCATACCCGACTACCTTACGCAGCAGATTGGCCACCCTGGCCTCCTAGATGGTCAAGAGTCCAAGACAGTGACAGAAAAGGCCCTACGCCAAGTCTGTGCTCCTCACGACATTGGGGCACCTATCTCGGATCTATTAGACACTGTGTTGTGACAGCGGATGCCGTGACGTGACGTTACTGACGTCCGAACCAGCCCTTAGCCTAGCCCCAATAACAAACCACATGTAGGCTAGGCTATACTCATTGGACAGATGTATTTTATTTATTTTTTTACCTAGCTTTCGTATAGGCTATTTGAGAGGCCACTCCTAAGTTCTACCTACTTTGAAATAGGACCCACGAAAGTAAACTTGATGCTTACCAAAGTGGGAGATGAGGACTGAAGCGCGGAGATTTGGAGAACACCTAGTCCAGTTCCAACTATCCCGCATATTTACCTCCCCTGGCTTTATTTGCATGGTTTTCGAGACATGGAAGTATCCTGAACACCCTAAGTAGAGTCTGGAGTAGCCTTGACATCGAAAACACTAGGGACAAGTGGTAATGGTCACTAAAACTTCGTCACTTCCTCCCTACACGAGGTTTGGATTTACACTTCTTCTTCTCTTGAACCCGCCCTTGGTCTGCGCAGGCCGCGCCGGTCAGTGTTGCCAATTTAGCTACTTTCCCGCTAGATATAGAGGGGGTTACTCTGGCAGGCTGCTGTCTAAGATGTTGCTCGGTAACATTTTAACTAAATCCAATAATAGTTGTTAGAAATGGTGCTAGTGTTAGGTATATATATTTTTTGTTCTGTGATTGAGGGAGGCAAAAGGTAGAACTGCGAGTGCCTCCCTCATAGTTGAAAGAGTGACAGGGCCAAAATCAAGGGACGTTCGAGCCAAAATGCCTGGACACACGGAGTTTGAAGCAATTTAAGTCATAGGAAGAGGGAAAGACTGATTCTGGGAGAGTTCCAGACCTCAGCTGTTGAGTAGAAGAAAGTTTGAGAGTAACGTTTCACTCTTGGGTTGGAGAGTTGTGTGTGTGTTATCTTTTCAGTGTCGGACTATGTGTAGGTTACCGAACAGCCTTGTTTGTCATACATCGTTAGTTGTTACTGGCAGACTGTGTGCATGTATGTGCGTGTGTGTGATATGTTCTGAGTCTGATCATGTGTACCAACCATTCTTGTTTGTATTCCATTGTTTCTGCTGCAACATTGATACTGGCAGACATTAAGTGTGTGTGTGTGTGTGTGTGTCACATGGCATGTTTGCGTTTAGGCTCTTGGTTTATCAGAATCAAGAATGCTTACAGTGAATATATATCACTAATATGAATTTAAAGGGTAGCCTATTTTGCAGAAACTTCAGAAAGTATTCTCTCTCTCTCTCTCTCTCTCTGAAAAGTACTACTCTCCATCATGCGTATAATCCATAGCGTATTTTGGGATGCAATTATCGCCAAGTTGACATGTGCATCGGGTAGAAAGAGTTATGAGAATGAAATGTCTTAGCCCCTGTACAAAATGAAAAACATGAAAAAAATAAAATAAAATTATAGCCTAGACTTTTGTTATGCTTCAGCTGTCTATACTGCAATGTCTTATTAATTCCAAATGAAGCCATTACTTTTAAGCTCCTCGGTGGTCTAGTGGTTAAGGTGTTGGAGTGCTGCATTACTGGCCTGGGTTCGAGCCCTGCCTGGGTCATGTCACAAAAATATTAAAATGACTTAATTGCTACGAAGATATTGTGGTGAAATATAGTGTCAATTATGAAACCTCGTTATATTTTAGGATACAGAGACATAGTAGTTTCATATTGTCTATAGTAACTATGGAGAAACACCAACACAAGGATATAAGGGGAGATGGGCATACTGTATGTATTTGCTTATTGTTTTTGTCTTATTATTTTTTAGTTTCCTCCCTAGACCTCCATCAAGCTGTAAAAAACACCACTAGACCCTCCTCCAAGATAAATTTGCAAATTTTTCGGTAAAAAAAATGCCTTTGGCCCTGTCGCTCTTTTCTGGGGGAGGCACTAGTCACAGGCATAAAAAAAAAAAAAAAAATTGCCTTTTATCCCATGGTCATTTTGGGCGGCCATGTCTTAAACCCGTGCCACTTGTTCTACACCGTATATTTGCCTTATTATCCCCTGGTAGTTTATCCCATGGTCAATTATCCCATGGTCATTTTAGGCGGCCATGTCTTCAACGCGTGCCAATTGTTCGCCACCGTACATTTGTCTTTTTATCCCATGGTCATTTTGGGCGGCCATGTCTTTAACCCGTGCCACTTGTTCACCAGGATCTGAGTTTCGCAGGTGTTGATGTACTGGGCCATCATCTGAACCAAGAGCTCCGGACAGTCGAGGGAGATCTGCGGCGGACACATACACATGTTATTGAAGAACTCCGGTTGTACTATTCCGGACAGCACCTCCATCACCCACCACTGTCGAGGGTATGACTGGTCCAACGGCATGATCTCAACCTGGGGAGCAAAGGGTTAAGATGGTCAGGTCTGGTCAATGTTGGGGATTAAGGGGGGGTTAAATAGCTGTGATGTATGAATGGGAGTTGCAGGGTCTGGTAAATATGTTTGGAACAGAGTGCGAAAAACGGAATCTGAAGGTAAATGCAGGGAAGAGCAAGGCTATGGCCTTCGAAAGGGGTGAAGCCACAGAGTGTGAGGTGAAGTTGAATGGTCAGGCTATGGAAATTGTCAGCTCATTAAAGTATCTGGGCAGTTTGCTGAGTAAAGATGGGACTATGGATGAAGAAGTGCGGGAGAGGGTGCAACAGGGGAAGAGGGTTGTAGGAACGCTGAAAGCAGTAACAAGAAATAGGGTGGTCAGCATGGAAATGAAGAAGTCCTTGCATGACAGTGTGGTAATCCCGACACTGACTTACGGAAGCGAAGCATGGATGTTGGTGGAGAAACTCAGACCAAGAGTGAGAGGGGTGGAAATGAGTTACTTGAGAACTGCCTGCAGTTACATGGAGGGATAGACAGACGAATGAGGAAGTAAGAAGGAGGTGTGGTGCGGATATAGATGTGCTGGAAAGTGTGAAAAGAAACAACTTGAGATGGTTCGGGCTTATGGAAAGTATGGGAAGCGAGAGAATGACTAAGAGGGTGTACACATTATCTAAAATCTGGATGGGAATTTTGTATTTTGAAGGAAGTCTGGCAAGGTGTTTTTATTAGCCTACGAGACAAACTAAAATGTAATGCTCGAAAATGATAAACACAGCAAATACCTCAATAACAATTGCACAAAATATCCTAATAACCCCCATGAGGTCGGCTCAAGTTAGTACCAGGGTTACCAAATCAAGTCCTCTAGGTAGTAAATGAATGCCGAACATCTCTAGAATAATGCCACAACCTCAACTACATCGCTCTAAACTGGCTCAAATCTACCAGAATATCGCTAGAATTCATGTCGCTAGATGAAAAAAATTGTCTCTAGATTGAAGTAAATACCTCTAAAATGGCTCAAATCTACAGAATATCGCTAGGATTCATGTCGCTAGATGTAAAACATGTCTCTAGATCGAAGTAAATACCTCTAGATCTAGCGGAAAAGTAGCTAAATTGGCTCCACAGGACTCAACACTCACCCACGAACAGTTCATTAGCCGTTTTGTAGACTTGATGCACATTTTGTCCGGCTCGGTGAGATACGGACAGTCTTGCTCTCCGCACGGCTCCTCCTTCATAGTAATCGAAGCCCCAAACAACTCCAGGTGGTCCCGTCCTTCCCTCAGTGCCGATATAAAGGTTGCTATGTGGTCCAGGTAGTTCTATTAGGAAGAAACAACAAACTCATCCTTCCCTCCGGCAGATAACTCCCGGTCACACCATAAAGAACCTGCACTCTTGGCGATAAATGCTGCTTGGTAATGAGCTATAACCAATTGATATCCTTATAGGAGGGTGGCTGGTGTTGCACAGAATAATGAGTAAGCATATTATGTTATATGGCCATTGGTGGCAAGTAGGACTTGACAACTGGTATCCGGTGTTTCCTGGACACAAAACACTAGTAAGGATGGGTACTTTCTTACATGAATACGGAAAGAAAGATATAGCTCAGCTGGGGGTACTGATGGGGCTTGTAATGAAGTTAGTGGTCTGGCCAAAATGTAGTGGGCGGTGGATCTGCCTCTATGAAGAAGCTTGATAGCCCTTGGCTTTGTGGACTAGGCACAATATGGAAAATAGAGTCATACTAACCATAATTTAAATAAAGAATAATGAAAAAAAAAAAAGAGGTATATATCACCTTTAACTCTGTGGCCATGTCTTCCCCAAACACCATCATCGCCACGGCCGTCAGCGATTTATGGACGACCATGTTGTACAGGTAGGCGAACATTTCCGGCACCATCATGTCGTAGCCCTTGGTCAGGTTGTAGGGTAGCGGGGGGGTGGGCGCCGGGAGACCTGCTGGTGGAGGGGGTCGGAGGGTGAGGTGCGGTAGATATTTCAGTGTTAGACTGTACTTGTATAATATTTGAGGGGGGTTTCTGGACCTCCTTTCACCCCCATTAGTTTTTAGATTTTAAGACATTTGCCCCATTAGTTTGGCTATTTTAAGACCTTTCGTCCTATATCAGTCAGTCAGTAGCCAAACCCTTTTTCCCTTAAAGGGGTAGGGAGGATCAGCCAGAACTGGGTCCTTTGCAGGCAAACGGCCCAACTCCGAGGCTTGCTGATCCATCAGTGGGAGTTAATTCTGGAGATGGAACTCTCAGGCCCAACCCCCAGGGGCTATCTGCGCCACACAAATGACGGGCAATGGGGTCGCCACATCCCTACGCCATAATGTCCTATTTAAGTGTCGATTTATTTGTGGCGAGCAACATCGAGCCTGTGCATTTTTCTACTGAAAAATGCACACATATTTCTCGAAGGGGTGGGGGGGGGGGGGGGGTCGTCATCTTGGGGCTTTATAGAGGTCTAGGGAGGAAACTAAACACAAAATATATATATATATATATATATATATAGTAGGCCTATATCAAAAATATAAAAATATAGTTTGGTTGTGACCTGGTGTCTGGTGATGTTAGGTTGAAACTAATGATGGGTGATGGAGAAGAGACCTTTAATTGTAATATGGTTGAACTCAAATTAGTTATAAGCATACAGTAGGTAGTGCCAGCGAACTTGACAATAATCTTGAGCCCTTAACTTATTATAACCCGAAGTGGATGAAAGCCACCGGGCTGACGTTTCTATCATTTGGGAAGAGTCCACCAGGAAATAGGTGTGGATATTTACAGCCAGTTTGCTCTAGGCCTTTTTGAGTTACAGAGAGGTCAGGGATCAAGATTATTGTCAAGTTCGTTGGCGCTAACTGAGAGGAGCAGTATTTACCTGTAGTGTTTACCAGTTCAGACATTGCAGAGAAGTGTTGTAATAGGTCCATAGCCGTTCCGTTCAGGCTTGTATTCATTAACGCATTCATTAAGGATGAGATGTTCTGTGATAGATCCATTTCTGTGGCATATAAGGACGAGATGTTCTGTGATAGTCCCATTTCGGTGTCCTTTAAGTCCAAGGCTCGACCGAACCTCCAGCGTCCACTGTGGGGTTCGTTCAGGGGTGTTGCTTCCAGAGCGGTGTTGCTAGGTGGCCGCTTGTGTTCCGCGGAAGGACTTGGTTCCTCCGCGGTGATCATGGACGTGTTGTACAGAGCCAGGAGGTACGGGTGGATCCAGGTGCTGTTGATCATCTGGCTCGTTAAGGAGGTGATCAGTTCGGGAGGGAAATCGTCAAAAAGGGCACCATCGCTCTCTACCGAAGGACGGAAGTTTTCAGTGTGCCGCTTGGTGAGCTTTGACTCGGCATCGTCTTTCGGGGAGTGTAGTCTTCCCTGCAGTACTTCCCAATTGGATTGTCTCAAGTACTTCAGATTGGCTAACATTTTGGAGTTTCTGTCAATAAAATCTAAAAGGGAAATCTTGGTGTCAGGCTCAAGGTTGTGGACTGAAGTAGTAGATGAAGACAGTTGCTCAGGTAAGTTGTCAGTTGATGAATTCACATTGATGGCATCCCCAAAATCCATATTAGATGAAGGAAGTTGCCCAGGGAAGTAGTCAGTTGATGAATTTACTTTAGAGGCATCCCCAAACTCCACATCGTTAGCCAGCTGCCTGCCAGTGGTCACTTTGTTAGCGCTGACGAGACCGAAGCATATGATGAGAGTTGGCCATATCCTAAAAGGATTAAAGATACTTGAATGGACATTGGATTTCATCTTTGAGTCGCTGGTATTATCTCTCTACGACTGCAATTCTTTTACTTGATTAGCGTACTTGTTAGAATCTATATTTCAATACGTTTATAAAGTAACCTTCAACTGATAATCAAGTTCTTCTGTAGAATAGTTGGCCAGGGAATTGTGAAGAGAATCCGTTTTCTATCTTTCCATCCAGTCACAAAAATATGATACTTTTCAAATCACTACTTATGACTTTCCTTCACACGCCAGAGAGCTTTGAGAGCCTGAGTTTGGGGTACTGGCCAGAGTGGAGTTCGAGGGAGTTGTGGTGAGTTAGTGAGAGGGCCTGGTACCTTATAACCTCGGAGTACAGAGTTTGGTAACAGGCTTGGTCACAGAGAACAACAATTACGAAAGCTATTTGAGATACAGTACATGAGTTGCTGTTGTGTGTGTGTGTGTTTGTGTGTGTGTGTGTGTGTGGTATTTGGTGTCTATGTTAGTGTGTTGTGTGTGTGTGTGTGTGCTGTGACGTGTGATGTGTGTGTGAGAGTGTGTATATGTGTGTGTGTGTGTGTGTGTGTGTGTGTGTGTGAGGGTGTGTGTGTGTGTGTGTGTGTGGAGTCGGGCCTAGTGTGTATACTAAACAATCTTGCCCATGTTGCATAGTTGCGACATTGTTAACTGTAAACTTCATACGGTATGTGCAACGCGCGCGCGCGTGTGTGTGTGTGTGTGTCTGTATACAGTATGTACAACGTATGTGTGTGTGTGTGAGTAAGGTTCGTTAGGCTCGGTGATGCATTTGGGGAGTAAGGAAAGCTAACAAAAAGAGAGAGAGAGAGAGAGAGCGAAATAATCATAATCACACATGGTGATAAATATATTCTTTTTACTGACTAGGAAAATGAAACACGGACTTGCAAGCTTTCGTCTGTATTCCAAGACATCTTCCGGCGGATATATATATATATATATATATATATATATATATATATATATATATATATATATATATATATATATATATATATATAAAGTAGATAAATAGATATACAAATATAGATAGATAGATAGACAGATAAATAGAGAGTGAGAGAGAGTGAGTGAGTGAGAGTACTGTACAGTTGAAATATATAAATGCACTCCAGTATTTCCCACCCATGGCTTAAGGGGGTCACCTGTTTTTTTTTTCTCTTTCTCTCCCTCTCTCTCTTTGGCTTGTATCCATTCGGCCCCATTCAGCCTACTGTGTTAAGACGTTTACCCCCATTCAGGTGTCAATATTTTCCTGGCGAGCGGTAGCGAGCCAGCATATATATATTTTTGTTTTGACAGCAAGCTAAATTTGTAAATTTTTCGATAGAAAAATTTCTCCGGCGAAGCCGGATTTCTCCATACAATGCTGGCTCGCTATCGCTCGCCAGGAAGAAATCCACACCTGGATGGGGGTAAACGTCTTAAAACAGCAGGCTTAATGGGGCCGAATGGATACAACCCAGAGAGAGAGTGAGAAAGATAAAAAACAAAGCCGGTGACCCCCCTTAACATACCGGTTACCCAGTCATAATTATTTCAAAGTTACAAAGTCCATATGGTACAGGAAAATACAAGACCTTAGTATATTACGAAGCTTACATTATATTTCAAAGCCTTACATTCATCCACGCCTTAAAATAGCCCAGAAGTCAAAATTTCATTTTTTTTTGTTCTTTTTCTAAAATGCTTCTTTCAACATAGGAGAATAGCATAGGAGGGAGAAAGAAAAAAAACATATCGCATCCATAACCCCCCGGGGCGGGGGTTCGCCCACGCCCCCAAAAAACGAATGTTTTCCCTTTCAGCCCCCAATTTTATTTGTGTTGTTTGTCTAAAAGGCTTCTGTAAACAATATAAATTCTCATATGAGGGCATAAACACCCATATGACATCCCTAGCCCCCCCCCCCCCCCACGTGGGCCCCAATATCATAGATTTTGCTAAAAATATTTCGTAAAATGACAAGATGGTTTACAGTAGTTTGCCAAAAAACTGTGTTTTCTCTAACAGCTTAGTATTAGAAAACGTTTCTGGGAGGACTAACTTGGTTATTCTCCCCAAATTTGTCTTTGCAATGCTTGCATATCTAAGATTTCCGATTGCCAGAGATCATATATTGGCAACTTACGAGTCTAACTACACTTTTTTGTATTGCTCAAATTAGTTCCCTTTGTACACACTATATATAGGACTATATAGCAACGCTTGTACGTTGAAATAATGGCTGTTTCGCCAAAAGTTCCCGAGATTCGACCTTTTTCATGTCGAAATTTGCTATACCCCAAAAATATATATATTATATATTTTTGTTCAGCACCTTCTATTATTCAATGATCGGACAGCTGTTGGGGATGCTTGTAGGATGCGCCATAAAAAAATTGTGGGAAATTTGAACAATTTTCAATGTGTAGAATGATTTTTGCTATAGTGCAATGAAATTCTCGTGCGCGCACGTGCGCATGCACATAAAGAGCTGATTTTTTCAGTGAGTCCTATAATTTCCATTGGTATTAAGATGGCATAATGCCAGAAACAAACTCTTATACAGGGTGAATTGGGGGTGTAAGGTTCAGCCTCCCCTTAGCCGGAGTCACACGAGCCCTTTTTCGAGCAATTATGGTCTGGAAGCTTAAACAATTACACTTTATCAGAATTCAGCCGCCTAACATAATCTACCTTCAGTCTAGTTACCGATACCAGTGCAAACATGTCCCGAAATAATACGAGAAAAAACTTGCTCATGGAAAATTGACAAAAAAGCGCTCGTGTGACAGCGGCTTTACAAACTGTAGTCCATTCGCTGTAAGTAGGCGAGAAATCATGACCTCTATCCTCTGTAACTCAAAAACGACTAGCGTAATCGAGCTAATTTGTCTACCATTTGGGAAGAGTAAGTCAAGGAATAGATGTGGAAATGAACAGCCAATTTGCTCTAGCCCTTTTGGAGTTACAGAGAATAGAGGTCATGATTTCTCGCCTACTTACAACGAATAGACTATACGAAAGGGGAACCCACCTCTATATAATATGGAATCCCTCTACTAGCAAGACAGATGATATATCATATATTCCTTAAGTCTGTTACAAACTCCTTGGTGTAAAATAGACTATAGCTAAATGTTCCTATGATTAAATGATTGATTAACATTATCATTCATTATTATTCACTATACAGTATCAAGACTCAACATTTATTACGATTTTTTTTGCATTCAGTGAAAATAGTCTTATATAAAATTATCCACAAGTCTACAATAATATATATATATATATAAGGGGAGGTGTGGTGGAGTGGTCATGCCACTGGACTGGTAATCCAATGGTCCAGGGTTCGAATCCCGATGTATCAATGGGAAGATATTATTGGGATGGAATTTGTGCTGTACCTAGTATCAGTGCATTACCACAAAGCCCACCGAAATGCCAAAAAAATATCCCTCATTGTTCCCTGATTAAATAGCACTGTATGAATATTCCCATATTCAAAATATACTGCAGGGGGGCAATGCCTAGTGAATTCATTGCTCAATAGGTGGCATTCTCAAAGTGAGGGTCCGAGTCTAGGTGGTGAGACAGTGAAGCACTGGAGCGAAGCAGCTTCAGAGATGTGGCTGCCTCGAGCCGTGGGTGGGCAACCGTGCATCTTGCGAAGGTACGATATCGGGGGCTGGTTGTATCCCAAAGTGCTTCACATGTTTCACTCCCTAGACTGGAACGAGACCTCACGGGCTTCGCCGTTCAATGTAAGGTTGAATGTACAGGCTCTAAGCCTATGCCCGAGAGGGAGTAGTTGGAAGTTGACGTTAAAGCCGGTATCACACGAGAGCTTTTATAGTCAACATTCGATAAACAAAAAATTTCTGGCAACATTTCTGGTCTATTTTGCACTGGCATCGGAAACTAGACTGATCATAGATGAATTTAAGCAACCGAAATATTGTATATGTTGGCCACGTAAGCTGCCAGACCAGTGTTGAGGATACATGTTAAGTGAAAAAGTGCTCGTGTGATACCGCCTTAAGCGTATATACTGTAAAATTGTAAATCTAGGTTCTCCTCAGACTCTACTAGGCGATATGCGATACAAAACTGGACCTAGGTAGTGGAACTTTTCCCTGTAATAAAGATATATATAGAGAGGTGTTATTTATATAAATAGGAAGTAAATATATCTACCTAGCTACCCATAAGTTGCAATACAAGGCGATGGGGTGATGGTAGGAAGTGGAAAGCTACATCAGTTATTCAAGTACAGTCGGCTTAGTAAGTCATGTCTCGGCACCAATTATGTTTTGGTCAATAATTGTTATTCGCAATATATACACATGATTTCATCTTTTGGAGTGAGATATACCAACAGGTTCCTCTACACTTACCCACCCTATTCAACATCTGACAGACATTAATACAGCACAGAGCAACCAAACGTAACGCCAGCTGAGACATGACTTATTAGCGCCACCGTACAATTGACCACTTGCGAGTTTCAGGCTAGAAGGAAGTTCGGCCTGTAAACATCGATATTAAACACAAATAAATAGGCTGAATGGGGCCGAATGGATAAAAGCCAGAGAAAGAGGGGAAAGGAGAAAAATAACAGGTGACCCCCCTTAATATCATCACACCATGCCTCACTTCCAAACAAGGATATAATATCTATAGGTAGAGACAACGAACTTGACAATTTTTTTGACCCCTTAACTTCTCATATCTCAAAAGGGCCTAGAGCAAACTGAGTGTCAATATCCTCACGTATTTCCTGGTGGGCTCTTCCCTAATGATAGAAATGTCAGCTAGATTGCTTTGATATATTTTGAGTTATGAGAAGTTAAAGGGTCAAGAAAATTGTCAAGTTCGTTGGCGCTACCTATAATTTTGTGCAGTAATCGTTTGATACGCTTTAGTGGCATATTTAGCATTTGATATTGTTATTACGACTTTCTGTAAGACGACGTGTATATACAGTAGGATATATATATATATATATATATATATATATATATATATATATATATATATATATATATATATTCTTTATAGTATATATCTCCTCCCACTTGCGGTTGTTTTTACTCATATGATAACTGGTAAATCTAGGCCTGGGCTAAATCACCTTTCACCCCAATTTGGCTGATTCTATTTTCGATTATCTTGTTTATGCACCATCACCATCATCATCATCATCATCATCGTTCAGAGCCATAATAATATAGAACAGAATTAATAGATTGGTGTGACTGTTTATGGTGTTTTTCGATTCACAAATGAGAGGAAAAATCGGATAATGGCTATAGTCTATTCGCTGTAAGTAGGCGAGATATCATGACCTCTATCCTCTGTAACTCATAAAGTGCTGGAACAAATTGGCTGTAAATTTCCACATCTATTCCTTGACTGACTCTTCCCAATTGGTAGACAAATTAGCTCGATTACTTTAGTGGTTTTTGAGTTACAGAGGTTATAGGTCATGATTTATCGCCTACTTACAGCGAATAGACTATAGTAAGAACGATGAACAAAACTGTCCTTAACTTAGCTTTGGGTCACAACACACCCGTACTGAACACCTTCCAATACACACATAACGGTACATCAATACACCTTCTTACATAGTGCGTCCCTTCTTACATAGGACACCCCTTCTTACATAGGACGCATCTTCTTACATAGGACGCATCTTCTTACATAGGACACATCTTCTTACATAGGACGCATCTTCTTACATAGGACACATCTTCTTACATAGGACGCATCTTCTTACATAGGACGCATCTTCTTACATAGGACACATCTTCTTACATAGGACACATCTTCTTACATAGGACACATCTTCTTACATAGGACACATCTTCTTACATAGGACGCCCCTTCATATTTAGGATGCACAATAAGACAATCCTATACGACCGTCATCTCTGGCCGACGACCAGGCTGGCACGCTAGAGACTCACTCGTAACCAATCCTTACACGCTACGACACCTAGCGCTTGTGAATAATTGACCATGCCCATATATCCAGAAAGCATTGTTCTATCCCTCTTTTGGATTCAATACATGGGTAAATAAGTACTTGTGAAATATAAACTGAATCTGTATCACCGCTCCACCTCGTCAGGCTCTGCTACACAAGGATATAAGCACTTGCAACTCAATGACTGTTCCCATTCAAGTACTAGACATCATTCTCCACCTCGTTTTGGCTCTGATACAAGGGATAATAAACACTTGCGAATTAATGACAATCCCCGGCGTACCAGCACTAGACATCGTTCTCCACCTCCTCTTCCACGAGTGTAGCGTAGGGCACCGGCATGAGGGAGGAGGAGTCATCTATGGGTTCCTGACGCTGGAGGACGATGTGGTGTGTCGGCTCAGGGGGCGTCGGTGACACTCGTAACTCCGGGGTGTTACAGGTGACGTCCATGCTAACAGCCCATGAGGGACCAGCAGTGGGGGAACGACGGAGACTGCTGACGGAGGTAGAATCCAGACTACGCCCTCGTATCACGCCATCTTGTAGAAGTGGCGACGGGGTACATGGTTCGGCCAAGTCTAGGCTATGGGACTTGCAGGACTTGCGCCGTGTTAGAGGGGGGTGCGGGAGGGCTAAGGAGTCACTGGGATGGTACCCTATACCCCCCATACCCCCAATACACCCTCGTAATCCACCGCTGTCCTCGCTACACCCACGACCTGAGGAACAAGCAGAAAGGAATGAAGATTGTCAAGTGTAATAGTTTAGGGTATAGGTGAGATATTATTGAGAGCCAATCATTATTATTGAGAGCCAATCATTATTATTGAGAGCCAATCATGTTATTCTAGGTTATTGCATCGAATCTATTTTATCACATTGCACCTATTAACCCCTTCAGACTCATATGACGCAGAGGTTGCCAGATTAGCAATAAGAAATAGAGTTCTCTGACTCTTATAATTACCTCTCCAAAATTAGTTTTCTGCCCACAGCTAACTCAAAGACAACTGCAGAGGTTAAGTAACTAAACTAAAGGTTTCTAAATACCCCTTATGGTAACAAAGGCTTTAAAGTATCCCTAATAGGCTCAACACAGCTAACTCAAAGACAACTGCAGAGGTTAAGTAACTAAACTAAAGGTTTCTAAATACCCCTGATGGTAACAAAGGCTTTAAAGTATCCCTAATAGGCTCAACACAGCTAACTCAAAGACAACTGCAGAGGTTGAAGTAACTAAACTAAAGGTTTATATGATGGTAACAAAGGCTTTAAAGTATCCCCAATAGGCTCAACACAGCTAACTCAAAGACAACTGCAGAGGTTGAAGTAACTAAACTAAAGGTTTCTAAATACCCCTGATGGTAACAAAGGCTTTAAAGTATCCCCAATAGGCTCAACACAGCTAACTCAAAGACAACTGCAGAGGTTGAAGTAACTAAACTAAAGGTTTCTAAATACCCCTGATGGTAACAAAGGCTTTAAAGTATCCCTAATTGGCTCAAAATCGCGTCATATGTCGGAGAGGGTTAATTATTTCTTGCATATTTGTGTTGGTGGTGTAATGGTTTAGATGCATATGTTCTGGGTGTGGTATCCCGAGTTCGAATCCCAGGAGGATCATATGCTTTCATTAATGTATAAATGTATTGGGGTTTGTAATGAAGGATTAATGTTAAAAACGGGGTGTTCCTTAAGAGGGGATTTCCACTTGAGGGATTTTTTTCTTGACCCCTTTCTCCCTCATGTTTAGCCCCATTGCTTTTGAGATTTTAAGACGTTCGCCCCATTGGTTTGGCGATTTTAAGAACTTTCAACCCATTTCTGTCAATTTTAAGACCTTTCGTGCCATTTAGGTGTCGATTTTATCCTGGCGAGCGATAGTGAGCCTGTAATTTAAGAGCAACCGGCTTTCAGCCGGGACATTTTTCTACCGAAAAATGTAAAAATTTATCTTGAAAGGGGCTCAAGGGGGTGTAATCTTAAGCTTGAAGGATATCTAGGGACCAAACTAAATATCTCCCCTTAATAGCTCCCCTTCAGTCAACTCAAAGCAAACTATTGGGAAACAAGAAAAAAACAACAAAAGAATCCACCCTCCCATCTTTGTTTACCTCTCACCCATCCTTACCACGGGCCTAAAATAACTTCATTAGTCGGATTTTTAAGGGGAGATCGGGCGAGGATTTTCTGGTCCCCTTTCTCCCTCGTGTTAAGCCCCATTTGTTTTGAGATTATAAGACGATCGGCCCATTAGTTTGGCGATTTTTAACACCTTTCGCCTCATTTCACTATCAATTTTAAGACCTTTCGTGCCATTTAGGTGTCTATTTATTCCTGGCGAGCGATAGCGAGCCTAAAGTTTTCAGAGAAGTCGGCCTTTGGCCGGAAAATTTCTACCGAAAAATGTTCAAATTTATCTTGAACGGGGTCTAGGGGGTGTTTTTCTAAGCTTGATGGAGGTCTAGGGAGGAAACTAAGAAATCAATGAATAAATGAATTAATATAAACAAAAAAAAACAAAAAAACCCGATCCATCTCCCCTCAATGAAGGTTGAAGGTTGAAGGCCGGAGTGCATTATCATCACAATATTTATAGCCGTCTGTTATATATATAGCAGCGAGAGAGAGAGAGAGACGTCACCTCTCATACTTAAGGGCAGGTTTTTAGTTCGTTCCCTAGAATTCCATCATTCTTAAAATTACACCCCCTAGACCCCCTTTCAAGATAAATTTGTAAATTTTTCGGTAGAAAAATTTCCCGGCTGAAAGCCGGTTCCTCTTAAATTACAGACTCGCTATCGCTCGCCAGGATAAAATCGACACCTGAATTGCACGAAAGGTCTTAAAATTGACGGAAATGGGGCGAAAGTTCTTAAAATCGCCAAACTAATGGGGCGACTGTCTTAAAATCTCAAAAGCAATGGGGCTAAACATGAGGGAGAAAGGGGCCCAGAAAAAAATCCCTCAAGTCGATATCTCCCCTTAACCCACGCTTCATTCACAGGTAGTGGGCTGGGGCTAGAAGGATGCTGCCCAATGCTTGATTCATCTATATATATATATATATATATATATATATATATATATATATATATATATATATATATATATATATATATATATATATATATAACATCTACTACTAAATGTCGCCTAATTGATATACGAACACACAACACACACACACAGAGAGAGAAAGAGAGAGAGAATAAGTGTGTGTGTGTGTGTGTGTGTGTGTGTGTGTGTGTGTGTGTGTGTGTGTGTGTGTGTGTTGTTGAGCCTACAGTAATGTAATTTTAACAGTATAATTTACCCGTTAATATTATAGCATGTTCCCTATAGGTCTACACACATTTGCTTACTACAACACACACACACACACACACTCATATTCTCTCTCACACAATCACTCATTCCTTCTCTCTCACACACACACACATACTTTATCATTCTCTCTCCCACACACACTCATTTTCTCTCTTTCTCTCTCTCACACACACACATTCTATCTCTCACACACATACTTAATCGTTCTCTCACACACACGCACTCACTTATTCTCCCCCCCACACACACACACTCACTCATTATCTCTCTTTCTCACTCTCACACATACACACACTCTCTATCTCTCACACACACACACAGGAAAGAGCTCATAATTATACCCAGACAAAATCAGTAGCATCATAATTTTCTCAGCTAGCCATATATTTTCTCCCAGGGCTGCCCAGGTAATCTCTCTCTCTCTCTCCCTCTCACACACACACACACAAACACACACTCCAGTTTATTCTCTCTCTCTCTCATACCCAGACATAACGTAGGGACCATGCTTTTTCAGCTAGCCATTTTTTCCCAGGGTTGGTGAGGTAATATTTAGCAGTACACTAAGAAATTACCACGATAAGTCTTACCTGGTGGTGTAGAAATGAAGAGTGTGTGTGTGTGTGTGTATGTGTGTGTGTGTGTGTGTGTGTGTGTGTGTGTGTAAGCCCCTACCAAGTACAACATAAACAACATCACTTTTCCAATTTCCTGTAGAATTAGTTTACCTCCGCCTCGCTCTGTTTATGGCCCCCCACCCCCCCTCCAAACTAATTTTAACCCCCCCCCCCCCCCTCCTCCTCCTAAAGTCCCCCAGGCCCCCCTCCCCACCATACTCATTTCACCCCCCCCCCCTCTCCCCCATACTAATTTTATCCCTCTCTATATACTTGCTTCATCCCCCCTCCCTATGCATCCCCCGCCTCCCATACTTATTCTATTTCACCCCCCCCCCTCTCCCCTCCTCAATCCTCCCCTTACTCGTTTCATCCCCTTTCATAAAGAAGTTTGCATGGGAGGGGGGAGGGGAGGGGGGGAGGGAACCGACTTGTGGGCGAAAATACCATGAGCCACTCGAGGCGCGATAAAGTTTTTCATTAAGATTTTATGACCCCTCCCCCCCCCCCACCCCCCTCGCCTGCGGACCCCCCTCCCCACCCCCACCCCCCTTTAATGAACACCTCAAAGAAAGGAAAATATTTAATGTTTGTTTGCTTGCAGAAAAAAAAATCCTTGGGCTAATGTGCTTTTCCGAGATGATGATTGCACGATAAGACCATTAATACCTTTAATTAAGGGGAAATTTCCACTGGAGGGATTTTTTTTTTCTGGACCTCTTTCTCCCTCATGTTCAGCCCCATTATTTTTGAGATGTGAAGATGTTGGCCCCATTAGTTTGGTGATTTTAAGAACTTTCGCCCAATTTCTGTCAATTTTTAAGACCTTTCGTGCCACTTAGGTGTCGATGTTTTCTCGGGAAAATTTTCTACCGAAAAATGTAAAAAATTATCTTGAAAGGGGGTCTAGGGGGTGTAATTTTAAGTTTGATGGATGTCCAGAGCACACACTAAAAAAATCCCCTTAAGAGATACAAACACCTCAATTAAACGATCAATTATAGATTTAGTAATGACAGAGTTTTGGCATATCATTATTAACAATCTATCATGACTGGTCCATCCTAAGTTGAACAATCAGTCTGGAGTTAAATAAAATCTTCTGTTTTGACTGTCTGTTTGTTAACCCTCTCCGACATATGACGCGATTTTGAGCCGATTAGGGATACTTTAAAGCCTTTGTTACCATCAGGGGTATTTAGAAACCTTTAGTTTAGTTACTTCAACCTCTGCAGTTGTCTTTGAGTTAGCTGTGTTGAGCCTATTAGGGATACTTTAAAGCCTTTGTTACCATCAGGGGTATTTAGAAACCTTTAGTTTAGTTACTTCAACCTCTGCAGTTGTCTTTGAGTTAGCTGTGTTGAGCCTATTAGGGATACTTTAAAGCCTTTGTTACCATCAGGGGTATTTAGAAACCTTTAGTTTAGTTACTTCAACCTCTGCAGTTGTCTTTGAGTTAGCTGTGGGCAGAAAACTAATTTTGGAGAGGTAATTATAAGAGTGAGAGAACTCTATTTCTTATTGCTAATCTGGCAACCTCTGCGTCATATGTGCGTGAAAGGGTTAACACACTACTCCCTCAGTTTTCAAGATGGAGAGCCCATACTTGGCATGCATACTAAGGGGGTGCCAAAATAGATTTTAAGCACATAATTATTGTGTCCCCTCACCCCTAACTCTCAGTGTTCAAGATGGAGAGCCCATACTTGGCATGCATGCATAGGTCTGGTTAGGTTAGATTTCTTATTATTTGCCCCTGGGCAGCGCCGGATACCTTAGCTAGTAAAAAATAATTTGTCAACTTTGTCCCATGCACCACCCTTCAGAGATGTACAGTCGCGCTAATAAGTGATGTCTCGGCACCAAGTATGTTTTGATCAATAATTGGTATCAGCCATATCTAAGCTTCATTTCTACATATCGAGTGAAATATACAAACATGTTCCTACACTTACCCACCCTATTTAACATCTGACAGACATTAATACAGCACAGATCAAGCCAAACGTAATGACTGCTGGAACATGACTTATTGGCGCGACCGTACAGTCACATAATTCGTGGACCCCACCTATTTCTAATTATGGAAGTATATCTGTGGAAACGAATTTATGAGTATAATTGCGTGTACAGTCGCGCTAATAAGTCATGTCCCAGCTGTCATTACGTTTGGCTTGCTTTGTGCTGTATTAATGTCTGTCAGATGTTGAATAGGGTGGGTAAGTGTAGCACTAATAAGTCATGTCCCAGCTGTCATTACGTTTGGCTTGCTTTGTGCTGTATTAATGTCTGTCAGATGTTGAATAGGGTGGGTAAGTGTAGCACTAATAAGTCATGTCCCAGCTGTCATTTACGTTTGGCTTGCTTTGTGCTGTATTAATGTCTGTCAGATGTTGAATAGGGTGGGTAAGTGTAGCACTAATAAGTCATGTCCCAGCTGTCATTACGTTTGGCTTGCTTTGTGCTGTATTAATGTCTGTCAGATGTTGAATAGGGTGGGTAAGTGTAGCACTAATAAGTCATGTCCCAGCTGTCATTACGTTTGGCTTGCTTTGTGCTGTATTAATGTATGTCAGATGTTGAATAGGGTGGGTAAGTGTAGCACTAATAAGTCATGTCCCAGCTGTCATTACGTTTGGCTTGCTTTGTTCTGTATTAATGTCTGTCAGATGTTGAATAGGGTGGGTAAGTGTAGCACTAATAAGTCATGTCCCAGCTGTCATTACGTTTGGCTTGCTTTGTGCTGTATTAATGTCTGTCAGATGTTGAATAGGGTGGGTAAGTGTAGCACTAATAAGTCATGTCCCAGCTGTCATTACGTTTGGCTTGCTTTGTGCTGTATTAATGTCTGTCAGATGTTGAATAGGGTGGGTAAGTGTAGCACTAATAAGTCATGTCCCAGCTGTCATTACGTTTGGCTTGCTTTGTGCTGTATTAATGTCTGTCAGATGTTGAATAGGGTGGGTAAGTGTAGCACTTATAAGTCATGTCCCAGCTGTCATTACGTTTGGCTTGCTTTGTGCTGTATTAATGTATGTCAGATGTTGAATAGGGTGGGTAAGTGTAGCACTAATAAGTCATGTCCCAGCTGTCATTACGTTTGGCTTGCTTTGTGCTGTATTAATGTCTGTCAGATGTTGAAAAGGGTGGGTAAGTGTAGCACTTATAAGTCATGTCCCAGCTGTCATTACGTTTGGCTTGCTTTGTGCTGTATTAATGTATGTCAGATGTTGAATAGGGTGGGTAAGTGTAGCACTAATAAGTCATGTCCCAGCTGACATTACGTTTGGCTTGCTTTGTGCTGTATTAATTTCTGTCAGATGTTGAATAGGATGGATAAGTGTATGAATATGTTTGTATATTTCACTCGATATGAATAAACGAAGCTTAGATATTGCTGATACTAATTTGAGTATGGTGCCGAGACATCACTTATTAGCGCGATTGTACAGTACCCTTCTGTGATGTACCGTACCTATCCCTGATCTACCATACTGTACCGTCTCAACCCCTTCTGTACCACACCGCACCATGCACCACCATTCTGTACCCCCCCCCCCCCCCATCACCCTAAGAGGAAGCCATTAGACCTCTTTACTGCCCCCGAGAGACCCCTGTGTTTGCCTGCTTCACTTTAGTTCACTCTGTATCACTCTGCTTCACTCTGCCTCACTCTAGTTCACTCTGCTTCACTCTGTATCACTCTAGTTCACTCTGTATCACTTTAGTTCACTCTGCCTCACTTTAGTTCACTCTGTATCACTTTAGTTCACTCTGCCTCACTTTAGTTCACTCTGTATCACTATAGTTCACTCTAGTGCACTCTGCTTCACTCTAGTTCACTCTGTATCACTCTAGTTCACTCTGTATCACTCTAGTTCACTCTGCCTCACTCTAGTTCACTCTATTTCACTCTGTATCACTCTAGTTCACTCTGTATCACTCTAGTTCACTCTGTATCACTCTAGTTCACTCTAGTTCACTCTATTTCACTCTAGTTCACTCTGTATCACTCTAGTTCACTCTGTATCACTCTAGTTCACTCTAGTTCACTCTGCCTCACTCTAGTTCACTCTATTTCACTCTGTATCACTCTAGTTCACTCTGTATCACTCTAGTTAATTCTGTATCACTCTGGTTCACTCTGTATCACTCTAGTTCACTCTGCATCACTCTAGTTCACTCTCTATCACTCTAGTTCACTCTGCATCACTCTGTATCACTCTAGTTCACTCTAGAGTACACCGATGGGCAGCCCCCTCGGTATACTCTTCGAAAACTACTTCATGGGCGCCATCGAGGAGGACCTCCTAGCAACCCACCATACTGCCGTTACGTCGATGACATCTTTGCGCGGGTGAAGGACCTCGCAAAACTACGAGAACTTCAGCAACGCTGAAGTTAACTTCACCTATGAAGCAACTACTGAAGGGAAACTACACTTCCTAGACATCTTAGCTACTAATCATGACATAGGCTTCAAAACTACAGTCTATACGAAGCCCACGAATAATGGACTCTGCTTCAACGGCAAAAGTGAGTGCCCTAAAAGATACCTCATCTCCACCATCTCTGCCTACGTCAGGAGGGCACTCTCTCACTGCTCCTCCTGGCGAGACACCCACCATGAACTTAACCGCCTTACACAAGTCCTCATCAACAACGGCTACTCCAACTCGGACGTTGACAAAACCATCAAGAAACACTTAGAAAAATGGTACAATAATGAAGCCCCCAACACCACCAGCCCCGAGGACATCAAAATTTACTATAAAAACTACATGTCTTCTGACCATAAATCAGACGAAGCCGTCATAAGAGACATCATCCTGAAAAACGTCCAGCCTATCAACACTGACAGCAAAATCAAACTAATTATATATTATAAATCCCCCAAAACCTCCCAACTTGTACTATGTAATCGCCCTGCCAACAACAAAAAACAACTGAATCTGGACCATGTGGTATACCAACACTCTTGTACCCACGGGGACTGTGGACCCCATAAAGTGTATATCGGCATGACCCAGACTTGCTTGAGCCGTCGTCTTACCCTCCATCTACAATCTGTCTCTATCAAAAATAATTTCAACAGCCCAGGCCACCCCAAACTAACTCATAAAGACCTAGAAACCAGCACCTCCATATTAGATAATGAACCCGACCCATCCTTGAAGCCATCTACATACAGTCCCTCAACCCTACACTAAACAACCAGACCTTAGACCTACAAATTCTCCCCACAGCGAGGATATCCTACCCCCACAGACACCAAGAAGGAAATGACCCCACAACACCCCCCGGCCAACGTCCCTGCTGATGATGCCCCGGTGTCCAGCCAGCCAATCAGCAGACGTAGTGCGCAGCTAGCAGCAGCCAGCCAACCACAAACGCAGATCGCCAACTAGCCCCGCCCACCTGTGCAGAACGAGCGACGCAAAAATCCAGGACCTTCTATACCTACGCTTACCATAACCAACTGTGTGATCATGGCTAATGTTATAGTCGAAACGTTACAACCTCCAACAACTCAAAAACCCTCTGATAACTTCGGTTCTCTCTTATATCTACTGAATGACCAACAACGTAAAATTGCAAGAAAAACTGAATCCCTGAATACAAAATATATAAATGCTAATTATGCTGTATTATCTAATCTCACATGCCTTCAAGAATATATATATATATATATATATGAACATTTATATATCGCTTTGTCTATCTATCCATTAATCAGTCTATGAACATACTGACGCTCTCCTCTTCGCACCGCCTCCATACTCACTATATCCCGGGTTGAGTCTGTAGTGCCTCAGGTTCTCGGCGCTCCGAACCCTCCGGCTGATTTCCACCACGTGCTGCCCTCTATCCAGGGAGTCTGAGGCGAGGCGCAGGCGGTGGCGGGCGGTGGGCGGGTGGTGGGTGGGGGTAACGTGGTAGTGGGTGGGGGGGAAGTAGTGTTGGCGGGGACAGCAGTGGTGATGGAGGGGGGTGGTGGTGGAGGTGGTCTGCTGGTCTATATGGGGGACACTGATGCGGCAGGCGGGGGGCACGTGGACCTGTTAAAAGAGAAATAAAGGAGTTAAGGGCAAGTTTTTAGTTTGTTCCTAGACCTACATCAAGCTTAAAATTACACCCATAGACCTCCTTTAAAAGATAAATTTGTAAATTTTTCGATAGAAAAAATTTCCCGGCCAAAGGCCGGTTCCTCTTAAATTACACCTAATCGACACCTAAATGGCACGAAAGGTCTTAAAATAGACAGAATGGGGCGAAAGTTATTAAAATCGCCAAACTAATGAATCGAACGCGGGGCGGGGGGCATGTGGACCTGTTGGAAAGAGATATATATACAGTATAAGCTAATATGCTTCAAATTAATGCGGCCACAATTATCAAAACACATCACCCCCACACAACTTCTCTACCTACCTATGTCTACCTATGTTGAGTTCGCCGCCCCTCGTTCTGGGTGGTGATTTGGTGCAGCAGACTGTCGAAGGGGCAGCACGCTCCCCTGCGAAGATGGGCTCGTCTGGCACTTTTTGCAGTTCGACATCGAGGGCTCTTTTCAAGTTGTCTAATGAGATGTCCCTCATGTCTCTTACTCGCCTCATTCTATTCCTTCCGTCCTTCCTTCCTTCCTTCCTTCCTCCCTCATTCTCTTTCTTTCTTTCTTCCTTCCTTCCTTGCTTCCTTCCTTCCTTCCTTCCTTACTTACTTACTTCCTCCCTCCCTCATTCTCTTTCTTCCTCCCTTCCTTCCTTCCTCCCTCCCTCCCTCCCTTCCTTCCTTCCTCCCTCATTATCTTCCTTCCTTCCTTCCTTCCTTCCTTCCTCATTCTCTTCCATCCTTCCTTCCTTCCTCATTCTCTTTCTTCCTTCCTTGCTTCCTTCCTCATTCTCTTTCTTCCTTCCTTGCTTCCTTCCCTTCCTTCCTTCCTTCCTTCCTCATTATCTTTCTTCCTTCCTTCCTCATTCTCTTTTTTCATTCCCTTCTTCCTTCCTTCCTTCCTTCCTTCCTTCCTTCCTTCCTTCCTTCCTCATTATCTTTCTTCCTTCCTTCCTTCCTTCCTCATTATCTTTCTTCCTTCCTTGCTTCCTTCCTTCCTTCCTTCCTCATTTTCTTTCTTCCTTCCTTCCTTCCTTCCTCATTCTCTTTCTTCCTTCCTTCCTTCCTCATTCTCTTCCTTCCTTCCTTGCTTCATTCCTTCCTTCCTTCCTTCCTCATTCTCTTTCTTCCTTCCTTGCTTGCTTCCTTCCTTCCTTCCTCATTCTCTTTCTTCCTTCCTTCCTTCCTTCCTCAATCTCTTTCTTCCTTCCTTGCTTCCTTCCTTCCTTCCTCATTCTCTTTCTTCCTTCCTTGCTTCCTTCCTTCCTTCCTTCCTTCCTCATTCTCTTTCTTCCTTCCTTGCTTGCTTCCTTCCATCCTTCCTCATTCTCTTACTTCTATCCATCCTTCCTTCCTTCCTCATTCTCTTTCTTCCTTCCTTGCTTTCTTCCTTCCTTCCTTCCTTCCTTCCTCCCTCATTCTCTTCCTTCCATCCTTCCTTCCTTCCTCATTCTCTTTCTTCCTTCCTTGCTTCCTTCCTTCCTCCCTCATTCTCTTCCTTCCATCCTTCCTTCCTCATTCTCTTCCTTCCTTCCTTGCTTCTTCCCTTCCTTCCTTCCTTCCTTCCTCATTCTCTTTCTTCCTTCCTTCCTTCCTTCCTTCCTTCCTCCCTCATTCTCTTCCTTCCATCCTTCCTTCCTGCCTCATTCTCTTTCTTCCTTCCTTGCTTCCTTCCTTCCTTCCTCATTCTCTTTCTTTCTTCCTTCCTTCCTTCCTTCCTCCCTCATTCCTTCCTTCCTTCCATCCATCCTTCCTTCCTTCCTTCCTCATTCTCTTTCTTCCTTCCTTGCTTCCTTCCTTCCTTCCTCATTATCTTGCTTCCTTCCTTGCTTTCTTCCTTCCTTCCTTCCTCATTCTCTTTCTTCCTTCCCTCCCTCCTTCCTCTCCTTCCTTCCTCCTCATTCTCTTCCTTCAATCACTTCCTTCCCTGCCTGCCATTCTCTTTCTTCCTTCCTTGCTTCCTTCCTTTCCTTCCTCATTCTCTTTCTTCCTTCCTTGCTTCCTTCCTTCCTTCCTCATTCTCTTCCTTCCTTCCTCATTCTCTTTCTTTCTTCCTTCCTTCCTTCCTCCCTCATTCTCTTCATTCCTTCCATCCATCCTTCCTTCCTTCCTTCCTCATTCTCTTTCTTCCTTCCTTGCTTCCTTCCTTCCTTCCTCATTATCTTGCTTCCTTCCTTGCTTTCTTCCTTCCTTCCTTCCTCATTCTCTTTCTTCCTTCCTTCCTTCCTTCCTTCCTTCCTCATCCCTCATCTCTCCTGTCCTTCCATCCTTCCTTCCTGCCTCATTCTCTTTCTTCCTTCCTTGCTTCCTTCCTTCCTTCCTCATTCTCTTTCTTCCTTCCTTGCTTTCTTCCTTCCTTCCTTCCTCCCTCATTCTCTTCCTTCCATCCTTCCTTCCTTCCTCATTTTCTTTCTTCCTTCCTTCCTTCCTTCCTTCCTTCCGGACCTACTCACCATCCTCTTTAAAGTGGGATCCTCTCTTCCTCCGCCCCCCCCCACCTCCCCTCTCTCTCTCATCTCCAATCTCTCTCTCTCTCTCAACCACTGTTTGGACACTTGATCATCAGTGTTTTGGAGGATAAGCAGCCTAGAGGGGTCGCTAGACCTGTTGTTGCTTGATTTCCTTTGTACTCTATATCTGTCTGTCTGTCTCTCTATCTCTCTCAGTGGCACAAATAAATACGAATGGGGGGATATACATAATTACCTCTCCAGTCTTTCCAACCTCCTCAACCATTACTCTCTCT
>CM064556.1:12661511-12674011 GCA_032716605.1 Paralithodes platypus
GCAAAGATGAAGGCTCTCTCCCCACCCTCCGTTCAAAATTCCGTACATGAAAACCTGTTAGAAGTGAATAACCTTACAGGGCTTCGAAATCGCCTGAAGGAATTTATAGAATAGTTAAGACATGGAAAGAGATTGACATATATATATATATATAGAGAGAGAGAGAGAGAGAGAGAGAGAGAGAGATAGAGATAGAGAGAGAACTAACCTATTATACCCCTACACTGTGGCTGAAGAGAGAGAGAGAGAGAGAGAGAGAGAGAGAGAGAGAGAGAGAGAGAGAGAGAGAGAGAGAGATAGGGAGGTGGATAGATACACAGAATGATCGATAAACCCGGATAGAGTAACTCACACATACTATACAGTGTATATATATATATATATATATATATATTAGTAAAGCCAGGTAATACATTTTCTTTAATACATACGAGGTTGAAAGAAATGGCAATTTCTGCGTTGGAAATGTTATTATTCAAAGTTTCCAGGTCTCTGATGAGTTTTCGCTGGGTGGCAGGAAGTAGATGAAGGAGATGAGCAAAATTCATGGTGGTACAGGGTTACATTAAAGTACATGATGATACAGGATATACGACGCGTTTCACTGGACAACCAGCATTATTATATCATTATTATATTATTATTATATCATTCTACCCTTACAGTGGTGTGGTTTCATATTCAGTATAGCCGTAAACCGTAATACATCAATGATGAACTATGAATTTGTAATGTGATTCAATTAAAATATGACATAGACTAAGGCTACCTGTTCCTAGAAATGTGTTTCGCCTTATCCAATATACATAAATAATGAACTATGAATTTGTAATGTGATTCAATACATATATGGGACAGATTAAGGCTGCCTGTTACTAGAAATGTTTTTCGCCTTATCCAATTTATATATTTAAATACGGCTATAGACGTGAAGTCTGTTATTGGAGAGAGTGTAGGCAACAGCTGTCGAGCAGGGCAGTACCCAGAGGAGGCCACATAGCCATATGATAATGAGTTACTGGAACGTGGTGACAAAACAAAGCCATACCAAAGGAACTGTAAAAGGAATATTCATAAGATAATTTAAATTAAATATAACCTACTTTATATTGGAGTGAGGGGATAAAGTGGTATTGCCGTATTCCAAGGAAGAGAAGGGGAGGGAGAGTGGAGAATAAACGTTTAAATTGAAAAGACCTTCGCATACCGGAATGGGAGAGGTTTAATTAGGTTATTAAATGGAAACCTTTAATGTCCTCCTATTATATTCAATGTTTTTACCATCAACGTGCCATAGAAAATACTAGTGTTATTTCCAAAACATTAGTGATGCAAAACTTAATAAGTACTGTGGAGATAAAATAGGCAATGTATAGAAGCTGGTGGCATGTTTGTGAATGTACAGTACCGGTATGTGGTACTTAACCCGTGAAATTCTTTAAAATATATCAGGGCAAGTACAAAACTGTCAGGGCAAGTAAGTTTCAGAAGTCACTAGCCCGGGGCAAGTATATCCTCAACACTAATTTCTCAGACTGAGCTCCTGGCATACACAACACTACAGTCAGTTGTTAACAAAGCTGTTTGATGGTGTTCTGTGGTGTACAAAGCTGGGGTTGCAACACTGCCCACTGGTACGGTCGTGCTAATAAGTCATGTCCCAGCTGTCATTACGTTTGGCTTGCTCTGTACTGTATTAATGTCTGTCAGATGTTGAATAGGGTGGGTAAGTGTAGGAACATGTTTGTATATTTCACTCGATATGAAGAAATGAAGCTTAGATATTGATTATACCAATTATTGATCAAAACATACTTGGTGCTGAGACATCACTTATTAGTACGACTGTACACAAAGCTCTCATGACAGCTGCAAACAAAGCCAACACAAAGCCAGAAGGTGAACTGCCCTAGAGTGTTGCTGCAGTATATATATATATATATATATATATATATATATATATATATATATATATATATATATATATATATATATATATATATATATATACATTATAATTATATAAGTATCTATCCCTCTACCTACCACCTGTCATTACAACTGCTCCCCCTATATACTATTAATCAACACTATGTACAAACAGTCTTTTATTCAGGCTTCATTATTTTCTTTGTGTGTCTCCCCTCTATAGATTTATCAGCTCTCCCTTCCTCTCACTTTTTCTCTCTCTCATTCACTCTCTCTCTCTCGCTCTCTCTCTGTAAGTTCGCTGATTGATACATATCTATATTCCTCATAGATTTTCTACCCATTATCATATCGCTCTCTCTCTCTCTCTCTCTCACACACACATTTTCAACTCTTCTTCGTTGATTAATCTCTGTAAGCCCCTATGCTACAAATTGCTGTGGTCATTATCACGTCTCTCTCTCTCTCTTTCTTAATAGTAGGCTATTATAATAACATTACATAACACTACGTATTACATATTTACATATATATATATATATATATATATATATATATATATATATATATATATATATATATATATACTGTATATATATATATTATATATATATATATATATATATATATAATATAGAATAGTGTATATATTTTCTAACACTAGACAATTTTAACCCTTTGACAATTACACGCCCATTCGTTAATTGACGAATGTTTGTGACAGATAGTTAGAATATAATTAAGACGGTCCACATCGTCGGAAAAGGCTACATAGACTCCCTTTAGGCCGAGATAGTTAAATGTTATGGGCAAGATCCGTAGAGTGCATCAAATAAACATAAAATCATCATCAATATCACAATTATTCTCATCATTATTATTAACATTATCACAATCATCGTTATAATTATGATTTCCTCGTCATCAATGTTATCATAATTAACATCACCATTAATATAATAAACATTATCATTACTATAATCGTAATTATCACCATTATCATTACTATCTTTATATTAATAATACAAATGGGCTGATATATATATATATATACAGTAATATTAATAACAACAACTAAAATAATAACAATCAAATTAATAATAATAATAATAATAATAATAATAATAATAATAATAATAATAATAATAAAAAAAAAAAAAATAATAATAAAAATAATAATAATAAAAATAATAATAATAATAATAATTATAATAATAATAATAATAATAATAATAATACAAATAAACATACAGAAAAACAACTACCGGTACTAATAAACTTATTACTCGGCCGTGTACTTTATGGAACGCATAAAATGGAACAGCTTAATTAAAAACAAGTATTTACAAACACGGTTAAGGGGGTTCACCTGCTTTTCTTTCTCTATTTTTTTCTCTTTCTCTGGGCTGTAATAATGTCTGCCAGATGTTGAATAGGGGGGGGGGGGTAAGTGTAGGAATAGGTGTGTATATCCCCCTCGAAATGAATAAATTAACCTTAGATATTGCTGAAACCAATCTATCTATCTACCTACCTACCTACCTACCTTTTTCTATCTATCTATCTCTCTACCTATCTATCTATCTATCTATCTATCTATCTACCTACCTACCTACCTACCTACCTATCTATATATCTCTACCTATCTATCTATCTATCTAACTATCTACCTACCTACCTACCTACCTACCTACCTACCTACCTATCTATCTATCTCTCTACCTATCTATCTATCTATCTATCTACCTACCTACCTACCTACCTACCTACCTACCTACCTACCTACCTACCTATCTATCTATCTCTCTACCTATCTATCTATCTATCTATCTATCAATCTCTCGTTTATTAGGGTGTGAGCGAGAGAGAGAGAGAAGTATAGGGGAGTTTAACGATGGAATTAACGCAAGTAAACACAGGGAATGAGGATGGGGTAACACTAGGCCCAGAGATATGTGTGTGTGTGTGTGTGTGTGTGTGTGTGTGTGTGTGTGTGTGTGTGTGTGTGTGTGTGTGTGTGAGAGAGAGAGAGAGAGAGATATATGTATTCCACCTCCCTGTCCCCTTCCTTATATCTCGACGAGTGTCATCTATCAATCTTTTATTCATGACCCCTTGCTCTCTCTCTCTCTCTCTCTCTCTCTCTATTCTCTCTCTTTATTCTCCCTCTCCCCTCTACCTCTCTTGTCGTCAATTACTTTACATGTTCCAAAGTTCTTCCCCTCCCTTATTATTTATCATGCCTCTCTCTCTCTCTCTCTCTTTCTCACTCACTAACTCACTCTCTCTCTCTCTCACACACACACTTTCGCTGTCAAGTAAATCTCATTTGCATACCATTCACCTTAACTGCATTGTGCATATGTACACTTACACATACACACACACACAGTAACACACACACACACACACACATAGACACACACACACAAAAAGGTGAACGTACCACAAACGAGTTCTTCTTGACATTACTTTTGGGTCACAAGATCTTATATAGGCAATCATCTCTCTCTCTCTCTCTCTCTCTCTCTCTCTCTCTCTCTCTCTCTCTCTCTCTCTCTCTCTCTCTCTCTCTCTCTCATATGTGCACTTTTATTAATATTTTCCAGTTCTCTGTTTCACCCTTTTCTTTCCCCTCCCTCCCTCCCCACTCTCACTCACTCTCACACTCACTCACTCACTCACACTCTCTCTCTCTCACTCACTCTCACACTCACTCACTCACTCACTCACACTCTCTCTCTCTCTCACTCACAGATGCTGGGAGGTGAGGGCCCAGCCAATGAGGTCTACTTGTCACTACCTCAGCTATTCACAGTATATCATGTACCGGTACTCATCTATTTGCAGCACACACACTCATACGTACTCTGTCTCTCTCTCTCTCACACACACACACACACACACACACACACACACACACATACATACATACATACAAGCATTAACATATTATCCTTTATATAGGCCTACAGAATATCACACACCCACAAACACACACACACACACCCACACACATAGGGGTGACTAAGCTATTCACAACAACAAACTTTCAGGGAAGTTTGGTTTCACTTAGGAAATGATGGAATGGATTCCTGGTAAAGGGGGGGTTGGGGGGGGATACAGAGGGAGGGGGGAGGGGGGGAAAGAGAGAGGGGGGGGGGCGGAAGGGAGGGTACAGAGGGAGGGAGGGGGAAGGGGGAAAGAGAGAGGGGGGACGGAAGGGAAATTGAGAGAAAAGATAGCAAGAGAGAAAAAAAACCATATATATATATATATGTGAGAGAGAGAGAGAGAGAGAGAGAGAGAGAGAGAGAGAGAGAGAGAGAGAGAGAGAGAGAGAGAGACTGGAGGGTTGTAATAGGAGGAAGGAGGGGTAACGAACTGCACAGATATAAAAACAAAATAAGTCTTTTTCTTGTTAAACTCCAAAGGCTTACCATGCAGACTTTAGCCAATAATATTATGAATGATCGTTATCAGTCAAAGAGAGAGTTTTGTTCACCTCACTTCGGCACCGCTATAGTATGGTATTTTATATATATATATATATATTTTGTATTTTTTTTTTTTTTATATATGAATGAGACAAAAGGCAGGAGGCCAGTAACGAGTGTCTCCCCCAGTGATAGTTAATTGAATACCCTAGCAAGAGACGGTTGGTTTGTCTTAGCGTATTAGTTTTGAGATTGTAAGACGTTCGTTCCACTAGTTTGGCGATTTTAAGTCCTTTCGCCCCATTTCTTTATCAATATTAAGACTTCCCGTGTCATTTAGGTGTTGATTTTTTCCTGGCGAGCGAGAGCGAGCCTGTAATTTAGGAGGAACCGGCCTTCGGCCGGGACATTTTTCTATCGAAAAATGTACAAATTTATCTTGAAGAAGGGTGTTCGGAGGGTGTTTTCTTAAGCTTGATGGAAGTCTAGGGAGGAAACTAAAACAAATAATATAAAGATACGTAAATGAGCAATCAAGACACCTATCCCCCCCTTAAACGGCAATCAATACGCCTATCCCCCCCTTAAACGGCAATCAATACGCCTATCCCCCCCTTAAACGGCAATCAATACGCCTATCCCCCTTAAACGGCAATCAATACGCCTATCCCCCCTTAAACGGCAATCAATACGCCTATCCCCCCCTTAAACGGCAATCAATATGCCTATCCCCCCTTAAACGGCAATCAAGACACCTATCCCCCCTTAAACGGCAATCAATACGCCTATCCTCCCCTTAAACGGCAATCAATACGCCTATCCGCCCTTAAACGGCAATCAATACGCCTATCCGCCCTTAAACGGCAATCAATACGCCTATCCCCCCCTTAAACGGCAATCAATACGCCTATCCCCCCCTTAAACGGCAATCAATACGCCTATCTCCCCTTAAACGGCAATCAATACGCCTATCCCCCCCTTAAACGGCAATCAATACGCCTATCCCCCCTTAAACGGTAATTAATACGCCTATCCCCCCCTTAAACGGCAATCAATACGCCTATCTCCCCTTAAACGGCAATCACTACGCCTATCCCCCCCTTAAACGGCAATCAATACGCCTATCCCCCCCTTAAACGGCAATCAATACGCCTATCCCCCCTTAAATGGCAATCAATACGCCTATCCCCCCTTAAACGGCAATCAATACGCCTATCCCCCCTTAAACGGCAATCAATACGCCTATCCCCCCCTTAAACGGCAATCAATACGCCTATCTCCCCTTAAACGGCAATCAATACGCCTATCCCCCCCTTAAACGGCAATCAATACACCTATCCCCCTCTTAAACGGTAATCAATACGCCTATCCCCCCCTTAAACGGCAATCAATACGCCTATCTCCCTTAAACGGCAATCAATACGCCTATCCCCCTTAAACGGCAATCAATACGCCTATCCCCCCTTAAACGGCAATCAATACGCCTATCCCCCCCTTAAACGGCAATCAATACGCCTATCTCCCCTTAAACGGCAATCAATACGCCTATCCCCCCTTAAACGGCAATCAATATGCCTATCCCCCCCTTAAACGGCAATCAATACGCCTATCCCCTCTTAAACGGAAATCAATACGCCTATCTCCCCTTAAACTGCAATCAATACGCCTATCCCCCCTTAAATGGCAATCAATATGCCTATCCCCCCTTAAACGGCAATCAATACGCCTATCCCCCCTTAAACGGCAATCAATACGCATATCCCCCTTAAACGGCAATCAATACACCTATTCCCCCTTAAACGGCAATCAATACGCCTATCCCCCCTTAAACGGCAATCAATACACCTATCCCCCCTTAAACGGCAATCAATACGCCTATCCCCCCTTAAACGGCAATCAATACGCCTATCCCCCCCTTAAACGGCAATCAGTACACCTATCCCCCCTTAAAAATACGCCTATCCCCCCCTTAAACGGCAATCAATACGCCTATCTCCCCTTAAACGGCAATCAATACGCCTATCCCCCTCTTAAACGGCAATCAATACGCCTATCCCCCCTTAAACGGCAATCAATACGCCTATCCTCCCGTTAAACGGCAATCAATACGCCTATCCCCCCTTAAACGGCAATCAATACGCCTATCCCCCCTTAAACGGCAATCAATACGCCTATCCCCCCTTAAACGGCATAACATGGTCTAAATACAGCTAGAATAACACTAAAATAACGTTGGCAGTACAGAAAGGGTTAACCCCTTCTATACCGGCGACGTTTCTATATTATTCTAGCTAAATTTAGTCGTTTTTTGTGCAGTTTAAGAAGGATCTGTGGTAGTAAAAAGGGTTAAGTGAGATAGTTGGATGCCTGTTGGTTGCTGGAGGCCCTTTTAAACTGACTAAAAGCATCCAATAGTAGTCAAAATAAAGTTAAAAGGACGTTGGCAGTACAGAAAGGGTTAACACATATTATTGTCATTAACGTCTGTGTGTGTGTGTTTGTGGGAAAGTATACAGTGTGTGCGTCTATTGATGTGTGTGTGTACTTGTGTGTACGAATTTGTGAACGTCGTCTCTGCACGTGTGACCGATTACGCACATTCCCTACCCTCCCCCTCCAACCCCTCCCCTTCCACCCCAACTACAATCTCTTCCCTCCCCCTCCACCCCAACTAGAACCTTCTCCACCCTCCCTTCCCCCTCCCCTTCTTCCCTCCTCCTCCACACCAACAGCAAAACACCAACACCTTCCCCTCCCCCCCCCCACCACCAACACCAACCCCTTCCCCTCCCCCCCTCCACCAACCCCTTCCCCTCCCCCCTCCACCACCAACCCCTTCCCCTCCCCCCTCCACCACCACACCAACCCCTTCCCCTTCCCCCTCCACCACCAACCCCTTCCCCTCCCCCCTCCACCACCAACACCAACCCCTTCCCCTCCCCCTCCACCACCAACACCAAACCCCTTCCCCTCCCCCCTCCACCACCAACACCAACCCCTTCCCCTCCCCCCTCCACCACCAACCACCCCTTCCCCTCCCCCTCCACCACCAACACCAACCCCTTCCCTCCACCACCAACACCAAACCCCTTCCCCAACTCCCATCCACCCAACTACAACTTCTCCCCCCCCCCAACTCCTTCTCGCCCTCCATCACCCCCCCCCCGCTCTCACCCTCCCCATCCCGTCTTTATCCACCCCAACTACAGCCCGTTCTCCTTCCCCTCCACCACCAACAACAACCTTCCCTCCCCCCTCCCCCCTCCTTCAGTGTTCCCAGGCAGTGAGTTAAGGTATGCAGGGTCAAAGGTCAGGAGCTAAGGTCACGGAAGTTGCCACGTGAACCCCGTGGGATTTGACCCCCTTTGTTAGGGTCATTAACTAGGTGGGGGTGTGCTGGTGTTGGGGTGTGTTTGAGGATGTGGTGTTGTGAAGGGGAGGGGAGTGGGGGGGGGGGGGGGGGTCGGGGGTGTGCTGGTGTTGGGGTGTGTTTGAGGATGTGGTGTTGTGAAGGGGAGGTGAGTGGGGGGGGGGGGGGTCGGGGGGTGCTGGTATTGGGGGTGTTTGAGGATGTGGTGTTGTGGAGGGGAGGTGAGTGGGGGGGGGGGGGTCGGGGGGGTGCTGGTATTGGGGTGTTTGGGGATGTGGTGTTGTGAAGGGGAGGTGAGTGGGGGGGGGGGGGGGGTGGGGGTGCTGGTATTGGGGTGTTTGAGGATGTGGTGTTGTGGAGGGGAGGTGAGTGGGGGGGGGGGTCGGGGGGGTGCTGGTATTGGGGTGTGTTTGAGGATGTGGTGTTGTGAAGGGGAGGTGAGTGGGGGGGGGGGTCGGGGGGGTGCTGGTATTGGGGTGTTTGGGGATGTGGTGTTCTTGAGGGGAGGGGGGGGGGGGGAGTTGTCTGGTGTGTGTGTGGGGGGGGGAGTTGAGTACAAAGATACAAAGGAGTACAAAGAAAATCAAGCAACAATAGGTCTACTGACTCCTCTAGGCTGCTTGTCCTTCAAAACACTGAGGGTCAAGTGTCCAAACAGTGGTTTAGAGTGGGTAAGGGAAAATTGGAAAGGGAACTACTGCCATGGAACTAATGTCCGTAGCAAGATGACAGTTGAGGATGTAGGTGTGTGTGTGTGTGTGTGTGTGTGTGTGTGTGTGTGTCTAGGGAGTGTTTGTCTAAGCTTGATGGAGGTCTAGCGAGGAAACTAAATAAATGTGAATAAATGAATAAATAGACCAAATAAACAGCGACTGAAACGTCAAAACAAAAATAAGAATGTAAAATTGTAAATATCGTTACCATTACAACACAGTATCAATAACAACACGAAAAATACAACCCCTCAACGCTGAAAATACAATGCCTCTAACCTAGTACTAAAGCCGAACACCACCACCACCACCACACTCCACCACCACCACCACCACACTCCACCACCACCACTAAACTCCACCACCACCACCACACTCCACCACGACCACCACCACCACACTCCACCACCACCACACTCCACCACCACCACCACACTCCACCACCACCACCACCACACTCCACCACCACCACACTCCACCACCACCACCACACTCCACCATCCCCACCACCACTACCACACTCCCCCACCACCACACCACCACCCACCACCACCACACCACCACTCACCACCACCACAACACCACCACCACCACCACACTCCACCACCACCACCACACCACCCACCACCACTCAACCACCACCACCACACACCACCCACCACCACCACCACCACACTCCACCACCACTCCACCACCCACACCACCCAAACTAACTCCACCACACTCCACCACCACCACACACTCCACCACCACCACACTCCACCACCACCACCACTAAACTCCACCACCACCACCACTAAACTCCACCACCACCACCATACTCCACCACCACCACTAAACTCCACCACCACCACCACCACCACCACTAAACTCCACCACCACCACTAAACTCCACCACCACCACCACAACCATACTCCACCACCACCACGACACTCCACATTCCACAACATCTCACTCCACCATTACCCCCGTCCCCCACCACCACCACCACACTCCACCATCACCACATCACCAACACCACACCCCACACCCCACCAACACCACACCCCACACAACACCAACACCACACCCCACACATCACCAACACCACACCCCACACATCACCAACACCACACCCCACACCCCACCAACACCACACCCCACACCCCACACATCACCAACACCACACCCCACACATCACCAACACCACACCCCACACCCCACACATCACCAACACCACACCCCACACCCCACACATCACCAACACCACACCCCACACATCACCAACACCACACCCCACACCCACACACCCCACACCCCACACCCCACACCCCACAATATATACATAAATTTAAGGGGGGATGGGCCGTTTTTCTGAGTCACTTTCTCCCTCATGTTTAGCCCCATTAGTTGTCAGATGTTACGATGTTTGCCCTATTAGTTAGTCGATTTTAAGACCTTTTGCCCCATTTAATCGTCAATATTTAGACCTTTCGTGCTATTTAGGTGTCGAATTTTTTTCCCTGGCGAACGATAGTGAGCCTGTTATATTGAAAGAACCGAAAAATGTACAAATTAATCCAGAAGGGAGATCGAATGGATGTTTTTTTTTTAATTTGATGGAGGTCTAGGGAGGAAACTAGAAAAATAATGAACACATACAGAAATCTCCCAAAAAGTAAACCATCCTCCCTTAAGTGATTATTAAAAGTAAACCATCCTCCCTTAAGTGATTATTAAAAGTAAACCATCCTCCCTTAAGTGATTATTAAAAGGTAATTCATGTGTGTATTAGTATTATATTTACCCTTTACGACTTTTGTGCATGTGTAGTTTGGCTTTAGTTTCTCCAGTCAAGTAAGAACCTACCAATGTTCTCTAATTAAACCCCTTGCAAGTTTCGTTCTGTAAGGAAGTTGGAGTTGTAGACAACGATATTTAACGGAATTCACAGCTAAAAATACGGTCGTAGTACATTTATAAATACATAGAACCCAATTCAACATACCATTTATCCATCACAAACCTACATTATCATTGCATTTCTGCTTAACTGTACCGGGGACGTCATTTGTATCATATTCTGTCAACTATTAGACTATATTATTCAGCTTAGGAAGGACCTCTAGCAACTAATAAGGCTTCAATCTATCTCAACCAACCCTTTTAACTACCACAGATCCTTCCTAAGTTGCATAATATCGTCCAAAGATAACTCGAATATAATATAGCACACGTCGCTGGTACTCAAAGGGTTAACCCTCTCACGTTCTTGACGCAATTTTGAGCCTATTAGGGATACTTTAAAGCCTTTGTTACCATCAGGGGTATTTAGAAACCTTTAGTTTAGTTACTTCAACCTCTGCAGTTGTCTTTGAGTTAGCTGTGTTGAGCCTATTGGGGATACTTTAAAGCCTTTGTTACCATCAGGGGTATTTAGAAACCTTTAGTTTAGTTACTTCAACCTCTGCAGTTGTCTTTGAGTTAGCTGTGTTGAGCCTATTGGGGATACTTTAAAGCCTTTGTTACCATCAGGGGTATTTAGAAACCTTTAGTTTAGTTACTTCAACCTCTGCAGTTGTCTTTGAGTTAGCTGTGGGCAGAAAACTAATTTTGGAGAGGTAATTATAAGAGTGAGAGAACTCTATTTCTTATTGCTAATCTGGCAACCTCTGCGTCATATGAGTCTGAAGGGGTTAATATAGATGTTCACGGCTCCAACTTCCTTATAGCCTGAAACTCGCAAGTGGTCAATTGAACCCCAGTAAAAAAAATAGTATAACAATTATAATGATACTTAGTTATTATGTAGGATATAGGGTATGGTTAATAACAAACGTTGTCACACGTAAAGTATATATAATGTATATATAGTCTGGCCACATGTATGGTACCTGAACACACATACACTCATGCAGTATATTGTCACGGGAATACGCTTAGGACTAATAACACACACACACACATACAAACTCACTCTCAATCTCACTCTCACACACCACACTCTCAATCTCTCTCTCACACACACACACCCTCACTCTCACTCTCTCACACACCTCACTTTCACTCCC
>CM064556.1:12681511-12733785 GCA_032716605.1 Paralithodes platypus
TATAGATAAATATAGATATGCAGCATTACCGGCTAAAATAAGGCCGTAGTTCATTTATAAACACATAAAATCCAATTCAACATACTTTTTATCCATCAGAAACTCACATAATTATTATTCCATTTCTCTTTAATATCGTTATCTACAGCTCCAACTTCCTTATAGCCTGAAACTCGCAAGTGGTCAATTTGGCGTTAGATGAAATGAAACTAATTTATAGCCTCTTCCTTTCCTCTGCCGTTGGGAATAACCAGTCTATTTATTATGATGCCATTTAAGCTTAAAAAAACACCCCTAAGACCCTCCTTCGACATGAATTTGTACTACCTATATAATTACAGGCTATATTATACAGTATATACAGTATATATATATATATAGTCACAGACAGCTGTTCCGTCATGCACATAAAAATATATAATTCAGTTAATGATAAATAATTTTCTGACTGTGGTACGAGCCCCCCCACCCACCCCCACCCACCCACTAGTGAAGTGCTAGGTAAAGGTCACAGCGGACTGGAAAGGTCAGGCCCCCTTCTCCCTCATGTTAACCCCCTTAGTTGTGAGATTATAATACGTTCGACCCATTAGTTTGGCGATTATAAGACCTTTCGCCTTATTTCTTTGTCAATATTTAGACCTCCCATGCCATTTAGATGTCGTTTTTTTCTTGGCGAGCGATAGCAAGCTTGCAATTTAGGGGGAGCCAGCCTTCGACTTAACATTATTCTACGGAAAATAAAAATAAAATTGATCTCGAATTAGGGTCTTAGTGGTCTTTTCTTACGCTTGATGGAGGTCTAGTGAGAAAAAAAAATATATATACGGTATATATATTATATACCGGTATATATATAATGAAAAACAAAACAAATAAAGCAAGACAAAGTACATAAATAAATACATTAAAATCATAATAACTCCCCTTAAATGTGTTTCCTACCACCAATGTACATCTATAACACTAGATGATTATAATTAGGGTATCCTTAATTACCCTTTTCACATCTCCCTACTCTTTTTTTTTACAGTATATAATTATAGTAACTCCAACAAGTGGCTGGATCTCCCTATAGATGGCCAGGAGAGCGAGGAGGCTTGATTGAATCTAGCCATCAAAGGTATTTCCCCCTCGCCCCCCCCCCCTCCCCCCCCTCCCCTCTTCCCTAAACCCCTACTAACGATATTATATTAAGTTACCCATTTCGTACCGTCTCCCCCACCCCCTCTCCCTCTCCCCCACTCAAACGTGACATCGATATTTAAAAAAGGCAGCAAATCCCTACCCAGTAACTATCGTCCAATTAGCTTAACCTCAGTTGTATGTAAAATGCTAGAAACACTCATGAGAGACTGACTCGTAAATCACTTAGAGGAAAATAACATACTTAAAGATACTCAACACGGATTTTCGTAACAAACGTTCCTGTTTAACAAACCTCTTAGACTTCTTCCACAATATCCTCAACCTCTATGATGAGAGTAAAGCCGTAGATATTATATACCTTGATTTTCAAAAGGCCTTTGACAAAGTTCCCCACAAACGTTTACTGCTAAAACTAAAAGCGCATGGAATACAAGACGGTGTGTTGAAATGGATAGAAAATTGGCTCAGCGACAGCAAGCAAAGAGTAGTCATAAACGGTAAGGCATCTAAATGGACCAATGTAAGTAGCGGGGTACCCCAGGGATCGGTACTGGGACCAATTATCTTTCTAATTTACATCAACGACATAGATGAGGGTCTCACCTGTACAATCTCAAAAATTGCTGACGATACAAAAATTGCAAATAACGTACTCTCAAAAGTACAAGTTGACGATATGCAACACAATCTAGATAAGTTGTCATGTTGGGCCCAAATTTGGCAAATGAGTTTCAATGCGGATAAATGTAAAGTACTACATATCGGATACCAAAATGAGAAAGCAAACTATTCGATGAATGGCACTCAGCTTAAGAATGTAAACAGAGAAACCGATCTGGTAGTAACAATATTGAGTAACCTAAAACCGAGTCAACAAGTCAACAAGTCTATGACAGAGTTCCAGAGTATCTAAAGAATGATTTTGTTAAAGCAAATGAGAGGAGTGGACATCATACAAGAAACAGGATGTTTAATTTTAAGGTCCCGAGAATCCAAGGACAGGGTAAGCAAACATTCTTCTTCACCGCCATCAAAGACTGGAACGACCTACCCCAGTCAGTCCGTGAAAAGAGAACACTGTATTCCTTCAGACGTAGCCTGAAGGAACACCTGAACCGGACAGCTGCGAGAAGGGAGCACCAAGCTTAGGTCTACTACTAAATGCGACATAAGAGATAGACAAACCAGACTGAAATGATTACTGATTACGGATTACTGATATTTACTATAGGATGTAAGGTATCTTAAAATAACCCCCTAGAAATACTTTCTCTAAAGTATCTATTTCTTTATCCTCCCCTTTTTCCCCAGCTAACCTAATCCCACAAGGACCCCAATGGAAATACGCCTAACGGCCTTATTGGGCTATCCTTAGTTGGAATTATGCAAGGCTGGTACATGCCATTATGTAACATACTATGTGGTACCAACTCTGTAAATTGCTAACTGAATAAATATTATTATTATTATTATTATTATTATTATTATTAATGTTCAGAAGTTATTAAGAAAGCAAACAAAATAATTGGCTTTATAGGCAGGTCATTTGAGCATAAATCTAAAGAAGTTATCCTAACCCTTTACAATTCCTTAGTCCGCCCTCTTCTGGAATACTGCGTTCAATCCTGGTGCCCTTATTACCAAAAAGATATAGACAAGCTAGAACGAGTTCAACGTAGAGTTACCAAAACGATACCTAGCTTAGAGAACAAACCATACAAGGAACGTCTCAGAGCATTAAATCTATTTCCTTTAACCCAGCGCAGATTAAGAGGCGACTTAACTCAAGTGTTCAAAATCATCAAAGGCATCGACAATATGAACTGTAGTAAGTACTTCACTATCGACCAATCTAATTACACGCGGGGAAACGGTTGCAAAATTATTGGTAATTTTTTTTAACTCACACGAATCTAAGAATTTCTTCTTCAATCGAGTTGTCAACTTGTGGAATGGGCTTCCCCGAGACGTTATAGACTGCAGCACCGTTGATTCATTTAAACTTCGCCTAGACAAATATCTCGCATCAAACCCGCGACTGACTGACTGCGTTTGTAAATGAATAACTTTATTTTATCCCCCCTCAGTTACTAACCCATCTGTCCCCTACTAACTTCCTAATCCTGCCACGGACATTAGTTCCAGGGCAGTAGTTCCCTTTCCAATGTTCCCTTACCCACTCTAAACCACTGTTTGGACACTTGATCCTCAGTGTTTTGGAGGACAAGCAGCCTAGAAGGGTCACTAGACTGTTGTTGCTTGATTTCCTATGTACTCCTTTGTACTCTTCGCCGCAATGTTGAATCTCTCGCTATTCTATCGCTACTACAATAATCAGTGTTTCTTGGACCTCTCCCAGTATATACCACCTCCTCTACGTAGGGTACGTGGTATCCGTCTTGCAACACAATCCCACCCCTACTATGTGCAACTCTCTAACCCAAGAATGAAACGTTATTCTGTCTTTCTTCTATTCAACAGCTGGAACTCTCCCAGAATCAGTCTTTCCCTCCTCCTATGACTTTAATCGCTTCAAACTCCGTGAATCCAGGCATTTTGGCTCGAACGTCCCTTGATTTTGACCCTGTCATTCTTTCAACTATGGGGGAGGCACTCGCTGCAGGCAATTCTGCCTTTTGGCTCTCTTACTCACATAGAAAAACAAAATACGGCTCGTCAAAGGCTACCCATTAATAAAACACAAACTCACTTCCACCACGAACGATGTGTGTGTATTCCCCTTCCAGTGCCTCTCCTTAGTCTTAAACGTGTCTTGTAGGGTCGAGTGCCACCCTTCCCAGTGCCAAGGAGGGCCAGCTGTGTGTATACCTATGGGGAGGGGCGGCCACGAGTCACAGCAGGAGAGCGGGACGTGACACAACCTTCCCCTTCCACCGCTACACGCACACTGAGGAGTCTGAGGTACACTCCTATGGCTGCGCAGAGTTACCAAATCAAGTCGGCTAGATAGTAAATATATTTTTTTTTTTCTATGTGAGTGAGGGGGCAAAAGGCAGAACTGCCTGTAGTGAGTGCCTCCCCCATAGTTAAAAGAGTGACAGGGCCAAAATCAAGGGACGTTCGAGCCAAAATGCCTGGACACACGGAGTTTGAAGCAATGTCATAGGAAGAGGGAAAGACGCTAATCGCTAAAATAAGGCCACAATCTCTCCAATAACACTCTAAAATGGCTCAAATCTACAGAATATCGCTAAAATTCATGAAGCTAGATGTCAAATTTGCCTCTAAATCAAAGTAAATGCCTCTAGATCTAGCGGGAAAGTAGCTAAATTGGTAACACTAGGTGGTGGTGGTGGTGGAGATGATTGCCTGGCAGAAAGTGGTGGGGGAGGAGGATGTGGAATAGAGTGGAAGGTGGAAGATGAAAAGGGGAGGGTGGGGGGAAGGAGGGGGTGGGGGGGCGGGAGGGTGGAGGGAGCGAGGGGAAGGTGTGTGTGTGTGGGGCTGGGTGTGGGTAGGCTACAGGTAGGTGTGTGTGTGTGTGTGTTGTTATTGGGTGGGTGGGTTTGTGTGTGTGTGGGTAGGTATGTTTGTGTGTGTGGTTGGGTGGGTAGGTAGGTGTGTGTGTGTGTGTGTATGTATGTGAGGGTGGGTGTGTGTGCTAGCGTTTGTATGAGTGTTTCTGTATGTATAAATGTATGAGTGTGTGTGTGTATATATGTGTGTGCATGTTAGTATGTGTGACTTATGACATTCTTCTTCCCTGTGTTCATTCTTCCACATATTTCTGTTTTTTACGGCAGAGAGCAAAAGAATCGAACCTGAAGATCTTTCATTGCATTCTTCGTAGCCAATCACCCACTATCACACACACACTCTCTCTCAAATACAGACACAGGTAGACAGATAAACAAAAAATACCACCGTCTCTATCTCTCTCACACACACACACTCTCTCTCTCTCTATATATATATATATATATATATATATATACAGTATATACAGTATAATTATATACACACACACACACTTATATAACTATGTACGGTACAATATATCTAATGTATGTATTATATCCACACAATTAATAAGCTCTGTTGCCTATAATTACACTATGTCAATATTAAGGAGGTAGTGTTTCATTTTTGGTCTACATATATATTTATAAATTTATGTTTGAGTTTCCTCGCTAGACCTCCATCAAGCTTAGAAAAACACCCCCTAAACCCAGATAAATTTGTACATTTTTTCGGTAGGGCCGGTTCCTTCTAAAATTACAGGCTCGTTATGGCATGAAAGGTCTTAATATTGACAAAGTAATGGGGCGAAAGGTATCACAATCGCCAAACTAACGGAACGAACGTCTTAAAACCTCAAAACTAATATGCTAAACATGAGGGTGAAGGGGGTCCAGAAAAAGCGAGTACCTTCCCCCTTAAAGATCCACCACAATTACACAAGCCATTTACTGTACGTATGTATGTATGTATATATGTATGTATGTATGTATGTATATATGTATGTATGTATGTATGTATGTACTCAGGCACATACCCCAGGAAGAAGGGGGAGGAAGAAGGGGAGGGAAGGGAGGAGGGGGAGGTGGAGGTGGAGGTGGAAGAGGAAGGGAAGGGAGGAGGGGGAGGAAGAAGGGAAGAGGAAGGAAGGAGGGGAAGGGAGGAGGGAGAGGAAGAAGGGGAGGGGAAGGAAGGAGGGGAGGAGGGGGGGGGGGAAGGGAGGAGGGGGAATACAAAGGACTTACAAACTACAACAGACCTAATGAACCTTATGGGGCTCTGTGAATATCTACACTGCTAAGCTACTAACTAATAGGTAAAGAAAAGGATAGTAAAGCAAGAGAGAGAGAGAAAAGATATATATTTACATAGATTTACATAGATACACTGACCACACAGACCTTACGATCCCAGAGAGGTGGTCAGGACTTAATTCTAGTAGAGATAGCTAACCCGAGAGTAAAGGACAGTGGAACGAAAGGATAGCAAATAAGAATAAAGAGAGAGAGAGAGAGAGAGAGAGAGAGAGAGAGAGAGAGGGGGGGGGGGGGGGGATATAAGAGGTCACTCGTTAACACCCTGGGCTCTTAATTAAAAACTTCACACACACACACGTAACTATTTTTTTTTTCAGCATACCTCTGGGCCTGAGGATTTTCGGGAGGGTTAAGCCGGTATCACACGAGTGCTTTTTCCCTCAACATTTATCCTCAACACTGGTCTGGCAGCTTATGAGGTCAACATTGATTATATTTCAGTTACGGTACACTCGGATACCATAGTCTCCAGCCCACTCATAAGAATTCCTGGACCCCCTAAGTTTTTCTGTATGCAAATATAACAATCTGGAATTATTTGTTGATATAACTTGCTTGTCAATAAATAGTATATATAGTTTTGCAATTGATTTTTAGAAAACAATAAACATAAATTTGTTTCCAAAGATATACTTCCATAATTAGAAATACCGGTAGGTGAAATCCAGGAATTTGTATCAGTGGGCTAGAGACTACGGTATCCGAGTGTACCAGTACATACACCTTGGAGGAGGTTGCTCATTATTTAACAAATTAACCCTATGTTATGTATTCAGGTCTGCTACTATACAGAATTAACCCTATGTTATGTATTCAGGTCTGCTACTATACAGAATTGAATACGAATTATTCTAAGCATTATTGCCAACCACTCGCGAAGTTACGCATTTGAAATTACTAGGCTATCGGTTAAAATTGTACACTCATATTTATTTGTACATAATGGCATTGTATTTTTCCAACAAATAATTAGCCTAGGCCTACTTCTATATGACATAACATGCTCTTAAACTTAGGGCGATGTCACACGAACGTTTTTTCTGGCAATTTCGATTAGCCTAGGCCTAGCAAGTTTTTTCTTGTAATAGGCTATTTTGAAGCTCTTTCACACTGGCTTCGGAAACTAAGACTGAAGGTAGTTTAGCCTATTCAATGTATGCTAGGTGATATAAGACTTTAATTTTGATGATCCCAGACTACAATATATTGCCTGTAAAAAATGACTGAAAATCGCTCGTGACACCAGCTTCATATACAGCCATCAAACACTTACTGTAGGAGTGTAGAATCATCACTCAGCAGGATAAAGGGCTGAAGGTCCTAGTGAAGGATGTACCGTAATGTCTTTCCACTGAATCAACTTTGCCATCGACCTCCAGTATCTTGAATCTTGAATGTCACTGTATACGAGGACGCCCACTGCCGCCCAATTCCGCAGTAGGCGTTCGCAGATCACAAGGCTATATATATACTGTATAAACGCCCATTTTCGCAGTACTGTATAGGCGTTCGTTGATCACAAGGCTATACTGCATATCCTCGACAGGAGTCCTAACGCGGCGAGGTAAACGCTCAGCGGGTCCTTCCACATAGACCTACTTCTACCCCCTCCTATGAACACCCTTTCACCTCTCGATACATCCCCTCCACCTCCCTACACCCCTCTTCCCCTCCTCTACCTCATATATCATTCCGTCACTGTACGCCAACCTTGGAAGGGGGTAAATTAACTCTTTGAGGTGCCAGGCGGATCATCTTGGCACGCAGATCCTCGGGTGTCTGACAATTTGTAAACAAGCTGGCATTCGAGACGTATAGGCCTACAATTATAAATATAATATAATTCTCGTGTAGGGTCTCCTATATAGTAAATTACTATGTATTAAAATACTATAATGTTAACTAATCAGTCAGATGGCTAAGATGAGCAATTATTCCGAATATCGGAACATTCAAGCTTGTATTAAATAAGGTGCCCAAATGGTAGAAATATTAGCTCGATTAGGCTACTCAAGAGAGAGAGAGAGAGAGAAAGATGGGTGAAGGCATGAATAGATGAAGAAAATATACGACTACATCAAAGATTATTTTTCCTTTCTTTTGTCATACTCTTTATTTACCACTCAGTGCAAGCCCCAACACTGTGGGGAACGTTGTTGCTGAAGGCCATGCATCATATTATACAATGTTCAGAGTTTATAGTACATAGCCTAGTCAATCAAAACTACAGTATACAGGAAGATGATTTTAACATTTATTAATTTAGTTAACCCTATAGCCTACAGTACTCCATTTTCTGTCTATCAGTGCCGTACAACTATTATATTTTTTTTAGAAGCGACGTAAATAAACTCTAGTGTTAATAAATGGAGAGAGATTGTGTTTTTTGCTATCCAGGCCATTAAATACAACACAACACATAGCCTAGTAAGGAACTCATATACCCCATGCTCCAACTACTCACTAACCTCCCCCTACAAGGTTATACTATGAGCTTCCAGTGGGTACCTGGCCATATAGACATAGGCCCTACTCACTCCACAATGAAATAGTCGATGAACTCGCCAGGCCCGGCCAGGGGCATGCACTCCCTCAGACGAATTACACCCCTCCCCGGTAGCATTCAAGGAGACTACTGCAGGACTCTTCTTACTTCTGACTGGGTATAGGCTATCCTAGTGTTTACTAGCCTATACCCCTTTGAAAGGACATTAGCCTAACCTAACAACCTATAACCAATCCTCCATTATCCTCATCTTACCTATTTACTTACCCTTAAAACACTTTCCAGTCCTTAATGACCTTGACCTATAGTTAAAACTATGTAGGGTACAATACCTGTACTCACTATTTAGACATCCTATCTGTAGATCCCTTTCAACTTCCCTTCCCCTCAGCAAGCAACTCTATGCCATAATGCCTGTGCAGTAATCTTGAGATCTGAAATACTCCGAGCAAACTGCACATATAAATATCAAGAAGAAGATTGTGTTTTTTACATTTTAACTTTTAAAGTCAATCTGTGTACTTTATCTAACACATTTTACCTTATTTGTTCGTAGGGATCATGTTAATGTAGTTGAATGTGGATTGAATTGCATTTGTAGCAAAGTATACCTTCAAAATGATGGTGCTGGTTTTGGCAAGTTTTTAGCCTTTACTGGTACCGTACCTTGTTCTAAGTAAGTAGTCCACAACTCAGACCACTAACCTCTGTAACTCACAAACGACTAGAGTCATCGAGCTAATATTTCTACCATTTGGGAAGGTTCAGCCAGGCTGAGCCAGGGAATGGGTGTGGGAACTTACAGCCCATTTTCTCTAGCCCTTTTTGTGTTATAGAGGTTAGGATAATAGGATTCATGATTTGTGAGCTACCTACTTGGTAACTTGGAACAGGGTACTGTATAGGATAATAGGCTACCGTAAAGTGGGGTAACTTCGTACTGCGGTGATAACTTCGGACATCGGCGATAATAAGTAATTAAACATTGTCATTATATAATGGAAACGCTTTTTATTGTTTTTTTTTTGTGGGGTCCATTTAGAGAAATGGCAAAGGAAGAGCATGTAAAAGTCCTAGGAAACTGACATGAGTATATGTACACTAAACAAATATTATATACCGGTATATGACGAAAATACAGTATGTACATTTTTCGCTACCCTGCCAAACTTCTATCGCCCTGAAGAAATTTGTTTGTATGAATGATGTTGTGACTGATATAATTTTGTAGTAACATTACCAGAGACAACATCCACCAAAGGAAATTTGTTACACTTGTATAACGCTCTAGCTAGAACACTATCATTTAGCCGATTGTGTATTTTAAAAAAAAAATTGCTAACTTCGGACATGGAACAAAACAATCGTTTGTTATTATTTGCCCTATGAAAATCATTCATAATACTTGTCCATCATTAACATGGTGGTAAAAGATCAAATAATCATTCTCTGAGTCCAAAAACCCATAAAAATATGATAATATTCTAACCGATTTATGTATTTCGGATAATTCTGGATATATAATATATATAAATTAGGAGAGGCATATATCTTGTCCAAAAAAAATGTATCTGCCGAAAGAAACACCAACAAATACGTTATACCTATAAAAATTCTCAAATTCATAAAAGGTTATATGCAGTGATATAGTATACATACCTATATATTTTCACTAGGCCTAGTTAATTTTCGAGTTATTGATTAGACAGCATTGGTTATTTTTCCTGCTCAATATTTTCTAAGAGTGAGCTCAATGCCTAACGAGAACAGATCCAAACAGAATATATGTTAAACATCGTATATATCCCCCTCCTATACTGATTATACAGCCCTAAAAGTATTGACTGTGCATTTTCCACTTAAACATCGGACAGGAATAAGCAGCAATAATAAAATATTCATATAAAATAGTAGGAGCCGAAAAATGAATGAAATAAGGCCACGAACGTACGTCCGAAGTTCTCCTCCGTTTGTCCGGAGTTAGCCCAGCTTTCTTGGCAATCATTTTCCATAAGAAATCACCTACGTCCGAAGTTAGCCATACATGTCCGAAGTTTTCAACTTTTCAAGCAAACTTCGGACATCATTTAGGATAAGGATAGCTCTCTTATTATGGGGGATAATTTTAGGAGGCTTCCTGGATTACGGCGCACTATCACCATACATCACTTGACCTAGTTAAATCTCTATAATGTGATTACACTCAGGAGCAATTGTTAAAAAACATTGAAAAATGTCCGAAGTTACCCCATTTTACGGGTACTGCATGATTAATTTGATAGGCTACTTACTACTTATGAAACACTTAGTAAATGTAATCCATTATCTACAGAACTACAGTACTGTACTACACTATTCGGCAAGAATGTAGTTACCGGGTGTACCCCATCATGTTCCCGTCTATTTTGACTGCCTTTGGATACAAAAATACATTACCCTAACCAAACAACCTAACCTAACCTAACCTAGTATTATAGATTTATAAGTATTTATTTTATTATAAGTATTTATAGATGATTTATGTTGTATGTCGGTAGTGGTAGACCCGGTAACTACATCCTTTCCCACTATTCCTAAGAAGCCTACCTGACGAGCCACCAGTTACTGAGCACACATCACTCTGCAGAGCGGCTTGGAACTCAATAGCCGATCAAGTGGACCTCATGAGAGCAACGCAGAACTCGACTGTCGGACTGTCTCGACAGGAGTGGCAATCCATCTGAGGCGGCGTCTCTAGAGTCTAGACTAGACTAGCCTACACCAACTTCACCAAGTATTATACCAAGTAATTAAATAAGTATTAAGAGCACTGAAGTTAGTTAGGCCTAGCCTATATTTATTTTTACTCTTTCCTTGTTGGCACTTAAAATAAAAAGTAAAGCTGTAACTAACTTCACTGCACTAGAGTATTAGCCTACTTCTGTATTTCTAGCCTTGGCTAGTGGGGTTTTTTTGAGGGGGGGGGAGAGAGAGAGAGAGAGAGAGAGAGAGAGAGAGAGAGAGAGAGAGAGAGAGAGAGAGAGAGAGAGAGAGAGTAGCCTAGTACCGGTACTCCATCTTGAGAAATATACGGTACGGTATATACCCTAGGCCTATCAAAATATATTTCAAGATAGCCTACCCCTGTTTAATCGTACCATAGTTTAGCCTAGGCAGCCACTGAAAATGTTACTAGTGTTAGGCCTATAAATATAGGATAGCTCATCATATGTAATATTGGTAAAATTTTACAAGTGGCTGTTCTCCCTTGGCCTTCTCCGTCGTGCTAGCAAGGATACTTGTGGACATAAACAAACATGTGATTCGCCTGCCTCCCCTGACGACAATATTGTCATTACCCTCACCTGACAGCCTGACTTAACCTGGGGCGGCTCTTAATAATGATGTAGAAGACGTCAAATTACTAAAAATCCTTGCGGGAGCATGAACGCCAAGTCACCGACTAGCGAGGATATTCATGGTCGTAAACAAACACTTATGTGACTCACCCGCCTCCTCCGGACCTCCGACGACAATATTGTCATTACCTTAACATGATAACTTGACCTAACCTGGGGTGGCCCCGCTTATCTTAAAAATGTAGAAGACGTCAAATTACTAGAAAGCAGCGCTGGAGAGTGAAAAACGCCTCTGTCTGATCTGATTTAACTAGGCCTAACCTGTTACCTAACCTAGTCAACTAACCTATCATTAGCCTATAGCCTAGTTAGGCCAGAAATCTTGACCACTAGCTTCTATAACTAAAAAAGGTCTTACCCAACCTTAACCACTTCTGTATGTCTCTTTTACTGTACTGCTTTTGGTAAGGATGTAGTATTCGGGCGTATCGCCTGTCTTGTTTACACTACTCGCATACTCGCGATCACGTTTCCGTCTATTTTGACTGCTGTAGGATGCAATAGAAGGTTGATGAAGCACCTCCCCCCCCCCCCCCAATCACCTATTGATATTATCATACAGTATATATTGCCAGCAGGGGGCAAATAACAGAAACAAGGCAGTCAAAAAGATCGGAGACAGAGGGTACTGGTGAATGGAATAGGCTCGGGGTGGAGGGAAATTACAAGTGGGGTACCTCAGGGATCTGTGTTGGGACCACTGCTGTTCGTTATATTTATCAACGACTTGCCTGAAGTTATAACTAATGGAAGTGAGGTATACCTGTATGCGGATGACACTAAACTGTATAGAAGAGTGAGGAGTAAGGAAGATATGGGTTTGCTTCAAGGAGATGTGGAGGGCATGAAGGGATGGTCTGAGCATTGGTTAATGCCTTTTCATCCAAAAAATGCAAGTACATGCGGATTGGGACCAGCAAGATAGACAAGGTAGGATACAGTATGTATGAAGCGATGGAGGAAGTGAGTGCAGAAAAGGATATAGGAGTAGTGATAGACAATAAGTTAAATTTCTCAGAACATTTAGCGGAAAAGATAAACAAAGCCAATAGAATTGTAGGGCTGATAAGGAGGACATTTGTGTCACTTGACGAAGAAATCTTCAGGAATCTCTATACAGCGCTGGTTAGGCCGCACCTGGAATATGCGAACCAGGTGTGGGCTCCATATATGGTAAAGGATATAGAAGCCGAGCGGCTTCGGTCTACCGGACCCGGGACTGTTTGGCCAGCCAGTCGCCATGTGTAAAGCATGCAGTTTCTTCTCTGACATACTCGGTAAAAATTGCATTCAATAAAGGTTTTGTAGCTAATTTTTTGCGTTCGTTAAGTGAGGGATGGTAGTAAAGTGAGATTTTCGTTGTAGCGAATATTCATAGCATGAACATTTGTATATCGAGGGATGCCTGTATAGTATATATATGCAAAGGCAAGGGTGATTCCTTAGACAGGGGAAATTATAGGGGTCTGAAAGTGCTCGACCAAGTCATGAAAATCTGCGAAAGAGTCTGAATGCATGATCAGGAAAGGTGTTGCCATCAGTGCCATTCAGTTCATGATTTATGCCTGGATGTGGCACGACCGATGCTATCTTTATTCTTAGGCAACTGCAAGAGAGCTCCTTAGAGAAAAACCTGGAGAAGGCCTTTGACTGGGTGCCAAGGTCAATTTTGCAGTGGGCCATGGGAGTAGAGGAGTGGTTAGTGTAGTGATAATGGGAATGTATGAGGGGTCATGGGCAGCAGTTAGAGTAAATAGGGGTCTGAGTGAATAGTTCCCAGTGAAAGTTGGAGTTCACCAAGGTTCAGTGATGAGCCCACTGCAGTTTGTGTACTGTAGGTCCTGTAGGCACTTTAGAATTGGACTCCCATGGGAGTTCTTATATGTACAGTAAACCCCCGCCCTTTCGGACTAATCGGGGGAGACCCCTGTCCGAAAGTATCAATAGTCCGAAAGGGCCGAATAGTGCGAACTTCACGCTTCAGCCATTCGGACTTATCCGAATGGCTGAAATAATGTCCGAAATTTATAAGTCCGAATACACATTCACCTAACCAGACAAGTCCGAAACTCGGCTCTTTGGTCCGAATGCGATTTAATTTTTCTCAGCCTTTCGGACAAATCCGAAAGGCTGAACCATGAGTCCGAAGTTAAATATAGTCCGAAAAGGACGAAGGTATTTTCTCAGCCTTTCGGAAAAATCCGAAAGGCTGAACCATGAGTCCGAATTGAAATGGTCGTCCGAAAGTCTTGGAATTCCGAAAGGGCGGGGGTTTACTGTAGATAACAAAGTTCTTTTTGCAAATGATGTGCAGGTGCCGGAGGTAAAGTTTAATAGATGAAGGAGTGAGGGTATGGCAAACAATGGATTAAGAGTTGATATACTGTACATAAAACAATATAAAATTGTTTTGTTCTACAGTATTAGTAATACAGTGTACAGTATGTTCCTTATACTGTACAACTAATACCAATAGCCTTTATATTTTGCTTTTAAGATTTCCATTGGCCATTAACTTCTAGTCTATCTATCTATCACCAGACGCCTTGCTCCCCGAGGGGTTGGCAATGAATGAATCGCTTCTATGCATCTCTGTTATCTGTCAACCGGTGTCACCTCCTCCCACCCAACACCACTTTCACTCATATCTTTCAAGGTTTCCCCCACTGTTTCTGTTTGTGCCTCACCTACACAGAGATTAATCCAGGTAACTCTCACAAAGACCTCCTCCTATTCATTTCCCTACACTTTATAAGTACACCACACTTCTTTCCAATACACCTAAGTTATATCTAATGTACTGTACTGTACAAACAAAAATCCCTCCAACCCTCCACCTCACTGTTGATCTGCCTCTCTCCCTCTGTCCTTCCATCTCACTCTCATACACTTTTGGTCATTCTCTTGCATTTGGAATCCCATTACGCCATCAGACAGTACACTAGGACCATATGGCTGGGAAAGTTTAGATAGCAGAGAAGGGGTGTTGTAGATAAAGGAACCTGTTAGAATGGCTTAGTTGTGTGTGATTATTAATCTGTATACGTCGCCGAGGTGTCCCCCGACTGGGTGCGAGCATGTGAGACATGCTAGGACGTACTACCACCACACCCACTACATAGTCCGCCTTGGCTGGAATCAAACCCAGGTCAAGCAGATTCACACGTGAGTGTGCTCTCCACTCGACCGCTGCGGCCTTATAAGGGCTTTTGCTTAGTAGTCCGTTGACAAATAGTTATTTATTATTATTATTATTATTATTATCTCACTTTCCATACGCTCTACATGATCAAACCTCCTCAAGGTGTTCCTCTTCTCACTCTCCAGTACATTCACATCCACACCACAACATTCACATACTTCCTTATTCATCTGTCTATCTCTCATTGTGACTAAACAAGCACTTTCCAAGTAACCCCTCTAACTATGTCTCTCCATCAATGTCCAGTGCTTGCATTTTATTAAATTCTAGCCACTTGCAGACAATTCTATAATAATTTAAGAATAACCTTGGAGTTGATCTCTTATTATATACATACATACAGGTTTAATGACCTCTTCATCAACAGAGAGCGGGGTTTCAGTCCCTTTTGTGTAGTACAGTACTGTACAATAAAGACTTGCCACAACACAGCCCCATCATGTTATCACAGTGGCTGATGTTGGTATAGTGATAAGTGTCTCAGTAAGACTCAACTAAGTCCCTCTGAAGCACTTTCACCTGGCGAATCCACACCACACCAGCCCTAACTGTGCTACAATAAGGCAGTAACAAGAAATTACTGGTGGGGTCGCTGCATCCTTATGCCAGAGAAAGGCTGACTTGTACCCATGGGCTGTGAGAGTAAGAAACTAGGGAACCTTGGGGCACATCATTAAGGCCCCACTGCCTTCACCACTCTCAGGAAAAAAGATAGATATAAGGATGATGAAAAAGGTAAAGTCAGAACTGGCTATAGGAAGTAGAGGACACCAACCCTCACTCTGACAGATCCAGCCCACCACATGAAAAATGTAAAACTTACAAAACAAAAAAATAAAAATCAGGTTCAAATGCAACTGTTTAATTTAGTGTTATATATTCCAGTGTCTGCCATGCAAGGCCTTCACCTCCTGTGACTGCCTGTGAGAAGATCAAGGAAAAGGAGAACTTCATGATGCAGTTTTTAACACCGTGACCTCCCTTGATTGACAGGGCTAGAACATGCCCTTGTTACAGGGACTTAATTGGACATTAGTCACGAATCACTAGACTTGAATGTCTAAACTCTTGCTGTCTACCAATGGCACGGCATAGGATCGAACTGCCGACCCTTCAATCAGCACCCAGACACGCTACCGATCATGCCACGGCTCGGAGAGGTAAGACTTCGGCCCAAATTCTAAGACAAACCCCATACCAACACTGTCAAAGGTAATTACTACAGTACAGATTTTATTATTCCTAGCCAGTCAATACAGGTCTTCCCCATTATCCGATGCCCCAATTTACAATATCATATAGGTGTTTGGGTTTGGGTTAGTCCCAGAACGCATCTCCATTTATCCCATTAATTTTAGGGTTCGCTATACAATTAATTTATTTAAGATCGGGTTTTCAGGAACGTAACCCAATCGTAGTTATAGGGAGACATGTATAGCTATTTATTATTCCTAGCCAGTCAATATATGCTAAAGTTGTAATTGTAGCTATATTGTATTCGAGCTAGCCTGGCAGAAATTGGTAATGCTGCCTTTCTATACTTCCCATACTGCCTTACTAAAGTGCTTGTGATGCCAGCTTTGTATAATATTGGCCATACAAATACAGTATATAGAAATGCAGTGTTACCAATTTCTGCCAGGTTAGCTTAAGTACACTTTAGAGTACCGGTAGTATATACAGTACAGTACATAAAGTTTTATACATAAAATTTTAAGACTTGAGTGTTCCACACATACGTGCAGTTTCAGTCTCTTGTCCTAATGGCGGCGTTCCAGGCAACCCTGTTAAGGGCTGCTTCACTTGTCAAGTAGAGGTGAAGCTCAAAATCCATTAGGTATAATCTATAATTTATTTTGATATTTCCAGATACACACACACATGGCAGATATGCATGCACATGTAAGGTGGTTGTGGAAACAGATCTGTGCCCTATAAAGTGTTCTTTCCTTTCACATAAACATTAGGCTATTCAGTGTGCAGTTGGGTCTGATTATATGGTTAGATTAATATCCAGTATTCGATAAATGGATATCAATCGTAATCATGTACAGTACAGTACTTAACCTTTAACTGTCTTGGTGATGTAATAGTTAGAGTGTTTAAAATCTGTATGTGGTATTATAGTGTAAAACTTGCAAAATAAACAAACCAAAACTGGGACGATACAAGATAAATGTAAAACCAGGTTCGAATCCCGGGAGGATCACATGCATACATTGTAGTAACTATTTATTCTTAACAAATGTTTTAATACTGAGTAATCACATTTGCACAAGTCAATCGGCTTGAACTATTGCCATATAAGTATGCCGTTATATTCTAAGTAGCTGACACAGAGTATAGTACTGTATTCCTATACAGAGAATATAATAACTTGCACTTCAAAGAAAGATTTATCCAGTACTATATTTAATTTCTAATACAGTAGTTGATTCACCAACCCACCAATTAACTTACAAATAAACCTAATTAATGAAATTAATTAATACATGTGGTACTCCATAGATTCGAACCTAGAAATGGATACTCGCAACGAAATGAAGTATGACTCGCATTGTTGAGTTATTTGTCCCTCTTTTCCCAGATATATCAATAATAAACAATATCTAATGCACAGTTTACCCTTAACCCCTTGGAGATTATGACACATTTTGGCAGTTTATTCTGGCTATTATTAGGCAATTATATTTAGATTAGAAAGGGTATGTTTAAGCCAGAGTGTTAATTGAGATAGTCTCTACCCTTTTAATTCCCACACCTCCTTCCTAAGCTGTATAAAGTTGTCTAATGATACTCAGAATACACTCAAAATGTGTCATGATCCTCAAGGGGTTAAGTAAAGTAAGCAGGGCACACACTGTACAGTATACTTATTTGTTCCTTATTTCACAGATCAGACCAATGATGCCAACACCAGCTAACACAGGGACTCAAGACTGTTGTTGTTGTTGTTGTTGTTGTTGTTGTTGTTCCCGTTCCCCAAGCTGCCTGGCCGAACAGCCCCAAGGCCCCGAGCAAGACCAAGGCCATAACTCAAGACTGTTGGGCCAGGCAGTCTAGGGAACAACAACAACTTCACTGATATTGTAGTACAGGTATTCTAAGGCTTAACCCCTTCTGTACCGCGACGTCCTTTTAACTTTATTCTGACTACTATTAGTAAATTTTCTTCAGTTTTAAAAGGGCCTCCAACAATAAACAAACTTTGAACTGTCTCACTTAACCCTTTTTACTGCCACAGATCCTTCTTCGTGGCGCAATGCATAAGTGTGTTGATTTTCGGTGTGAGCTTTCTGGGTTCGAATCCCCGAACAGCCACATGTGTTTGTTAATTTCATTAATCGAGTTTAGGAGTAAAGTTGGTTGGTGGAGAGAACATAATAAACTACACAAACTCCTCTAAATATAGCTAGAATAACATTAAACAGGACATTGCCAGTACAGAAGGGGTTAAGAGAGTCTGTACAATTGCAAAGATATAAACCTGAGCCAGGATTCTCAAAGATGTCTTAGTTAACCCTTTCAAGATCCTATTATGTTTTTCTTTTCTGTATTCTGGCTATTATTTGACAATTTTCTTCAGATTAGGAAGGGTATATGCAGGAGGGTTAATTGAAACAGTCTTTACCCTTATAATTACCACAGATCCTTCCTAAACTATAAAATCATCTAATGATAGCCCGGATAAACTGCCAAAAGGTGTCATAATCTTCATAGGGTTAAGGAGGATCAGAGTCATAATCCACCCTATGTGGTGGATTGTGTTCTTTTATTTATAAATTATTATTTTACTTAAGCGTTGTTTCCACATAGCGATTTTGATTAGTTGTTTTGTCTTTTTACTGTGTTCGTATACGTTTTGGTTTGTTTATTATGCAAGTTTTACATTATAATATCCAGATATGACATGATTTGTAGCATTGTTGGCACTAAAGTGTATTCAATCTAATGGTTCTAACCTGGCATAGAGATTTTAATTAGTTCTTTTGCGTTTATCTTGTGTTGTCCCAGTTTTGGTATGTTCATTTTGCAAGTTTTACATTATAATAAGAAATTGGTAACGCTGCCTTTCTTTGCATTTGTATGGCCAATATTAAATAAAGGCAGTGTCACATGAGGAGTTTAGAAAGGCTGAATTGGAAGTATAGAAAGGCAGCAATTCTTTTAATATACTTGAGAATTATGATATCTGGCATTTAGGATACAGTTGTAGTAACCCCAAGATTCCTTTTTATGTGAATCCCGCGGTGTTCATTTAGTTCACCACCTCCCTCGGGTGGGCCAGACATTTTGACTCTTTAAATACCTTGAATTTGGCTCCCTAACACTCGTTCAACTTTGAGGGGGACACTCGTTCCAAGCAGCTTTGCCTTTTGTATCCTTCTTACATATATTTATGTATGTAATGTATGTATGTATATACTCAGGCACATGCCCCATAGCTGGGGGTGGCCAACTTAGACCTACTGTATATATTAATATAAATTACATATAAGTTTAAATGTAAAACTTCCAAAACAAAAGAAAAAAAATTACTTCAGGATGCAGTGAATCAATTATGTATTGCTTCCTTATATCTCTAAATGTATAGTATTGTCTGGCAAGTTGGTACACAGCAATACACTGCCTTACATTTTGTATATTATTTCCACATAGCAATTTTGATAAGTTCTTTTGCCTTTATATTGTGACGTCCCTGTTTTGGTTTGTTTATTTTGCAATATATCGAGGGATTGTTGTATCAACAGTAATGTATGGGGCTGAGATATGGGCTCTGAAGGCAAAGGAGAAAAAAAAGATGGATGTGATGGAGATAAGCTGCTTGAGAGTATGTGTGGAGTTACTCTTAGAGACGGATTGAGGAATGAAGAGATACGTAGGAGAGTGGGGCAGCAGGAACATTTGTCGGCCAGAGTGGACAGAAGTGTGCTGTGCTGGTATGGTCATGTTTAATGAATGGAAGATGTAAGGCTTACAAAGAGAATATGTGAATCAGATTCAAGGGGAGATAGAGGGGTAGGAAGACCCCCATTGAGATGGAGAGACATTTTAGGAGAAGCTTTGTAAGATAAAGGAATGACTGTAGATCAGGCTAGGGAAGTGATAATAAACAGGAATGAATGGAGAATGCTTGTAAATAGATGAGTGAACACGCGGTCAATTGGGAGAAGGGGTCGGGCGCAAGTTGGACTAGAGAATAGTCCATGAGGCGCCTGACCCGGGGAGCTGCTGCATGTCTGCCTAATGAGATCGGAAGTCCTCCGGGAGGTTGGGGGCCGGGGGAGTGCTGGAGTGACTTTGGTAATCCTTGGTCTCTGGGTCTTTTCCTGGGTGACCCCTGTACATAAATTTAAAGACCGAGTGCTCAACACAAAGTGCGGTTCCGATCTCACGTCCTACTGGCGGCACTCCGGCAGCTCTGTTAAAAGCTTGTCAGGTAGTGGCATATAGTGGTGTACTTTTTATGTGGTGGTTTTGTGTTTTGTTTATATTTCAAAATAATGTTTTGCTAAAGCTGCAATACTGTGTTTGTGGTGTAATGGTTTAGGTGCTTATATTCTGGGTGTAGTGTCCCGAGTTTGAATCCCGGGAGGACCATATGCTTTCATTACTGTGTTGGTGGTGCAATGGTTTTAGATGCTTATGTTCTGGGTGTGGTGTCCCGAGTTTGAATCCCGGGAGGACCATATGCTTTCATTACTGTGTTGGTGGTGCAATGGTTTAGATGCTTATGTTCTGGGTGTGGTGTCCCGAGTTTGAATCCCGGGAGGACCATATTCTTTCATTAGTTTATTCAAGTGCATTGGGGTTTGTAATTGATGATTAATGTTAAGAACGGTGTGTTACTTTATTTCCACATAGTGTAGAGATTTTGATAAGTTTGTTTATCTTTTTATTGCACGGTTTCCGGTTTTGGTTAGTTTGTTTTGCAAGTGTCAATTTTATGGCTATGACAAGTGAGGCCGCACCTCATGTGAAACTCTCGGTTTTAAAATGTATCATCATATATATTAATGTACGTGTGCATGTAATGTTCTCTAGTGATCAAAGAAGTAAAATTTATCTTCATTAATCCTTTGAAACACACAGTTCCATCCTAAGCTGCATAAATTTGTCTCTTGGTAGCCATAAATGACTACAGGTAGCGATATATATTTCATACTGATTTTTATTTAGTGTTTTGTTGTGGTAGGGCTTCGCTGCATGTCTGCCTGCTGAGATCGGAACCTCTCTGGGTGGTCGGGAGCTGGGGGAGTGCTGGAGAGACCTTGGTGAACCTGGTCTCTGGGTCTTCTGGTTGATCTAGATGTGTGTGAATTTTTATTTTGTTTTAGTGTGTTCATTGTTTTCTGTTGTGTTGTCCCTATTCGGGCTCTGTCTAGATTACTGTACTGTACTTTTATAATTATTTTTACTTAATAAAAACAGCAACCACACTTTGTGCTTCTATCATCCAGTATTGTCTTGTATATGGAACAGCCAAAATCATTAGTTCACTGATAATATTGTATAGCCAACCGGTTGGTCTAGTGTATAGCGTCTTGACTTCCTACCCAGGAGGTCGGGACTCGGGAGTTCGGGCGTGAAGGTTTTTTCCCACTAAACCCTTTTTTTTTTTTACAATCCTTGTAACAGTAACTCGAGGGGTGACAACCAGAAGTGGTTATGTCCACAAATGCAGTTTGTAGATAATCATACTTAAAGATTTAAAATCTTCATGAAATATCAAAAATTAATTCAATATTTGAAATTTTTGCTGGAAATGTTCATGATATAAATGTCTATGAGACTGGAGACTAAACAAACTCCTAAACTGAAACAGTTGGTCAAAAATGGCTAAATTGGACATAACCAATTCTGGTTGTCACCCCTCGGTATGTTTTATAATAGCCTATGATTAATGCTTTTTGTGTCATGTCATAGGAAGATTGAGTTAATCTGCTGCTCTCTTGATTTTACAGATTTTACACAAGTAGTAATGTACACCCTATGTGGTGGATTGTGTTCTTATATTTCAACATTTTGTTTTGCCAAAGTATTGTTTCCACTTTTTATTATTAGTTATTTTGCTTTTATAATGTGTCGTCCCAGTTTTGGTTTATTTATTTTGCAAGTTATACATTATAAGTTATCAGCAAGTTTTTTGAGTGTACAACATTTTAGAAGCCTAAGGTGAATGTGTAAATTTTTAGAGTTGGAAAAATATGTATGATACTATATGAGGGTATCGTTTTGTATGTATGTACTCAGGCCCATTCCCCATTGTTCCTTTTTTTTCTGGGGGTGGCTGACTCGAGACAGAGCTATGCATATTCTATTGTCATCAAGACTAACAGAAAACTGATCCTTGATCACAGATAATATACTGTACTGTCCACTCGTTTGAAATCTCTTCTTGCATTAGCGAACCAGATTAACTTACTCATGTAGTAATGTACACCCAATGTGGTGGATTGTGTTCTTTTATTTATAAATTATTATTTTACTTAGGCGTTGTTTCCACATAGCGATTTTTATTATATGTTTTGTCTTTTTACTGTGTTCGTATAAGTTTTGGTTTGTTTATTTTGCAAGGTTTACATTATAATATTGTGTCGTCCCTGTTTTTGTTTGTTTATTTTGCAAGTTTTACATTATAATAATACTTCAGTGTGCCAGCTACGTTTGCAGACACTTGTACCCTAGTAACTGTATGACTTGGCTGGGTGATAACCATACTGTATTAGGTGCAAGTATAGCCAGCCAGTTGGTAGAGTGGATAGCGTCTTGACATCTTACCCAGGAGTTCAAGCGTTCTCGCTGAGCTTGGGCATGAAGGTTTTTTCACTAAATTATATTGTAAGACTTGCAAAATAAATAAACCAAAACTGGAACGACACAAGATAAATGCAAAATGCAAAAGAACTGGTTGGTTACCGTCTCCCTTGAGCACGGGGATGGGGTAATTGTCTCTGTTGGTTATTACAGTGCTATTGAATCTCGAAGGGGAGAAATTATGCTTGCTTGATAAAAGACCTGACTATTATTACTACTTAAACATTGGCCCCACAGAGGACTACTGTTGACTTCTCTGTCTGTAAAGTCAGTGAAAATAGGCTAGCCTAAACAGATCGGATGCGGAAATACCCTGAGCCGACCAGGCCAAGTGGGATATCTCTATTGGTCTAACTGGTAAGGTGTCTGCCTCACAACCCAAGGGTTCCGTGTTCAAGCCCACACCAGGGCTTGATATTTTCGGGAGGCTATTCCCGCATCTAACGAAGTTTAGGTGTGCTGGTAAAATTGTTCAGATGGTTGAGAGTAAGATCGGAGCTCCATAAATCCTCTTTCGGGTATGGTAAAAACCGATTCCTACATGTCAACAGAGCAGTGTAAGGGGGTGTTTTCCTAAAGTTTACATGCAAATCAGGTCTGATTAATACTAAAAGGTTATTTTGACCCATTGTTAATTGATTCTTTACTGCATGTCGTACAAGGCAACTAATAGTGGGGATGGCGGTAGACTTGTGTAACAACAGTCATTACAGTACTGTACTGTCGAGCTAATAAGTCATGTCCCAGCTGTTGTTGTTGTTGTTGCTGTTCCCCAAGCTGCCTGGCCGAACAGCCCCAAGGCCCCGAGCAAGGCCAAGGCCATAACCGAGCGCCTCCACAGAACCCTCCCTGCCGACCACAATAAAGCCTGGGTGACCGAAGCCACTCCATGGCGGGGAGCTGAGGAGGGTGCAGAAACGCCCGGGTAACCAAAGCCCAACCCAGGGCCCTGTGCCCCTCAGCAATTATGAAGAGAAAGTTGAGGGGCAAAGGAAAAATGTGACGCTTTGGCTTCCAATCTTGGTAGATTGGGAGGTCAATCCACGGAAGAGACGCCGTCACTCGAGATCTAGAAAATATATAAGTAAAAGGAACAGTCAGAGTAAGCTATGGGTATGGCAGAGATCACTCAGTTCTCACTCTGATAGACCAGCCCATCACCACTGTCCCAGCTGTCATTATGTTTGGTTGTCTCTATGCTGTATTAATGTCTGTCAGATGTTGAATAGGGTGGGTAAGTGTAGGAACATGTTTGTATATTTCACTCGATATAAAGAAATGAAGCTTAGATATTGCTGATACCAGTTATTGATAAAAACATACTTGGTGCTGAGACATCACTTATTAGTGCGACTGTACAATAAAACCTTGCTATTAGTACTGTCTTGGTATGGCACTGCCTAGGCTGGTGGGGCACAGATAGGTGCCACAGGGGGCTCTACTAGTCTTACCTGGATGCTGGTTGGTGCCATACAGAGTCGGCCATAGTGTTTACATGGTGGGGCAGTTTTGTGGCAGGATTTTGTTCTAAAGTCCAAGTTGCCTAATGTACATTAGAGTCTTGTAGTACCTTTGCGTTTATCTTGTGTTGTCCCAATTTTGGTTTGTTTATTTTGCGTTTTACATTATAATGGTACCGTCTTGTAGTGCTGTTGAGGCTGGTGTGGTTTGCAGATACTGCAGGTATAGGTGCTGCAGTTGGACTTAGTTGAGCTTTTCTGCGGCGCGGTTACCACTATGCCAACATCGGCCGCAGTGATGACATGTTGTGACGGGACTTTATTATATTTTATTTTAACTGTGGAAAGGCAACCACGTCTGAGCCGTTACAATGTTTGTAATGGAAAGCGACGTAAAATAATTGTATGTATGTACAGTATGTATGCAGTAACTATTATTGCCACACCAGCAGAGTTAGACATGGAATTGATGCTGTAGGTTGTTAACAATGCTAGGTAGGGTAAAATTTTAAATGGTCATACTTGGAGTTTGATTTGAACTTTAATTTGAAAGAGTTGATGGTTATTGTTATGTAGAGCAGATTAACCAGACCACTGCGCTCCATACGGAGCTCTCATAGGTCTGAGTTGATGCTGGGGTGAAACAATACTATCTGAAGTTCAGGCAATAGTGTTCTTTATAAGGTATTTTGCTCTTTGGTTCCACTCTCATTTCTTTCTAAAAACAGCTCCATTGAGATATACACTATCTTCAGTTTTTGTACCAGTTTATGCACTTTGATTATGTATGTAGCCTACAGTGCTGTATAAATTCTTAATTCTCAAATTATGTTCTTTTATTTCATAAACTTTATTTTAGTAAGCGTTGTTTCCACATAGCGATTTTAATTAGTTATTTTGCCTTTATATTGTCTTTGTCCCAGTTTTGGTTTGTTTAGTTTGCAAGTTTTACATTTTAATTCAAGAGTATGTAGGCCAACATGTCTCAACCTCTGGTTAGAGGGTAGATCTCCAAGAGCCAGGACAAACAATGTAGCACAGCGCTGGATGCCCTCAACTAGTTTCAAATCCTTAATCTTACATGGCAACCCGAAGCTGCCTGGAACACCATATACGATATGAGAATACTGTGTCTCTGCATCATGTTAATGCCAAAGTATTACAATTATGCAATATCTTCATAATAGCTGAATCCTTAAGATGGAAACATGACAATTTCTATCTATCTATCTATCTATATGCTCAGGCCCAATCCCCATTTTGGGGGTAGCCGACTCAAGACAGAGCAAGAACAGGGAAAACACAAAAACAACATAAAACAAAAAATAAACACAGAAAAAAAACACAAACTCACACACATCCAGGTCACCCAGGAGAAGACCCAGAGACCAGGGTTACCAAGGTCGCTCCAGCACTCCCCCGGCCCCTGACCACCCGGAGAGGTTCCGATCTCGGCAGGCAGACATGCAGCGGAGCCAAAGCCACAAGCCCTCCCACCACACTTCCAGGCACACCCTTCATATTAATCGTCTCCCCGGGCCAGGCGCCTGATGGACTATTATCTAGTCCAACTTGCGCCCGACCCCTTACTCCAAATGACCACGTGTTCACTCAACTATTCACAAGCATTCTCCATTCACTCCTGTCCACCACCACTTCCCCTGCCTGATCTATAGTCATTCCTCTATCATCCAAAGCCTTTCTTACACCATCTCTCCATCTCAATGGGGGTCTTCCTGCCCTTCTATCTCCCCTTGTACCTGACTCACATATTCTCTTTGTAAGCCTTTCATCTCCCATTCGTTCAACATGACCATACCAGCTCAGCACCCTTCTGTCCACTCTGGCTGACAAATGTTCCTGCTGCCCCACTCTCCTACGTATCTCTTCATTCCTCAATCTGTCTCTGATTGACAATTTGTCAATTGACAATTGTCTCTGACAATTTACTATCAGTTAAAAATTATAGTTTCAATTTTTTAATGTTGCTCGATATGTGAAACCCAATTATATACTGTGTATGCAAAGGCCTACTATGAAGATATTGTTCTACTATAATTTATTAATTATGAAGAGTCTAGATATTGTGATTCCTATATAAACTGGAGGAAATGTTTAGAAATGAGGGTGCTAAGCCAAATGATGTAAATATCCAATAGAACTTCCTTGATCATAGCGTTCTTGCTGCCACTGACAAAGTTTGTGGCAAAACTAAGGGTCCCCCCAGGCATGAGACTTCCTGGTGGTGGAATGACAAGGTTAAAAATACAATAAAGGAAAAAAGAAGGCGGTGCTGGTTGGGGGGAGGGGCGTCGACTGACTGGGGACAGAGGTGCATGGGGGCGGTTCGTTCGTGGCCACCCCTTCGGGGATCACGGCGTCAGGCAATAGATAGATAGATAGAAAAAAGAAGATGTTTCAAAGCATGGAAGAAAGGAGGCAGCAGGGAGGAATGTCTGGCGGCTAAGTGAATTGCAAAAAAATATATAAGACAGAAAATTATACAGTACAGTACATGGTCATTGACCAAGTGTGTATCTGTAATGGGATCTCTGGGCTGTTCGGCCTGGCAGCCTAGGGAATTACTACTACTACTACTACTACTACTACGTAATGGGATCTTTAATTTAACTAGGCAAGTTAAGGATGATATTAGAGAGCGTTGTTTCCACATAGCAATTTTGATGAGTTGTTTTGCATTTATATTGTCTTTGTCCCAGTTTTGGTTTGTTTAGTTTGCAAGTTTTAAATTTTAATTAGAGGTATTGTAGGAGAAAAGTGTGTCAGAAATGGTAATGGGACAATTATTTACGCTGACAAAGAAATCGGTGATGCTTTAAAGGTACACTACGAACAATTACTCAATGTGGAGTGGAATCGAGAGCAGCTTAGTAATGAAAAGCCAATATTTGCCTCTGATAGCGCCTATTGTTGTAAGCCGCACAATAAATATAATGAAGGATGGAAAAGCTGCAGGGTGCTCTGGCATTGTCGCTGAGATGATAAAAACCTCAGGTGACATAGGAGTGAGACTGGTCACTGAGCTAATAAACTCCATTATTAGAGTGGAGGGAATCCCAGATGAATGGCATAAAAGTGTAATAGTAAACATATATAAGGATAAGGGGGATTCTATAGATAGGGGAAATTATAGGGGCCTGAAAATACTTGATCAAGTCATGAAGGCCTGTGAGAGAGTCTTTGAAGGTATAATCAGGGAAAGCATCTCTATCGATGATATGCAATTCGATTTTATGCCGGGACATTGTACAACCGATGCTATTTTTATAGTCAGGCAGCTGCAGAAAGATGCTTACTTAAAGATAGGGATCTGTACTTTGTGTTATGTAGACCTGGAGAAGGCCTTTGATAGGGTCCCCAGAGGTGTTGTACAGTGGGCTATGAGAAAACTTGGCGTAGAGGAGTGGTTGGTGCGTTTGATAATGAAGATGTACGAGGACTCACAAACGGCAGTGTACGTAAAGGTGAGCTTGTGATCAATGATTAGCTCAAGAGTGTTAACTTTGGCAATTAGGCACTGGAGATTGTGGACATATTTTGCTACTTGGGAGATACCTACTCCGCTGGAAATGGGGCCAAGGCCGCCACTATCGCCAAACTTAGATGCAGCTGAGGAATGTTCAGAGAACTGTTGTCACTACTCACCATGTGAAGACTTCCTTTTCCTTTGAAGGGAAAGGTGTACACTTTATGTTTTAGAAGCGCAATGGCATTGGCTTGTCAAAGCGGATGATATCAACAGAATGGAACATAATGAGATGAGAATGGTGAGATGGATGTGTTGGGCCAAACTGCAAGATAGGATATCTAGTGAAGAGCTAAGGAGAAGGTTAGGTACGTATCGAGAGTATCAGTGATTAGATACGTACTAGTGGGCTTGGATGGTTTGGACTGGTGGAGAAGATCGATGAACTAAGTTGGGTTAAAAGATGCAATTCCATAAACATGGAGGGAGCTGCACCAAGGGGCAGACCAAGAAAGATGTAGGATCAGACCTTATGGTCTGATCTTGAATATAATAACCTGACAAGTGAGACAGCTCTGAATAGGGCTGCCTGGGGCGCCGCCGACGTGAGACCAGAACCGTATACCGTGTGGAGCACTTGTTCTTTTAAATTTATGTATGTATGTATATATAGTCCATAGGCCAGAAAACTATAAAAGGGCTAGAGCAAATGATGATGTAGTTTTTACCACCATGCACTCTCTGATGAATAGCAGGGCTAAGGTGGGTGCCCTGATCAGGGACTTCAGTAAACAGTTACCACACATTTCTAGACTGCACCGTCCACCACAGCACTGGTGTCTGCCAAATAGAACACTGGCTGGCCCAAGACTCGAACAGTCAACCTCACGGTTTGCAGGCGAGTGCTCTACCAACCGCGCTACGGCCTGTGAGAAAATGCGCTGTAAATTTCCAAAAACCTATTCCCTGGCTGACTCTTCCCAAATGGTAGATTTATAGGTCAATCACTTGTGTCGTTTTTTAGTTAAAATGTAAAATTTGCTGGGGTCTAGATCTTTAGCCTACCTATAATAGCTCGGGGAGGGCTGGAACAAACAAGCTGTCATTTCCACACCTATTGATTAGGTGACTTCTCAAATGGTAGAATACCATTTAGATTTGTCAATGGTGTTGTTTGTTTAAAGCTTTGAGAGGTTAAGAAGACTCGTTATATTGTAATTTTTAATAGTGATTTTCAGAAGAGGTGGGGTGCTGTGCTGTGGAGAGAGCTGAGATGCGGATGGGTGTGGTATTGGAGAACGTCTGATTTATTAAAGATGATAATCTAAAACAATTGTGTGTTTGATTCAGATTAACCTTTTAAATTGTGCTGGGTTAGGTTGTAGTTTACTGTATATTGAAAAGTGGGGATTGGGCCTGAGTAGATAGATAGATAGGTTGTTTATAATTTGCATACAGTAACACACACACACACACACACGGGAATCTGCAGAAGGTCAGTTGGCCCACACAAGGCAGATCCCTTTCACACCAAGCCTATCTCATCCATATGTGTATCTAACTTTACCTTGCAGTTATCTGTCATTATTAAGCCTACTATTTTGAAGATTTTGTAGTGAAATATGGTGTTAATTATATAAACTCGGTGGTAATATGATGCAGAGACATAGTAGTTTATATATTTCCATAAGTATTGAGAAATTAGCTGCTAAGGGATTCAATTTATCGTTAGCTGAAAAGAAACAGAATATAGGCAACCTAATCCACGCCTCTAGTCAATTCAGTATAGGAAGGCCAGAAATCCTGACCTCTAACCTCTGTAACTCAAAAGGGGTTAGAGCAAATGGGCTGTAGGCCTATATTACCACACTTATTCCCTGACTGACTCTTCCCAAATGGTAGACATATTAAGTCGATTACTCTAGTCCTTTTTGAGTGATGGTGTAATGGTTAGAGTGTGTACAAATATGTGTGTGGTAACCCAGGTTCGAATCCCAGTAGGACCACATGCTTTCATTAATTTCATTGGGAGGTGTTTGGTGTTGGAGTGAAATTATTATATCTAGATTAGCCTACAGAGGTTAGTGGTCAAGCTTCTTTGGCCTATCTTTAATGAATGGATATAGGCCTACTCCACATCTCTACTACCAAACTAATACTTGTCTATATCTTGGTAAAGATAAATTGATCCTATTTTAATTAATTTGTTCGAGTTATGTCTCTGTCACTCAGCTTAAAAAAACAGACATAGATACACCGACTCACATAGTATGAGTGTACACACACACACCATATTACGTATACACACGCCCCCCATGGTTTAATAGAAGAAAGAGTGGGACAATTGGTTCACTCCTAGGTTAGAGAGTTGGACAGAATAGTTGTAGTAGTAGTAGTTTAAGGGATGAGGTCACGAGGAACGGAACCTGTTTACCCTGGGGCGATCAGAACAGAGGCAATGTGAGGAGATTGGCCTAACATCTCCACCAGCCGAGAATCGAACTCGGCCCTCTCGATTAGAAACCCACCAATGTCGCTACTGGCCACCCCTGGACAGAATAGGGGTGGGAATGTGTTGAAAGGCTGTCTATTATGTGCATATAGCCTCTACCAATGTTGCTACTGGCCACCCCTGGACAGAATAAGGGTGGGAATGTGTTGAAAGGCTGTATTATGTGCATATAGCCTCTACCAATGTCGCTACTGGCCACCCCTGGACAGAATAGGGGTGGGAATGTGTTGAAAGGCTGTCTATTATGTGCATATAGCCTCTACCAATGTCGCTACTGGCCACCCCTGGACAGAATAGAGGTGGGAATGTGTTGAAAGGCTGTCTATTATGTGCATATAGCCTCTACCAATGTCGCTACTGGCCACCCCTGGACAGAATAGGGGTGGGAATGTGTTGAAAGGCTGTCTATTATGTGCATATAGCCTCTACCAATGTCGCTACTGGCCACCCCTGGACAGAATAGGGGTGGGAATGTGTTGAAAGGCTGTCTATTATGTGCATATAGCCTCTACCAATGTCGCTACTGGCCACCCCTGGACAGAATAGGGGTGGGAATGTGTTGAAAGGCTGTCTATTATGTGCATATAGCCTCTACCAATGTCGCTACTGGCCACCCCTGGACAGAATAGGGGTGGGAATGTGTTGAAAGGATCTATTATGTGCATATAGCCTATGTACGTGTTTATATGCGTACATGTGCGTACATACGTGCCTGGACTCACTAGCCAATCAGAAGACAGCATTTTGTCAACAACAATGATGGCCGCCAAGCGTTACCAAAGCGTTAGTGAAAAGGTGGGACAAATGCAACAATGGAATGGAAGACTATGGACCGCGACAAGGCTAAGAGCGAATAGCTATGAAATAGTGCGAGGGCTGTGGAAAGGATTGGGAGTACCTGCAATAATGTATGGCTTAGAGGCGGTAGAAACAACAGAGGCGGAAACGAAGAAATTAGAAACGATACAGAATAAAATCGGGAGGACAGGATTGGGGGCAAATAAATACGTAGCTCAAGAAGCAATCCGAGGGGAGATGGGGTGGAGTACGTTTGAGGAAAGGATTGGGAAAGCGAAAGGGAAGTACAAAGTGAGACTAGAGGGGATGGAGGAAGATAGGTGGCCGGGGAAGGTATACAGATGGGCGAGTGAGCAAAGTAAATGGAACAGAGAGTGCAAAAAAAGATTGGGGAGGAGAAATATAAAACAGGACCGGGTGGGGGGGGGATTTAGAAAAAGAAATGAGAGAGGGGAGTGGGTCATACTAGAGAATGGGAGGGGATGTGTCAGAGAGATAGAGAAGGGGATAAAGGAGGAGGGGAGAAGAAGATGGAGGGAGGGGGTAGAAAATAAAGCCACGCTGGCATATTATAGAGAGAAGGAAAAACCAGCTAGAGAACTGTACTATGATGGGGGATGGGGATCGAAACTCCTATTTAAAGCAAGAACAGGATCGCTAGAAACAAATGAGAGAACAAGGAGATGGAATGGAGTGGGACCGCACTGCAGTCAATGTGAAATGGGAGGGGATCCAATAGTGGAGGATGTAGAACACATAGTAACCGAGTGTACAAGATATAATGAGGAGAGAGAGGAGTTGGAGAGGTACATGAGGAATAGAGTTGGGGAGAGGGGGTGGGAGGAGATTAAGCAGAGGGAAGATAGAGGGGTGGGGGCGCTATTGGGGTTAACACAGGAGATGGAAACACAAGACATGGAGATGATGAAGAGGATATTGGAGAAAATGTGGAGGAAGAGAAATGAGTGAGGGGGGGGGGGAGCGGAGGTGAGGGGGAGGGGGGAGGAAGTGAGGGGGGGTTTATACAAACAAAACAAAAACTGTCTCTTAAACTATCCTTCTACTCTAAACTTTCCCTCCTACTAACGTTTCTGAGCCAGTACCGATACAAAGGTCAGCCCTGCGGATCTGCACGGTCTGCGGGCGGGTTCAAAAGAAGAAGAAGAAGAAGAAGGGTTAAAGGGAGGCTGGAACAAATACTGAGAATGAGAGGATGCTTACACCAATTACGTATCTTCAAAGTAACTGTAATATTGATGCTTAGACAATGATGCTGTAGACAATGAAACACGCAAGTTGTGAATTGAGCTGGTGTTTTGTTCTACCAATTGCCGACTTGGGAGTTTAGTTCTATAAGGAAGTTGGAGCTGTAGACAACAATATTTAATGGGTTGAGTGTTTGAAATCTGTATGTGGTAACCCAGGTTCGAATCCCGGGTGGATCATATGTTTTAATGAATTTAATTAAGAGGTGTTTGGTGTTGGGAGTGAAATAAATGCATTAGATTGTTAATTCTGGTTGACAACAGACGACTTTATTTAGCTTAGCAAGTATCTCTATGAATCAAAGAGGCAAAATTTGTCAATTAACCTCTTGTCTTCCCCTGGAGGTCCTTCCAAGATCACTAAAATCGTCTAATGATAGCAAGATGGAAATGTGAGTGAGTGTTTGTAACTCTGGAACTATCTCTCAATCAATCTTCCCTTCATCCTATGACTTAGACTGCTTTAAACTTCGTGTGTCCAGCCAATTTTGACTCCAATGTCCCTTGAATTTGGCTCTGTCACTCTTAACTTTGGGGGAGACACTCGTTACAGGCAACCTGCCTTTTGTCTCCTCCATACACAGAACAAAAATAGTGTGTGACTAACTGGCTGACTAACTGATTTATTATTTTTGTTTTATGTGGATGAAGGAGACAAAAGGCAAAACTGCCTGTGACGAGTGCCTCCGGGCCCAGAGTTGAAAGAGTGACAGGGCCAAAATCAAGGCAAGTTCGAGCCAAAATGTCTGGGCACACGAAGTTTGAAGCAATTTAATTATAAAATAGTGCTTAATGTCCAATAAATTCATTAAAAATCAAAATAAACAAAAAATTAAAAAATCCATTTCTCAAAATTTATTTATGCATATTGTGTCAAAATTTCAACTCCGTAGCTCAAAAAATGCAAAAGTTACGGCCATGTAAAATTTTGCATGGAAAAATGCGATTTACGGCCAAACATTTCTGGGACATTTTACAGTGGTATCAGAAACTATAGACTGATGATAGATGAATATAGGTGACATAATTAATGAAAAAGCTGACCTCATAAGTTACCCCAGTGTTAAGGATAAATGTTGATGGAAAAAGCGCTCGTGTGATACCGGCTTTAGTGAGAGGGAAGAACAATGAATTAATGGAATAATAAGCTTAATAAGGTAGCACTTAATCTTATGTATGTATGTACAGTATGTATACTGTAAGCTATATTATACTCAGGCACATATCCCATTGCTGAGAGTGGCCGACTCGAGACAGAGCCCGAACAGAAACCTTTAAAGTTCCAATTTTTAGGGTCCGAGAGGACCGAGACCACTTTCGCGTTCCCTCTCCCCTCTTTCTGTCTCGTCGAGTAGGAGAATTTTACAGGGGGAGGAGGATTCCTAACCTCCTGCCCATAGAAGGGAAAGTAGGACAGTATAAGAGACAGACAGAAACGGCTAAAGCTGGGTAGAGTATGCCAAACCTCACATTTTGATTAGGACCAACCCTCCTAAAACAAACTACAGTTCTCCCTCGATTTACGATTGGGTTGCGTTCCTGAAAACCCGATCTTGAATAGAAAAATCGTATAGCGAACCTTAAAATGTATGGGGTAAATGGGGTTGTGTTCTCGGGCCAGCCAAAAGCCAAACCCAAACACCTAAAAACCTATAATGATATCGTAAATCAGGGCATCGTATAGTGAGGGAGACCTGCCACATGTATTTGTTGATTTCATTAATTGAGTTTAGGAGTAAAGTCGGTTGGTGGAGGTAACATAATAATATAGGAATAGGTTTTTACACCATACCCGAAAGAGGATTTATGGAGCTCCGATCTTGCTCTCAACCATCTTAACAATTTTACCAACACACCTAAGCTTCGTTAGATGCTGAAATAGCCTCACGAAAATATGCCAGGGACTGGGATTGAACCCGGGACCCTTGGGCTATGAGGCGAACACTCTACCAGTGACACTAAGAAAGATATCTCACTTGGCATGGTCACCGTCGGCTCAAGTTATTCCCGCATCTGGATCTGTTTAGGCTAACCTATTTTCACTGACTTTACATATAGTATAGTTGGCCCAGCTGCCCTACGAGGAGATGTCGACGCCTAGATCTCCAGACCCTGCAGGACAGAAGAATCAGGGGTGACATGATCGAGACATACAAATTGCTACACGAGTTTGAGGACATCCCCTATTCTCCTTTCTTTCAGATTAATCGGCGCTCTGCAGACCCCCGTTTTCTGACCTCTGACCGTTTTGGTGAGGTCGGTCCTCATATGGTATTAGTGAGATGGGCCTATAATTAGACCTTGTAATTGGGATTGGGTGTGAGAGGGATCTGCCTTGTGTGGATCAATGGGCTTTCTGCAGACTCCCATTTTCCTGTGCTCTTAGAGGTGGAGGACACCATAAAGAAGCCTGCTCCTTAATTCCCCACTATACTGTATAGGCTATTCATAGGCCCAAGTAAGCGAGTTTCAGGCTATAAGGAAGTTGAAGCCGAAAACATCGATATAAGTCAATAATGCAATACTAAATTAAGGTTTCTGATGGATAGAGAGTATGATTAATTTAATTTAATGGGTTAATTAATGCACTACAACCACATTTTCGCTGGTAATTTGATAATATTGATGTCTAAAACTCCAACTTCCTTATAGCCTGAAACTCTTAAGTGGTCAATTAACTTTTCATCTCTATTCATACTGGGAAATTATGTATGTGTTTTGCGAAATGTGACCACTTACGAGTTTCAGGCTATAAGGAAGTTGGAGGTGTAGGCATCGATAGTAATTAGAAATGCAATAATTTTAGGTTTCTGATAGCTAAAGAGTATGTTGAATTGGGTTTTATGTAGACAAATATTTACTACAACCATATTTTAGCAGGTAAATCTGGTGAATATAACTACAGCTCCAACTTCCTTATAGTAGAGTCACATACATTTATATTAGTTTACGGTGATTCGTTTTCTGTGAATCGGCGTATAGCAACAGGTCATGAGTTATCGTTAATTAGGTTACTGCATTAATTAGTACACTTCTACGGTTCAAGACAATGCTAAAGTATATATATTTGATCTTTTTCATACAAAATACCAGTAATAAAGTATATAGACCTATGAAACTACTCGAATTAACTACGAATCAATCGGTGTAGGCTACAAGCCAAAGCGACCTCCATTGTTTGTTTATGTCGCCGGCGAATCCCCAAAACTCTTCGAAAATATGAAAAAATCGACCTATATTGGAACAGGTAAATATTATGCTCAGAGGTTTCTATGTATAGGCTATATATCTTTCTTTTCAGAGAGTAGGAGGCCCAGATTTTCCATATATTTCCTATTCCGGCTGATTCTAGGAGTGGCGTCACCTCGATTTGGGTAAGATTGTTTCGGTAAAAATTGAAGCATTTTTAGTATATATTTCTTATTATTTCCATTTTTTTCTTCGATATACCGTGTTTTTTTCATACCAAGGACCGGTGGAAATTAGTATTGACCAAATTGGCCTAGCCTATCCAACAATCTAAAAACGGCCCCCACTAGCCTAGGCCATGTGGCGTGGCCGCGTGGGGAGGGCTAGCCTAGGCTATAAAGTTCAGGGAAAATGTGGGGTTAAATAAAATAAAGAAATTACGATGAAAAACGTAATAAAATAAGAAAAAACTGCCCTCTATAGGGATTTTCTATGAAAAAACATTGTCCAAAGGTAGCCTAGAAAAAATTATCTTTTATAGGGAGAATTTCTAAAAAAATAGTGTAAAAAATAGATAGGCCTAACTATATATCCTCTATGGGGAGAATTTATTTAAAAGTGTCGTTTGGTGTGGAAAATTAACGGAAAATATCAAGGAAACTGGCCAACTTTTATTTCGTGATTTTTTTTTTTGGTTTTAGGCCTAGCTAGTTTTCATCATTAGGCTATACAGTGGTTGTCATTAATTAGAATCGCCGGAAAAAGCGTTTTCCCCATTATCCAACAATCTTAAGATACGGCCCCCGATAGTGGGAAGGGCTATGCAGTACAGTACAGGGAAATTGAGGTGTAAAAGACGAAAATAAGGGGTAATATTAACCTAACAACCTTACCTAACCTAACCTAGTATATTAGGTGGTCCCCCGCTGGTTTGGTATTTAATTAATAAAAGGTTGACGGTCGCCAAAAAAATTTGGTCAATATTTACGAGTCACACCACAGCTGGAATCTCATTTGTAAGGGTAGTTTTGGGTTCCTATCATTCTATGCTTCATTGCTAGCCTATATCCTTTTTCCACCGGGATTTTTTTTTTTTTTTTTTTTTTTTTTTTTTTTTTTTTTTTTTTTTTAAGCATTAACCTAACCTAAAAACCTAACCTAACCTAAATGTATTTGGGGGCTATTAGGTTAGGTTAGGTTTTTTGGTTAGGTTAGGCTAGGCTAATGCTAAAAAATCAAGAAATTTTTTTTTCCCGGTGGATAAAAAGTATATAGCAATTTCTTACAGTTTCTTACAGTAGATTCTCTGGAAAAAGGCAAACTATGCCTGTGTATCCAGCTCAATACCAGTACTTGCACTGCTGCGGTCGTTCACGGTGTTGGCGGCGGCATAGAATGATAGGAACCCAAAACTACCGTTAAAAATGAGATCCCAGCTGTGGTGTGACTCGTAAATATTGACCAAAACTTGAATGAAGTCTACGGTATTTACTCCGCAATCTTTAGTTTTGGCTGTGGATAACAGGAGGTAAATATTATCTTTTTCATAGTAATTGAAAACGTTTTTTCGGAAAAACTCCATTTATTGGTCACCAATTTTCCCATGGATTTTTTTATTTTTCCCTGTTAGTTTTCATCAATATATAGTGTTTAGAAATAATTAGAACCCTCGGCGAAACCGTTTTCCCCATTATACAACGATCTTAAGACACGCCGCCCGATAGTGGGGAGGGCTATGAAGTACAGGGAAAATGAGGGGTTAAATGCGTAAAACGGCGATACAAACGTATTCAAGCAAAACTTGGCTCGGGTTTGAAGGTATTACAAAGGCCTAAAACCCAATATTTCGAAAACCCGAGCCAAGTTTTGGCCAAAGCTGGCTCGGATTTTGCGAGTTTTTTGACAACAAAATGACAGTAACCTCATTTAGAAATTTGGCTCAGGTTTCCCGAAATTGCAAACCCATATAACCCGAATTTTGGAAAACCCGAGCCAGCTTTTGGCCAAAGCTGGCTCGGATTTTGCGAGTTTGTAGACAAACAAATGACAGTAACCTCATTTAGAAATTTGGCTCAGGTTTCCCGAAATTGCAAAGCCATAAAACCCGAATTTTGGAAAACCCGAGCCAAGTTTTGGGAAAAGTTGGCTCTGATTTTGCGAGTTTTAAGAGTAAACAAATTACACTAACCTAATTTCGATTTTTGGCTCATGTTAAGCTATCATAGTGTTTACAAGCCTATACCCCTTTGAAAGGACATTAGCCTATCCTAGTATTATGGGTGGGGGCTGCCGCCCCCACACCCCCGCTATTTGCATCTTTGACAGATTGTTTGTGTATTTGTCTGTGAAAAGGGGGTAATTGTTTAGTGTATGGCCTGCTAAAGAAAATGGATTTTTGAGCACAGACTAAACCAAATGTTCACTACTGTATTTACATAGCTGGTCATTAACCTAACCTAACCTAACCTAACCTAACCTAACCTGGGCATCCTGGGGGCTGCTGCCCCCAGACCCCCGTTGGTCTTGGGATGAAAAGTGATAAAAAACTCGTATCTCTTACCTCATTATTCAAAGTTTTGTATTTGGTTTAATATACACTTCCCAGGTCATGTGAAACAGTTCTATTGCTTCTATTATATCATATAATACACCATAGAATACGTTTTTAATAACTAGAAAAAAGAGGACTTCGATTAAACAATTACGGAAATACCTTAAAACACGAGCCAAGTTTTGCTTAAATAATTTTGTTTTCGGCGTTTTTAAACCCGCGAAAGGATGAATGACTAATTGCCATCCCATTATTGAGATGTGGAGGGAGTAGGTGGGGAAGAGATGCGTCCACGTTTTCGACGAGGAGGTTACGACGAGTAGTGGTTTTATTTAAAAACCAATAATGACCGCATCGCCACTGGTCTGCCGGTTCATAATAGTAACATTCGTTTGAGCAGAGTTTGCAGGAAACAGAGTAGACAAACAACCATGGTCAGTAAAAACCTTAAGGGCTGCACTATTGTTCCTTGTAGTGTCAATAATCACTGAATGTGGGAGGGGTGAACAACCATTACAAGCGGCGTCCATGACTAAAGTGAGGAGAGACTTAAATGAAGGTGTGTATCTGTGATTGGTTCAGTGCAATGACGTAAATCAAGTTCAATAAACTCACCTGATAGGTTGCTGGTTGTATGCGTGACGGAATCTATGAGTTTAATGACGTGGTCAGAAAAAAACCCCAATAAGAATCCAGAAGTGTTTCGTGACGTATTGCGCAGGAGTTAGGAAATGAAACTCAGTATTTCCAATGAGGATTGGCAGATGGCGTGATAGTATTACAAAAGTTGAAGGGTAGAGCTCTCCAGTTCACGAAAAAATGGCGTCGCTGAAAGCCGCGCCGTCTATAAGAGAGTATTGACAACCGTTTTACGGTAGGTAGACATGTTGTTACCGGTTTTTTTAATAGGTTTTGCCGAGGGTTGAAACTAATTTTAATATGATGCTTAGAGCATATAGATTCCATATCTGTCTTCAAATATGTCAAAATAATTGGTGACCAATAAATGGAGTTATACTGTTTTTTCCGTAGATTCTAATTAATGACAACCACTGTAGCCTATAGGCCTAATGATGAAAACTAGCTAGGCTAAAACCAAAAAAGAAAATCACGAAATAAAAGTTGGCCAGTTTCCTTGATAAATACCAAATTAACTTGTAGGCCTATGGGGAGAATTTTGGAAAAAAATACTGTAAAAATTGAACAGGTGGAAATTAGGCTACGCCTATCCAGCAATCTAAAAATGTGAGGGCTAGGCTAAGAAGATCAAGGAAAATGTGAGGTTAAAGTAAAGAATTTACGATGAAAAACAATAAAATTAGGAAACTGCCCTCTATAGAGAGTTATGAAAAAGCATGGTAAAAATTGAAGAGACCCCGGACAGCCTTTTTACTAGGCCTATTTTTTTTTTTTTTTTTTTTTTTTAAGGTTTTATTTGATATAGGCTACAGTGTTGTTTAACCCTTCCTCCCCGGTGTCATAGCCACAAATAAGGGCTGGTGCCCGGGTGTCCTTTCAGGAAATAGTAAGCTTGGAAGCCTATTCAGCTTGGTCTGAACGCCGTACTCATCGTTGCGTCACCGCACCTCGAATAACAGAAGGAGAAGAATCTTTGTTATTGTATGTATGTTGTTTCAGTAGTGAAAGATCGTATTGCTAACATCGTCTGGAAATGCTCTCCACTAAAATCGTCATCACAACTGAACCAGTTGACTTAGAGAGCTCTACTCAACGCCAGTCTACAGATTGGAAACCGCACTACATTTATAGATGCGTGGGAAATTTCTAGCAGTTAAAATTAACCAAAATACGGTAGCCTAGGCCTAGACATTTTTTGGCCAGATCGCCCGGATACGCCGCACTGTCATTAGGAGAGCTAGCCCGGGCCAGGAGGGTTAATACCGAGGACCGTCGCATTTTAGTATTTTCAACATTAGCCTAACCTAACCTAACCTAACCGAAATGTAACAGACGGTCTAAACCCAGCTCACGTTCCCTGTTTATCGGTGAACAATCCAACAGTTTCTCGTATTTCACTTATAGTGAATTTGCGACGGTAATTACATATACACCAACATAGTATCGTCCATGAAACTTGTAGAACATTGATAATTATTGATAGGGCTCGTATCCGGGTTGTCTTAAATTTTAACCAAAAGCATTGTTCAAAAATTACCATTTATAGGGAGAATTTCAAAAATAATGTACAAATACATAATTATCCTCTATGGGGAGGATGTATTTAAAAGTATAGTTTGGTCTATAAAATGAACATTTATGGGGAGAATTTTGGAATAATTAGGCCTAGGCCTACTGTAAAAATTGAATTATCTTTAGGGAGAGTTTTGCAAAACAGGTACGGTACGGCTAATCAGGATTGCCGTGGGATCCATGATGGGGTGAAGGGGGGCTCTGCCCCCCTTCACCCCATGATGCATAGAAATCATCATATAGGCCTATGTTGCCAGTATAGTAGGGGGCCTAGAGGTACAGTTTATTATTATGTTGCCAGTATAGTAGGGGGCCTAGAGGTACAGTTTATTATTATGTTGCCAGTATAGTAGGGGGCCTAGAGGTACAGTTTATTATTATGTTGCCAGTATAGTAGGGGGCCTAGAGGTACAAGTTTATTATGTATGTTGCCATTATAGTAGGGGGCCTAGAGGTACAGTTTATATTTATGTTGCCAGTATAGTAGGGGGCCTAGAGGTACAGTTTATTATTATGTTGCCAGTATAGTAGGGGGCCTAGAGGTACAGTTTATCATGTATGTTGCCAGTATAGTAGGGGGCCTAGAGGTACAGTTTATTATTATGTTGCCAGTATAGTAGGGGGCCTAGAGGTACAGTTTATTATTATGTTGCCAGTATAGTAGGGGGCCTAGAGGTACAGTTTATTATTATGTTGCCAGTATAGTAGGGGGCCTAGAGGTACAGTTTATCATGTATGTTGCCAGTATAGTAGGGGGCCTAGAGGTACAGTTTATCATGTATGTTGCCAGTATAGTAGGGGGCCTAGAGGTACAGTTTATCATGTATGTTGCCAGTATAGTAGGGGGCCTAGAGGTACAGTTTATCATGTATGTTGCCAGTATAGTAGGGGGCCTAGAGGTACAGTTTATTATTATGTTGCCAGTATAGTAAGGGGCCTAGAGGTACAGTTTATTATTATGTTGCCAGTATAGTAGGGGGCCTAGAGGTACAGTTTATTATTATGTTGCCAGTATAGTAGGGGGCCTAGAGGTACAGTTTATTATTATGTTGCCAGTATAGTAGGGGGCCTAGAGGTACAGTTTATCATGTATATTGCCAGTATAGTAGGGGGCCTAGAGGTACAGTTTATTATTATGTTGCCAGTATAGTAGGGGGCCTAGAGGTACAGTTTTTAAAGGGTTTCATATTTCACTTGCAGTGGCGCACTGAATTTGGCGCCGTCTAAGTTGGCGAAATTAAACATTATGCCGTACCCCAAATATTTCAAAATTCCTGGTTCGCACAAAAATATTCTATCTTGGTGCAAAAATCGCAGTCGAAACCCGAAAAAGAGAGCAAAAATTATGAAAGACAATATTAAACTAGAAAACACAAAGAAACAAGTGAACTGAACTCCAAGAATATCTGTCAAGGTGTTTGCTGCTTGGAGGCGAAATTTGAGTGAATTCGACATCCGGATTCCGAGCATTACTTTTGCAAGTTGCTGCCGTGTCGCCGCCATATTGACTCATCCTACTTAACGTACGGTAAATTCGTGGGTGCGTATGGCAAGGATGTAGTATTTGGGCGTACCGCCTGCCTTGTTTACACTACACAGACGCTTTCGTTCATGTTTCCGTCTATTTTGACTGCCGTGGGATACAATAATAGGTTAAGGGCCCCCCCTCGTGGCTTATCATCATATATAATTATTACCAGTAGGGGGCAAATAAAAAAAAAAATAGCCGTCAAAATAGAAAGGGAAATTTGCGAGCGATCGACCTACGTAAACATGGCGACCGTACGCCCGAATATACATCCTTCCCATGCGTTTTGGAAATTTATTAGTTTTTAACGAGATTTACTATTTTAACACTATGGGACTCGTTAGCCTTGGTCGGCAACTCATCTAGAGGATACAATCTTATACAAATCCGGGTGGATGGGACTCGTCAGCCTTGGTTGGCAGCCTGTCTAGGGGAGTAAACCTGATACAAATCCGTACTGCTTACCTAAGGGTAAGGCAGGTTAGTGGATGGATTAGCCGAACACCACTGTAGAAAAATAGTGCTAACAAGATACACAGAGGGCCTCGGAGTCGGACGGATCCTAAATTGAGTGGTCAATCCTGTAAGTCCTTTACTAAACTGGCTCGGGTTGTCCCTCTCACAGGGAATTGGTCCACTTGGGGGCATTCTGTGTATTGCCACCCTCGTGAGGGGAGTAAGGCGTCCGGCAATAGATAGATAGATAGATAGAACACTACAGTACTGTATTTTAAAAATACAGTACTGTATATCCCAGACATCCGACGACGATGCTACCATGTAAGATTTGTTAAATACAGGACGTTTCGATGGTGTACGTTTCGTAATTTTCCTTTGTGAACTGTTTTTGTTTTGTTTTTTTGTTTTTTATTTTCCTTATTTAGGAAGCCCTAGTCCCTACTAATGACGTGCGGGTAGCGGGGGTCTGGGGGTGGCAGCCCTCAGGTTAGGTAATGCTGTTTGGTTAGGTACTTAGGTTAATGACAATATTGTCGTCGAAAGTGCTGGCGTCACATGACGCCAGCACTTTTAATGACAATATTGTCATTATCCTAACCAATCAGCCTTACCTAACCTTGGGGTTACCACCCCCAGACCCCCACTTCTCTTAAAAATTATGTAGATGTCAAAAATACAAAAACAAATACTGCAGGAGAATGAAAAACGCACCCGAAACCGCCACCATCGTACGGAAATGGATCAATAGAAAATGGAGGTCCGAATGTAAATTTGTCGGCGATGGACATCTTGAAATATTAAATACAGTACTGTACTTTAATACGCACCCACAAATTTACCGTACTTTACGTAGGATGGGTCACTATTTTTGTATTGTGTAAGCGTTTTTTATAGGAGGCGGGGATTGTTAGTGCTACTATTACCCTGGTATTAATAAACATCCTAAACATTACAGGTGTGCCAACAGAGGTCTTCAAGAGGGAACTGGACAAGTTTCTGGCTACCAACCCGGACCAATTTGGAGTTCCGGGAAATACCTCACCACGGCCAGCAGCGGCGAAAGCAGCGAAATTATGCCGTCAGGATAGGCTATATATGACTGATTTCAAATAAAGTCTGTGTGGTAAGTAATCTCCTCATAATATGTATTTATAAGAATTCTCAAATAATATGTATTTATTGGATGCATTTGGGGGGAAATAGGTACTTTAGGGATGGCTGGATGAATTTGGAACCAATAGTGTGGTACACCGTAGGCCTATCCGTTTATTTATTTATTTATTTATTTTTGTATTTTTGTATTTTTTTTAATAAATACCATGGCTCTATGCCAAGCAGCTGAAAGAGCCGTAAAATATTCAAGAATGGGAGATATTATTACAGGTAAGGAGTTGATATAAAAATGGAGAAATTTTATGAAAGGGGTAACCTACTGAGGGAGGCGTCAGCCGTACCGAGTGTCAATAAAAAATGCTAAAAGTGGTGTATTGTAAACTTAAAGCTGAATAGGATTACAAAAATTCAAAAATATAAAAAGGGAGATAATGGATCGTAATTAAAACTACTAAATCTTGCCCAAAATACCAAAAATTCTTTCAGCAGAAAAGGAACAGCCCTCAGCTAAGATTGCTCTCAGGCTGAGTAGTCTGCGGATATTTCCAAAGTACCTATCCCTTTGATGTTGAAAAGATGGACATTCTATCAGGATATGTTTAACCGTGAGGAGAACAGCACAATCTGTACACTGTGGCTGGTTTGTCCTTTCCATAATCATTTGGTACCGTACATATTAATGTCATAAGTTAGGTCAAAATAATGGACGCGAGACTGCAACCACACTCTCTTTGGCTAAAATGGTCTTTAACTGTCTTGATAGCGTAATGGTTAGTGCGCGGAATTTCGGTTCGAGTATCCTATGTTGGAATCCTTGGAGTACCACATGTATTCATTAGTTTAATTGATTTCATTAATTTGGTTTATTTGCAAGTTAATTGGTGGGTTGGTGATAATATGAATTTAAACTTGTATTTATATTATAGGCCTAATGTAAAACTCGCAAAATAAACAAACTAAAACTGGGACGATACAAGATAAATTTAAACTTGTATGTCGGATCGGATGTCGTCTCCAAGGGGCAGAACGCCTTAGCAACGGCAGCTCCCTGAAGGTTTAAGTTTATTTAATATTTCCTAGTTTAGGCTACATTTAATGATTATATCTTTCTTAACCCTCTCCGACATATGACACAATTTTGAGCCTATTAGGGATACTTTAAAACCTTTGTTACCATCAGGGGTATTTAGAAACCTTTAGTTTAGTTACTTCAACCTCTGCAGTTGTCTTTGAGTTAGCTGTGGGCAGAAAACAAATTTTGGAGAGGTAATTATAAGAGTGAGAGAACTCTATTTCTTATTGCTAATCTGGCAACCTCTGTGTCATATGAGTCTGAAGGGGTAAATTAGATGTCAAACTTTTAATTATTATTTATCTCTTCTATGTGTGTATGTACTAACTCAAAGCTCTTTTAAATTGCAGGTAGAAGTCAGTGGAGGACCAGCGGCTGATCTTCCCAGAGTTTCTGCTGCCTGACGCCGTGATCCCCGAAGTAAAGTAATTATACAATTTTTATCAAAAAATATCAGACACTACTTTCAAATGTTTATTTAACTATTTGTTTGCATCAACAACTTGTACCGTACTTTAAATATATATATGTGTGTGTGTGTGTGTGTGTGTGTGTGTGTGTGTGTGTGTGTGTGTGTGTGTGTGTGTGTGTGTGTGTGGTGTGTGTGTGTACTGTGTGTGTGTTGTGTGTGTGTGGTGTGTGTGTGTGTGTGTGTGTGTTGTGTGTGTGTTGTGTGTGTGTGTGGTGGTGTGTGGTGTGTGTGTGTGTGTGTGTGTGTGTGTGTGTGTGTGTGTGTGTGTGTGTGTGTGTGTGTGTGTGTGTGTGTGTGTGTGTGTGTGTGTGTGTGTGGTGTGTGTGTGTGTGTGTGTGGTGTGTGTGTGTGGTGTGTGTGTGTGTGAGTGTGTGTGTGTGTGTGTGTGGGTGTGTGTGTGTGTGTGTGTGTGTGTGTGTGTGTGTGTGTGGTGTGTGTGTGTTGTGTGTGTGTGTGTGTGTGTGGTGTGGTGTGTGTGTGTGTTTGTGTGTGTGTGTGTGTGGTTGTGTTGGTGGGTGTGTGTATGTGTGTGTCGTGGGTGTGTGTGGTGTGGGTGTAGTGTGTGTGTGGGTGTGTGTGGTGGGTGTGTGTGGGGTGGGTGTGTGTGGGGGTGGGTGTGTGTGGGGGGTGGGTGTGTGTGGGGTGTGGTGTGTTGGGGGTGGGGTGTGTGTGGGGGTGGTGGGGTTGTGTGGGGTTGGGTGGGTGTGGGGTGGGTGGGTGTGGGGGGTGGGTGGTGTGGGGGGGGTGGGGGTGGGGGTGGGTGGGTGTGGGGGGGTGGGGGTGGGTGGGTGTGGGTGTGGTGGTGGTGGGGGGGGGTATACAGGAGTTGAGCTTTTTAGGCTTGTATTGTCCCGCTTCCTGAGTTACAATTATCTAACTTTGCCTTAAAAATATGAATGTTTTGGCACACACCACTTCCTCTTCCAACTGATTCCACTTACTTATACTTCTGTAAGGGAAACTATACTTTCTCACATCTCCTTTACATCTTGCTTTCATTAGTTTATATCTATGCCCCCTAGTTCTACCATTATCTTTCACAATATAACCCTTCTTGTCCACCTTTTCGAGTCCTCTCCCACATTTGTACATCATAATCATATCGCCCCCCTCCCCCCTATCCATTAGAGATGGTAAATCTAATTTCTTTAATCTCTCCTCATATGGTAATTCTCTCAGTTCTGGTATCATCCTAGTTGCAGCTCTCTGAACCTTCTCCAGCTTCTTTATATGCTTTTTTAGATGTGGTGCCCACACCACTGCCGCATACTCCAGTCTTGGTCTCACCAATGTTTTTATTATTTTCTCCAGCATCTCCTGGCTATTTTTATTCTGTTTAGCAGTCCATATGTTTCTCCCACTATCTTATTAATATGATTCTCAGGTGAAAGATCACTCCTAACAGTTATCCCTAAGTCCTTTTCTTTCTCTGATGGGTTAATAGTGTTTTCTCCTAACTTATATTCCATATGAGGCCTTCTTTTACTTACTCCCATTTCCACTACATGGCATTTATTTGTGTTAAATTCCATTTTCCACTTCTTGCTCCATTGATCTATCCTATCCAAATCCCTCTGTAATTCCCTACCACTGTTTTCATCTTCTATACGCTTCATGATCTTGGCATCATCTGCAAACATATTCATATATGCATTTATATCCTTTGGCATGTCGTTAATGTATATTAGAAACATTATGGGAGCCAGCACCGCTCCCTGCGGAACTCCACTTGTGACATCTTTCCACGTAGAAAATTTATCTCTGATAGTAGTCCTCATCTGTCTCCCTGAAAGATAGTCCTCCATCCAATTTAACAAACTACCCTGAATCCCTCCATACTCTTTTAATTTCCACTTCAGCCTGCTATGCGATACTCTGTCAAAAGCTTTCTTCATGTCAATATATACGCAATCCACCCATCCATGTGTGTGTGTGTGTGTGTGTGCACGTGTGCGTGCGTGCGTGCTCTAGTTGTATTGCGGGAGTGAGCATGCTCTATGTTCCTCTTGTACCAATGTTTACTAGTGAAAACTCTGTAATTCTGTAATAGTACAGTACTCTCGCCATAGTGTTGTCATTTGTTTGTTAAATTTAATTATCTGTGATTCAATTTATGTTCAACGTTTGACTTTTGATTTGTGTGTAGTTCGAGTAAAATTTATATTTTTTCACCAACCAACTTCACCTCTAAACTCAATTAATGAAATCAACAAATACATGTGGTACTCCAAAGACTCCAACCCAGGACAATCGCACCGAAATTCTGCGCACTTATGCATTACGCTATCAAGACAGTTAAAGAAATATGCACAAGCCTACGATTTATTATACAGTTTCAAATCCTGCATATTAGGTGCCTTAAGAAGAGTTACTCTCATGAGGCTAAGCCAGATATTTAGTTTTTCTTGTAACATAAAACTGATGTAACCCACGGGCTAAATATAATAATGTTAATCTGAATGCATTCATATTATCACCAACCCACCAATTAACTTACAAATAAACCTAATTAATGAAATTATAATGTAAAACTTGCAAAATAAACAAACCAAAACGTATACGAACACAGTAAAAAGACAAAATAACTAATCAAAATCGCTATGTGGAAACAACGCTTAAGTAAAATAATGATTTATAAATAAAATAAATAAATATAAATGTAAATGTAAATAAAATATATGAAACTAATGAACATACAGGTCTCCCTCGATTTACGATTGGGTTACGTCCCTGAAAACCCGATCTTAAACAGAAAAATCATATAGCGAACCCTAAAATTAATGGGGTAACTGGGGATGCATTGTGGGACCAGCTAAAACCCAAACCTAAAAACCTATAATTATATCGTAAATCAAGGCATCGGATAGTGAGGGAGACTTGTATGTGGTACTCGATGGATTCGAACCTTGGAAACTCACATCAATATTCCGTGCACTAACCATTACGTTATCAAGACAGCATGTAGTGTGCGTAGTGTGCAAAGGCGAGCTTGTGTTAGGTGATGATCCTGTGGCTGTGAATTTTAGAAATGAGTCTTTGGAGCTGGTGAACAAGTTTTGTTACCTAGGAGATACCATCACTGCCGGTGGTGGGGCCGAGGCTGCCACTATTGCTAGAATTAGGTGTGGCTGGGGGAAGTTCAGAGAACTGATGCCAATCCTGACCATGAAAAGAATGCCTCTCCCCCTGAAGGGAAAGGTGTATGCCTCATGTGTTAGAAGTGCAATGACGGTATGCCTCAGAAACATGGGCTGTTAAAGTAGAGGATGTCAACAGAATGGAGCGTAATGAGATGAGATGGATGTGTGGGGCCAGGCTACAGGATAGAATAACAAATGTTGAGCTGAGGAGACGTTTAGGTATAAAGAGTATTAGCTAGGTGATGCGTACAAGTAGACTGGGATGGTATGGACATGTGGAGAGAATGGATGAACAAAATTGGGTGAAAAAATGCAGGTCTGTGATTGTGGAGGGAGCTGCACCAAGGGGTGGACCGAGGAAGACCTGGGATCGGACTATACGCGCCGATCTCAAATCCAAGAACTTGACAAGTGAAGCAGCCCTTAACAGGGTTGCCTGGAACACCGCCATTAGGACAAGAGACTGAAACTGCACTTATGTGTGGAACACTCAGTCTTAAAATGTTATGTATGTATGTATGTCAGTCAGACGATTAACTAGAATTGATTGTAGTTTTTCCTTGGACTTTTTTATGAAGTGTTATTAAAAGTTTTTGTAATTTCAGGTGACGACTCTACTGGAGCAAGATGACAAGCCCCCCTCCAAAGGTGTCCAGTACAGAGCTGACCCCCTGGTGGCCCCATCTGCCCAGCCATCCACCACCACCACTAGGGGAACGGGCCCCCCACCCTCCCACCACCACCACAACCAAATGAATGGGCCCCAGTCACAAGTTCTGAAACTTCACACAGGTACATTAACCCTCTCAGTTCTGAGTAATTTTGTTAAAAGTTCCCATGGACAGGTGACACACGGCCTGGGGCGGCTAACGTTTGTTCATTGTTCCCGTTCACCCAACTCACCCAGCTATGAATTTTGTTTCATATTTTTTCACCAACCAACTATACTTGTAAACTCAATTAAAATGTAAAACTTGCAAACTAAACAAACCAAAACTGGGACGATACAAGATAAAGGTAATATAATTTAGGCCTATCCAAATCGCTATGTGGAAATAAATAAAATCAACAAATACATGTGGCACTCCAAGGACTCTAACTTAGGATACTCACACCTTAATGCCAGATACTGTACCACCACATATGAACTAGTAGACCAGATATATCGAGTCCTAAATGGATGCCATGGCGTCTTTCGTGTGGTTTTATTGAATATCGTGCAGGGCTTAAGGATGCCATGGCGTCTATATGTACGCGTCAAGGTTAACTAGAAAATATGTTACAGTATTTCCTCACTTTAATTTGTTTTATTCCTGAAAAACAAAAGTACTGTAAGTGGATGAACTTTTATTATGTTTGTCTGTAAATGTTGTTGCTATTATAATGTAAAACTTGCAAAATAAACAAACCAAACTTTGACGAACACAGTAAAAAGACAAAACAACTTATCAAAATCGCTAGTTGTTGTTCCCCAAGCTGCCTGGCCGAACAGCCCCAATGCCCCGAGCAAGGCCAAGGCCATAACCGTGCGCCCCCACAGAACCCTCCCTGCCGACCACAATAAAGCCTGGGTGACCGGAGCCACTCCATGGCGGGGAGCTGAGGAGGGTGCGGAAACGCCCGGGAAACCAAAGCCCCACCCAGGGCCCTGTGCCCCTCAGCAATTATGAAGAGAAAGTTGAGAGGCAAAGGAAAAATGTGACGCTTTGGCTTCCAATCTTGGTAGATTGGGAGGTCAATCCACGGAAGAGTCGCCGTCACTTGAGATCTAGAAAATATATAAGTAAAAGGAACAGTCAGAGTAAGCTATGGGTATGGCAGAGATCGCTCAGTTCTCACTCTGATAGACCAGCCCATCACCACATGACTAGAACCCAATCCTCTCAGCATCAGCTAGGAAAGGCCCTAGAAATCCGCCTTTGGCGGGGGGATAGCTCCCCTATTTCAACCCCTTTCGGGGTTGGGCACCCGCCTTCAAAATCGCTAGTTGGAAACAACGCATAAGCAAAATATTATTTTTGTTATAAATAAAAGAACACAATCCCGTATTCTCAAGTTGATATTGAAGTATAGATACTTAAGTACCGTAGTTTCCCCCAATTATTGAACAGTGTAATAATGAAACTAATGAAATTATAATGTAAAATTTGCAAAACAAACCAAAACAAGAATGACACAATATAAAGACAAAAGAATTTATATCAAAATTTATACATACAGTACATACATACAAGTTTAAAGACCGTTTTTTCCACAGTGTATACCACCTCCTTTACGTAGGGCATGTGGTACCCGTCTTGCAAATCAATCCCACCCCTACTCTGCAACTCTCCAACCCGAGAGTGAAACGTTACTCTCAGTCTTTCTTCTACTCAACAGCTGAGCTCTGGAACTCTCTCCCAGAATCAGCCTGTCCCTCTTCCTATGACAAATTGCTTCAAACTCCGTGTGTCCAGGCATTTTGGCTCGAACGTCCCTTGATTTTGGCCCTGTCAGTCTTTCAACTATGGGGGAGGCACTCGTTATAGGCAGTTCTGCCTTTTGCCTCCCTCAATCACATAGAAAAAAAATAAATAAATAGTGTGCTTACAGTCTCAAAATCTATAATAATAATAATAATAATATTTATTCAGTTAGCAATTTACAGAGTTGGTACCACATAGTATGTTACATAATGGCATGTACCAGCCTTGCATAATTCCAACTAAGGATAGCCCAATAAGGCCGTTAGGCGTATTTCCATTGGGGTCCTTGTGGGATTAGCTTAGCTGGGGAAATGGGGAGGATAAAGAAATAGATACTTTAGAGAAAGTATTTCTAGGGGGTTATTTTAAGATACCTTACATCCTATAGTAAATATCAGTAATCCGTAATCAGTAATAATTTCAGTTTGGTTTGTCTATCTCTTATGTCGTATTTAGTAGTAGACATAAGCTTGGTGCTCCCTTCTCGCAGCTGTCCGGTTCAGGTGTTCCTTCAGGCTACGTCTGAAGGAATACAGTGTTCTCTTTTCACGGACTGACTGGGGTAGGTCGTTCCAGTCTTTGATGGCAGTGAAGAAGAATGTTTGCTTACCCTGTCCTTGGATTCTCGGGACCTTAAAATTAAACATCCTGTTTCTTGTATTATGTCCACTCCTCTCATTTGCTTTAATAAAATCATTCTTTAGATACTCTGGAGCTCTGTCATAGAAAATTTTGAAGGCATTAGTGAGCCTGATTTGTTTGGCCCTGTCAGAGACATTGAGCATACCTAGTGACTGAAGTTGTTCCTGGCCAACATGTGATGTGGGTCCTAGGTTCAGCATGAACCTAACCATTTTATTTTGAGTGACCTGAAGTTTGTGCTGTGCTGATTTAGATGATGCAGAGTACCAGGATGACACAGAATAGTCAAAATGACATTGAAGAAGCGCTTGGCAGAGGGTCTTTTTGGTCGCCGCGGGCAAGCATCCCACCTGTCTATACAGGTATTTTATACGTGCTCTACACTTACTCAGGATAGATTCCAAAATTGTTTCACCTGACAAACTCGCGTCCAGTTTTAGTCCGAGATATTTAACTTGTGACACTGTTGTTATAGGAATATCATTACAGTTGACCGAGAAGCCCACAATGTCTTTCAGTTTGTGTTTTGTTCCACATAAGATGGCTTCCGTCTTGCCCAGGTGAAGAGATAGTCTATTGTCCACTAGCCATTCACTACATGATTCTAGTTCTTTGGAAAGTGAAGCGGCAATACTTATTGGGTCTTTTCCTGAAACCAGAAGCACACTGTCGTCTGCATACAGTAATAATTTACATGAGACGCTGAGTTCCATGTCGTTCACATAACAGAGAAAGAGTAAGGGACCAAGGATGCTTCCCTGCGGGACCCCACAGTTAATTGGCATAGGATCAGATATATTATCATCAATTTTGACTCTTTGGGTTGTACCACTAAGATAAGATTTAAACCAGTTCACAGAGCCTATGCCCATTGCTATCCCATATGTGCCCAGATATGCCCATATCTATCTATCGATACAAATCACTATATGTAAATAACGCTTTAGTAAAATATCTATCTATGTATCTATTGCCCGACGCCGTGATCCCCGAAGGAACACCAAACCACCACGTAGAATGTACATCACTAATAATTATGAG
>CM064556.1:12733885-12848885 GCA_032716605.1 Paralithodes platypus
TTCTGGATGACCTAGATGTGTGTGAATTTGTGTTTTGTTTTTGTGTGTTCGTTGTTTTCTGTTGTGTTTTGTGTTGTCCCTGTTCTTGCTCTGTCTTGAGTTCCCCCCCCAAAAAAAAAAAAATAAATAAAAATAGGAAAAGTGGGGATTGGGCCTGAGTAAATAGCTAGATAGATAGATTTTGTATTCCATACACAAAAAGATGTATACAGTATAGGGCATACAGTACACTCTGTTGGTCCATATCACATTCAAAATTCATTCACTTGTTTGTTTATGTTTTCTAGTTTCATGTTTTGAGTCTTCCATTATTTTTGCTCTCGTTTTCGGTGTATTTTCTGTCTTGATAGCGTAATGCATAAATGCGCGGAATTTCGGTGTGAGTATCCTAGCTTTGAGTCCTTGGAGTGCCACATGTATTTGTTGATTTCATTAATTGAGTTTATAAGTAAAGTTTGTTGGTGAGAAAATATAAATTTTTGTCTGTCTTATTGTTCATGATTTAATCCACTTTTGGTTGGTATTTAGGGCAAAAATTGTAAAAATTAGGCCATTTTGTTTTCGAGGTGTCTACCATAAGCTATTTTTCCCATAAGGTATGTTTGTAGGAATAAGATTTACACCATACCCGAAAGAGGAGTTATGGAGCTCTGATCTTACTTTCAAGCATCTAGACAATTTTACCAACACACCTAAACTTCGTCTGATGCGAAAATAGGCTCCCGAAAATATACCCTGGGCGGGAGTTGGAACCCGGGACCCTTGGGCTACGAGACAGTCACCCTACCAGTTAGACCAATAGAGAGATCTTACTTGGCCTGTTTGGCTCAAGTATATTTCCGCATCTTGTTCAGTTTAGTAAGTTATGTAGAGCAGATTAACCAGACCACTGAGCTCCATACGGAACTCTCATAGGTCTCGCTTGTTCAGTTTATTTTTTACATGTTGTTCCTAATACGCGCCATCATGTGTCGCCCATATAGGCGTGTATTAGGAGAACTGACTGTATTATAATGTAAAATTTGCAAAATAAGCAAACTAAAGCTGGCAATTTTGGTTTGTTTAGTTTGCAAGTTTTACATTTTAATTTAAATTATAACTTTTACAGATTGTTGTTGGGTTCCCTGATGTCAGAAGTATAGGACAACCGTTGGAGGACCAGAACAGGACACCTTCCACTACACGGGGCCATCGGATACAACTGTTTGACCAACAACAACTCTGCCAAAATAATGTGAGACTTTAAGAATTTAATCTATATTTTTACTGTTCTTTTGATGATAATGTATTGTTCATGTTTAATTCCTTGATAGTGGATAGTGTGTTGTTATGTTTGCGATTAGTTTGCTTGGGAAACAGATTAACTTGCTCATGTAGTAATGTAATATGTGGTGGATTGTGTTCTTTTATTTATACAGAATTATTATTTTACTTAAGCGTAGTTTCCACATAGCAATTTTGATCAGTTGTTTTGTCTTTTGACTGTTCGTCCAAGTTTTGGTTTGTTTATTTTGCAAGTTTTACATTTTAATGACCAAGATTTTGTAGCGAAATATGTTGTTCTTTTCTTTCATAATTCTATTTTGCTAAAGCGTTTGTCCACATATGGATTTTGTTTAGTATGTTGTCGTTTCGATAGTTTTTAATTTTAATGAGTTCATTATTTATTTAATAATGGGACAGAGGGGGAGAGGTAGACCGAATATGAGGTGGAAGGATGGAGTGAGGAACTACATGAACGAAGGCGGTGCTGGTTGGGGGGAGGGGCGTCGACTGACTGGGGACAGAGGTGCATGGGGGCGGTTCGTTCGTGGCCACCCCTTCGGGGATCACGGCGTCAGGCAATAGATAGATAGATAGATTATTTATTTGAACAGTAACTTTAGAGTTTGTTTTCAAGTTTTATATTTTGATTAATTCCACATAGCGAATTTGATGAGTTCTTTTGTCTTTATATTGTCTCGTCCCAGTTTTGGTTTGTTTATTTTGCAAGTTTGACATTATAATAACTGTGTTGGTGGTGTAATGGTTTAGATGTTTATGTTCTGGGTGTGGTGTGCAAAGTTGGAATCCCGGGAGGACCATATGCTTTCATTAGTTTATTCAAGTGCATTGGGGTTTGTAATGGGTGATTAATGCTAAGAACGGGGTGTTACTTATTACCAAGATTTTGTAGCGAAATAGGTTGTTCTTTTCTTTCATAATTTGATTTTGCTAAAGCGTTATTCCACATAGATTTTGTTTAGTGTGTTGTCGTTTCAATAGTTTTTAATTTTAATCCATCTATGTATCTATTGCCGGACGCCTTACTCCCCTTACGAGGGTGGCCATACACAGAATGCCCCCAAGCGGACCTGTTCCTTGTGAGAGGGACAACCCGAGCCAGTTTAGTGAAGGACTTACAGGATTGACCACTCAATTTAGGATCCGTCCGAGTAATTTTATTGAGTTCTTTATATTAATTTGAACATTAACTTTTGATCGATTTCAAGTTTTATGTTTTTATTAATTGCACATAGCGATTTTGAATAGTTGTTTTGTGTTTATATTGTTTGGTCCAAGTTTTGGTTAGTTTATTTTGCAAGTTTTACAATTAGTCTTTTACAATTGTGTTCCTTTAGTAAGCGTTGTTTCCACATACCGATTTTGATTAGTTATTTTGCCTTTATATTGTCTTTGTCCCAGTTTTGGCTTGTTTAGTTTGCAAGTTTAACATTTGAATTATGAAAAGTTGTCCAGGATATGACGCAGACACATAGCAGTATCATATTTGTCCATCAAGAATCAAGAATTCAGACTCTAAAAGATTCAATTTACCATCAGCGGGAAAAGAAGGGACTACAGTTTATGTTTATTTTACAAGTTTTACAATTTGTGTTTTACAATTGTGTTGATAACGTAATGGTTAGTGCGGCGAATGTGGGTGTGAGTATCCTAGGTTCAAGTCCTTGGAGTGCCACATGTATTCATTAGTTTCATTGATTTCATTAGTTGGGTTTATAAGTGTCTTGATAGCGTAATGCATAAATGCGCGGAATTTCGGTGTGAGTATCCTATGTTCGAGTCCTTGGAGTGCCACATGTATTTGTTAATTTCATTAATTGAGTTTAGAAGTAAAGTTGGTTGGTGAAAAGCTATGAAAAAATTTAATTATTTTATTTTGCTCAGGCGTTGTTTCCACAGCAATTTTGATTAGTTCTTTCGCCTTTATATTATCTTAGTCCAAGTTTTGGTTTGTTTATTTTGCAAGTCACAATTTACCAGATGAACTTGCTCATGTAGTATAATGTACACCCAATGTGGTGGATTGTGTTTTTTTATTTCTAAATTTTATTTTGCTTAAACGTTGTTTCCACATTGCGATTTTTGTAAGTTCTCTTGCCTTTATATTGTCTTTGTCCAAGTTTTGGTTTGTTTATTTTCAAGTTTGACATTATAATTTCTAAATGTTATTTTGCTTAAGCGTTGTTTCCACATAGCGATTTTGATAAGTTATTTGTGTTTCTGCTGTGTTCGTGTCAGTTTTTGTTTGTCTATTTTGATAAGTTATTTGTGTTTCTGCTGTGTTCGTGTCAGTTTTGTTTGTCTATTTTGATAAGTTATTTGTGTTTCTGCTGTGTTCGTGTCAGTTTTTGTTTGTCTATTTTGATAAGTTATTTGTGTTTCTGCTGTGTTCGTGTCAGTTTTTGTTTGTCTATTTTGATAAGTTATTTGTGTTTCTGCTGTGTTCGTGTCAGTTTTTGTTTGTCTATTTTGATAAGTTATTTGTGTTTCTGCTGTGTTCGTGTCAGTTTTTGTTTGTCTATTTTGCAATTTTTACATTATAACTAGAGTAACAGTTGTTATGTACCGGTATGTATATGTATATGTATATTCTGGGGCACATACCCCATAGCTTGGGGTGGCCTACTTGTTACAGGGACTTAAGTGGATATTTACCATGAATCCCTAGAGCGAGCTGGCCATGCTCTTCCCGTCTATCAATGACACGGTGTGGGATCGAAGTACAGACCTATCGATGAGCAAGCATACGCACTAACGCCCATAGCACAGCCTGTGGAAACCGATTAACTTGATCATGTAGTAATGTACACCCTATGTGGTGGATTGTGTTTGTTTTATTTATAAATTATAATTTTATTAAGCATTTTTTCTTATTTTGCCTTTATATTGTCTTTGTCCAAGTTTTTGTTTGTTTAGTTTGCAAGTTTTACATTTTATAATATTATATTATTATTATAAGCATTTATGTTTTATTTACTTTATAATATATACTGTATATTGACTAACCTGCCTTCGGGTATTTATATAATATGTGTACTAACCGAGTGGTGACTGGCTGGGATATTTGGGCCTTCCCTACGACCTGTGCGGGTAGAGGCTTGACTTATCAGGTTGTGGAAGACCCTTTTATTCCGACGAGATAAGCCTTTTTTACACCACCCCTTTCTCTCTCCCTGTGTCTTATTCTTCTTCTTTTCGCACTGGTGGAAAGGGAAATCGTGGCAGATGACCATGTCAACGATGGACCTTGAAACCTCCGGGGGTCCTTGAGATACGGCTAGAGCGGTGAGATAGGATACGACCACTGACTGGTGCACCCTTGCCCCTGCGAGGTATTAGTTAGCTGACAGGGACCACTTCATTTAACCCTCTGTGTACCGGTGATGTACTTTTCATGATATTCTGGAAGGTATTAGACGATTTTGTTCAGCTTGGGAAGGATGTCTACCCATTAAAAGGCTACAGACACTCAATTAATCGCAAGGTCCAGGGTTCGAATCCCGGGTGGTTTGTATGAGTTTTTTCTTGAGTGGCATTACTTGATTTAAAAGGTGTCGATTAATGCTCTAAGCTACCATATATATCTTTCCTAAGCTTCACAAAATCGTCTAAGCTGAAATCAAATGAAAAATATGTCGCCGGTACCGTATGGGTTTAGCTGTATAGGTGGTAGGGGATAGGTGATAGGGCTGGCTGTAGTGCCGGCTTAGCTATGTTCTAATATTTTTTGCCTTCTAGAGGACACCGACACACAAGCAAGACTCCCAACCAATATTGACCTAGATGTCCTTGAGAATTTCTCACTTATGTCTTGATAGCATAAATGCGCGGAATTTTGGTGTGAGCATCCTAGGTTCGAGTCCTTGGAGTGCCACATGTATTTGTTGATTGCATTAATTGAGTTTAGAAGTAAAGTTGGTTGCGTGAATTGTCATAGTTAAACCTTTTCATTACCGGTGCCGTGCTTTGAACTTTACTGTGGCTACTAATAGACATTTGTAATCAGTTAAAAAAGGGCCTCCAGGAATTAAGAAGCTTCAAAGTATCTCTAACTATTTTTACTACCACAGATCCTTCTTAAACTTCAATATTTTGTCTAAATATAGATAGAATATAATTATAGACATAGAGATTACAGGAGTTAAGATGTTATAAAGGCCTAAGGTCCGACTATCGTAGATACGCTACAAATACCACACGATGCAGGGTATGCTGTCAGGATCACAACAGGGAAGACTGTACTGTAGTTAAAAAACACAAAATGGGAGAAGAAACATCCGAGAAAGGTGGCAACTGCAAAGAAGGCCACTGGGCATGGTTAAAAAATGTACGGAAAAACTCTGTCGTATTAAAAGCCCCGAGAAACAGCAAATAATGTTCCACCTGTACCATTATTTGCTTGTTCTCGGGGTTTTTAATACGATAGATTTTGTCCGTACATTTTTTAACCATGCCCAGTGGCCTTCTTTGCTTTTGCCACATTTTTCGGTTTCTTCTCCCATTTTGTGTTTTTTGACTACAGTACAGTCTTCCCTGTTGTGATTCTGACAGCATACCCTGCATCGTGTGGTATTTGTAGCGCTTCTATGATAGTCGGACCTTTGGCCTTTATGACATCTTAACCCCTTCTTTAATCTCTGTCTATAATTTTATTCTATCTATATTTTGACAATTTTTTTAAGTTTAAGAAGGATCTGTGATACTAAAAATATTTAAATAGTTTGAAGCTTGTTAATTGCTGGAGGCCCTTTTTCAACTGATTAAAATAGTGTATTAGTAGCCACAGTAAAAGTTTAAGGCATGACACTGGTACTTACAATGCTATAGTCTATTTATTAAAAATCGGCCAAAGCTCTTGAGTACTAACCTCTAGACCTGATCATGTTCTAAGGAGATCTCCCAAGAAAAATTGACCTATGCAGCGTTGGGAACTTCTCAGCGAGGCGCAATGACATGGAGTTCATAGCGCCTCTGTGAGAAGTTCCCACCGCTGCATAGCTCAAATTTTCTTTGGAGTTCTCCTTAGAACATGATCATGTCTAGAGGTTAGTTTTCAAGAGGTTTGGCGTACTTTATTAACACTTAAAGAGCGGGGCCCGACTTAAGTCCGTGTCTAAAAATCAGCAAGTTAGGAGCATTATTAAGGCTTTTAAAGGGTTAAAATAGAGTACAAATGGCCGGGAGCGCAGCAGGCCACACGGCCGACACCCAGGGCTTACCGCCGCCCACTGACTCACGCTCCCTCTGTTCTCGAGAGGCCGGCAGTGTAGCCAGTAGTGGCCTAGCTGGAAAAAATATGCCGCTATACGCTAAACTCCCATGTTAGTGGTAGCGCTGCATGAAAACGACGAGTGCTACGTAGCTCGTTCTGGTCTCATTTTGAAGCTTGTAGCACCTAGTTTTTTGCTAAATATATTTCTTTTCATGCAGATACTTGATTGATCATTCAGGAGGGCCTGAATATGCCCAAAATAGCCCAAAACCCCCTGCTAGACGAGGGTTAAGGTTTGGCGTACTTTTATTAAATACAGTATAGCGTTTCCAGTACAGTATTTATTATCATGGTTTTATGTTTATCGTCTTTGACACACGGATATAGTTGCAGGCAGAGGTGCCAACCCTATCGAGTTGTACACACCTGAGATCAGCGTAGGGGTGCAGATACTGTTTTGACAGAGTGTACATACATAAATCCAGAATACGATGAAAATAATAATGGCGGTGAAGGGGTTAAGTGAGGAATTTCTGTTTTGTGTATTATATTTCATATTTTATGTTGCTAAATATTTTGTACCACATACCTGTACTGTATTGACTTTGATTATTTTGTTTGTTTGTCTTTATATTGTGTCGTCCCAGTTTTGAATATTAAAATTGGCTACTGACTAACTTTAGGAATAAAATGCAATTTGTTACATATATTTTCTTTTCTTTTCAGGTCAAGTGTTCCCGTGATGTAACAACAATCTGTTGGCTGTTGCCGTGGTGGTATGGCTGCCTGGTCCCGGCCTCTACTGCTTTAAGAAATGTAAGTACTGTATATTCATAATAGTTTTGTTTTTGGTTGCTTAGTTTATCATAATGTATGTTCCATCAATTGCGTCTATTCAATCAACTTCCAGTTACTTAAGCAGTTGACTTGTGTTGATGCTTTTAATAAACCAGTGAAGTCGCAGCTATTTCTGAAGGCTTATGATACTGCGGATCATAGAGTTACTGTACTGATGACTATAAACATATATTTTTTGTTTGAAAAATTGAAGTTGTTGTTCCTCAAGATGCCTGGCCGAACAGCCCCAAGGCCCCGAATAAGGCCAAGGCCATAATCGAGCGCCCCCAAAGAACCCTCCCTGCCGACCACAATAAAGCCTGGGTGACCGAAGCCACTCCATGGCGAGGAGCTAAGGAGGGTGCGGAAATGCCCGGGAAACCAAAGCCCCACCCAGGGCCCTGTACCCCTCAGCAATTATGAAGAGAAAGTTGAGGGGCAAAGCAAAAATGTGACGCTTTGGCTTCCAATCATGGTAGATTGGGAGGTCAATCCACGGAAGAGACGCCGTCACTTGAGATCTAGAAAATATATAAGTAAAAGGAACAGTCAGAGTAAGCTATGGGTATGGCAGAGATCGCTCAGTTCTCACTCTGATAAGACTCATTTTTTCACCAAAAAATGAAAAATTGAAGTTAATGCGAGCGCTCGTGAATCATCTTTGAGAATTGGCGCTCGTACAATACAGTACCAGCCTATTATTATTATTATTATTATTATTATCATCTACAGTTGTTGGCTTTGTTGTACTTTGTCGTGTACGGTGGTGCTAATAAGTCATGTCCCAGCTGTCATTACGTTTGGCTCGCTCTGTGCTGTATTAATGTCTGTCAGATGTTGAATAGGGTGGGTAAGTGTAGGAACATGTTTGTATATTTCACTGGATATGACGAAATGAAGCTTGGATTGCCGATACCAATTATTGATCAAAACATACTTTGTGCCGAGACATGACTTATTAGCACCACTGTACTTTGTTGTGTACTATTATGCATTTCTATAGTTGGTGTATACTTTGTGCCGAGACATGACTTATTAGCACCACTGTACTTTGGTGTGTACTATTATGCATTTCTATAGTTGGTGTTTACTTTGTGCCGAGACATGACTTATTAGCGCCACTGTACTTTGGTGTGTACTATTATGCATTTCTATAGTTGGTGTTTACTTGTGAATATTTTGATTGTATTGTTCTTTGCTTGGGTACTTTATATATTGGTTAGACACTTATATTTTTCAGTATGGCTTGATTTGAGTAGTTTGCTTTGTCATTGGAACTCTCTCCCAGAATCAGTATTTCCCTGTTCTTATGACTTCAATTGCTCCGTGTGTCCTGGCATTTTGGTTCATCCGTCCCTTGATTTTGGCCTTGTCACTGTCAACTCTGAGGAAGACACTCGCTACTGGCAGTTTTGCTTTTTGTCTCTCATAGAAAAAAGCAAATAGGTTTTGCTTGTGTATATATTTGATAAATTCTTGTTTACTTGGATATTTTCTCTACTTGTGAAATGCCTCCTGTTGTTGCTTGTCAGTTTGTTTTTAGTTTTATCAATAATTGTCATTTGTTTTGATATTATGTTAGTTTCCCGAATGTTTAGCGTTGTTGCTTTTCTTATATAGTTTGCTTAACCCCTTCATGATTGACACATCTTGACAGTACAGTAACTTGGCTATCATTGTACAGTTTTTGTCCATTAACCCTTTGAGTACCAGCAATGTGTGCTAGATTTGTATTGTGGCTAGATTTTGAAGATTGGTGGTTAAAAGGGTTGGTTGAGATATTATTGAAGCCTTATTTTTTGGCTAGAGGTCCTTCCTAAGCTGAATAAAATAGTCTTGCTGTCAGACAATTATAAAAAGGACCTCTGGTATTGAATGCATTCATGTTGCTTATTTTAATATGAGAGTTGCTTATGTGCTGTGATTTTTATTGGTTCTTTTGTCTCGTCTCAGTTTGTTTATTTTGCAAGTTTAGGTCTATTGGTTTGAATATTTGCTAGACTTCATTATAGTTTGTGCATTTAGTTGTCTTGAGCATCCAGTCATTAGATACCGGTTGATGCTTGATTTCCCTTTAATTTTGTTGCTCAAGCAGTTTCCACAATGTTAAGTTCTTGTCTTTATATAGTAGTTAGTTTGTTTATTGTGCAAGTTTTACATTATAATTAAGTTGATTATGGTAATATTTGTCTGATGAATGATAGGCTATATAATAGATTTGTTTCCACATAGCAATTTTGACTAGTTATTTTGCCTTTGTCCGTGTTAGTTTGCTTAGCAATATAGGTATGGCATATTTACTTAGGTCCTTACTACCGGTAGGTTGTATTTCTCCGTACTAATAATTGAAGCCTTCTTTTATTTGTATAATGAACTATCAGTATATGCTCCGGCACATTCAATGTTATTTATTTAGATTAGTTATGCTTTTAATAATCTTTACTCAGTTTAATATGAGAGACTCCATATTTTTGGTACATGTACTCTGATGCCAGTCTCTAAGCCACTCAGACATTTATATTCTTGTTATGCATCAAGCAGTCCCTTGTATCCATGAAGTTTGGATTTTATTAAGTTATTTTAATTAGTTCCTTTGAGTCTATCTTGTGTAGTCAAATTTTTAGTTTGTTTATTTTGCAAGCTTTAAATTATAATTTGGCAAAGCCAAATGTTACAAGGTTTATTGAGAAACATAAGTATACAGTCAATTTTATTAGACAGAAATAAGTTAGTTTATAATAACATACATTGTCAAGTAAAAAATATCCAGTACCCAAAGAAATTACAGTAAAACCTTTTAGTAACAGTTCAGTTTCCAGTTATTTTGACCTTATATCTTCTTTTAATTTGTAATGTCCAATGACTAGTCAATGCTGCTTTATAAAGTTATGATTGACTAGTTGTATAGTAATAAATTGAAATTGTTCAGTCACCGATGCTTTAAAAATCTAGAATTTTTGTAGATCAAATGTTATCTATTTAAAACAGCATTGATTTTATAGTTGTTGATAATCCCAAAGCCTAATATTTGTAAGTGATGAAACTACTTGAGTTACTACATTAAGTGAAATATAATTAGTCCATTGAAAGGTGCTTGAAGACTAAGTAATTCTATCACCAATAACTTGTGTAATATTTGGAAATGCAGTAAAAGTTTTGAATACCATATCTTTGTTTTATTAGAATACATGTAATAGGATACAGTTCACCTTTGGTTCTTACCAAATGCTAGACTGAATTATGTCAATCCCATTCAGTAAAGTAACTATTTTGTTAAAAAACTTTTCTAAACAATGAATGAGATTTAGAATTCAGGTAGCAGTCACTTTGCAAAATGTTACCAGTCAGAGCTCCAAACATATCAGAACTGTAGACATGCAAAACTTACCAAATTTTGTAAGTCCAGTCAAACAAAATGCATTGGTTTGGAAAATTATGAATGTCCAGTTCTGATAAGTTCAGAAGTCAAACTGGCAAAATTTGGTAAAGTGGCAAAGACTGAAATTTTTCAAAGTCCAGTGGAACTGTGCAATATTTCAGTGGTGTAACTTCCAGTCTAAACCACTGAAATTTTGCTAAGTTCCACAGAACTTTGAAAAATTTCAGTCACCCCCAGAAGTTTGCTAAGTCCAGCTGGACTTAGCAAATTTCTGGGGGAAATCAATCAAAAGTCTATGGGGTGAAACCCAAACATTTCGTACCGCAAAAACTTTTCTGTCTCAAGATTCTTACTGGCAATTTGTGGAGACAGGTTCAACTTCACCAACCAGGATTGGCCCAGCAACTCTGTGCATTTCAAACCTAACCTCACATAGCCAGTCTTGTCATTGGCTCAATTAACCCTTTCAGTACTGTCACTACTTATTCTGGCTAACCTCAAAAGATTTTACTCAACTTAGGAAAGAGCTCCTTTCTAGGCTGATTAAAATCATCTGAGGCTAGCCAGATATAGTGACAGTACCAAAAGGGTTAATAGAGCTCATGACAAGCATGGGCTATGGAGGTTAAAGTTTGAAATGCACTAAGAACACATGCAACTCAGAAAAAACCGTACACAACCAAAGACTGTCAGAGAAACATTACTTGCCATCTGAAGACTAGACAAATAATGAGGCTCTTTATCATATATGCTTCTAGAACATTCAACCACATTACTTAAGAACTTTGGTTTAGCACTTTCAGTAATGATGGTTGAACATATCCAGAGTTCATAATGATCATTTTGGTTGTCACTGTTCATTCTAAGTTGCTAAACTTTATATCATGAGTGTGCAGTATATAAATATGGTCAACTATCACAGAACGGCCAAACAAACTTTTAATGAACTTTAAAAACAGTCCGTAAACAAATCTTAGTAAAAATCTGTATATGGTAACAAATTTATTACTTTTATTATGCATGTTATTTATGAAAATAATATTACTTTCTTTGCATGTTAAGTGATATTTTCACTTACCATGCAAACAAAGTATGTATTTTCATAAATGGCATATGCATCATAAAATAATATATTTTTACCAATTTAAATACTTTACATTGACCAGCTATTTTTAAATCTTTAAGGTATTTTGGCAGATTTTTTCAGTTAGTGATAGACAAACCAACATTTAAATATGCAAACTAAAGATATAAAGTTTTAAACCTACATAAATGCAGCCAAACCATTGCTTACATGATACAGTACACTCTTAAGCAAAAATAAGTACACCAATGGAATCATGACCCTTTTAACCCTCACGAGAACAAGTCCTGCTGACTAGATATTTTATAAACTTTAGGAAAACCTCTAGGAATAATAAAGTATAAAACTTCATTAGACCCAGATCCTTCCAAAGCTTAATAAAATCATCAAATAGCCAGAATTAACTAAGTCATGCTGGCTAAGACAAATTCTATGCACTTTAGGAATAATAAGAGCATAAATGCCAAAATAATTCCAAAGAAACATAAAATAATCAAATATCCAGAATTAACTTAGTCATATTTATCAAGGGGCTGATAATCACTCAGTAATTATAGCAGTAAATATATAAAGGCCAAAATTCTAAACCAATTCAAATATGATGCACTTTGGGAATATTGGCTAGTTAAATTATATTCAGCTTAGGAAGTACCAGATCAATCTCGAGGGTTAATACATTACTATTACCCCTCTCATTGCTCAAGTCTTCCTAAGCTGCATAAAATAGTCCGGTAACCAAAATTAACTTAGTGATTCATATTCCTCAATGGGTTAACTAAAAAGGCTAAAGTAAATAAACTATTATCACACCTATTTCCTGGTCAACTCTTCCCAAGAAATCTCAAGAGATTACCCATTATTAATCTTAGTGGCAAAGATATCTGGCTTAATTATAATAAGTCTTTTATAATTGCCCAATATTCTTTACCATTAACATCAATAACAGGGAATCAAGCATGGGATTTTCATAATTTGGGAAGAGTCAGCCAGGGAATAGGATAGAAAACTTTCAGCCCATTTCTTCTAGCCTTTTAGAGTTTCAAGAAGGTTGGCCTATCATATATTAAAATACAGAACTAGATTTGTAAGCAGTCTATTTTCTTTGCAAGATCAATATAAATACCATCACAAAAATCAAGAGACGTTAATATATATCAAAATGCACAAGTACATTTCCATAAATATTTATTCAGTTCGATTTCAGTGGGCATTTTCTATTAATATAACTCGTTAAAGCACGGCATACAAATCTTATGCTGTACCTGCTGTATCCTAAATTACTTTTTCTCCAATAGGTTCAATAGATTCCATAGCATGTACTTATTTATGGCTAAAGAGTATCTCAACAGAATACATTTTAGAATGTGCAAACTTTTAGTGATGTCAAGTAGTCCTTGACAACATCTACTAAAGTATATGAAGTAAAATAATTTCTACTTCATATATTTTCATTTTTGTATATGTATTAAAGATTATTTTAAGTATCGATTTGTTTAAGTCCCCGATCATCAGGACACCCACCCTACCCCAGCTCTTGAGCAAGGAGTGTATGGTGGTGAAAACAATCATTTGGAAAGCATATATATAATTTTCCTCTTAAATATACCATGACTTATATTTTCAGAGGGAATTACATTGCCTTCATAAATCAATACCAATTAGTCTTCAAACATATACCAAATAATGCACATTCTAAAACATCATTCCATTAAAGATTTCATTACTGTATTATGCAGTTGTAGAAAAAATATGCATAACTTCTATATCCAGTATTAATAAAGACAACTTTGAGTCGACAGAATAGAAAAATGACAACTTTTAAATATTGCAAAGTTTAGTAATTCTATTTTAAACTTTTTTTTGGAAAATTGGGATTGGGCCGGAGTATATAGATAGAATTTTTCCTGCCGTCTCAAGTCTGCCAACCCCAGCTATGGGGTATGTGCCTGAGTATATACATAAATACCCAATTTCATTACTTTCAATTTTCATAGTCTTTGGACAAATGCTCAAATATTCCAAAAATGATATTTATTTAAAAGTTAAACTCCCTGTGCGGGCTCCGTGTCAAGTCGGCAAACCCAAACTATGGGGTATATACCAGAGTAGATTTAATTACTTTTATTTCCAAGTCTATTTTGCAAGCAATATTTTATGAATTTCTTTCTATTGAAGTCTCAAGTTGTCAATATTAAAACTCAATCAGAATAATTATGAATCATCTACAACTGCATCTCAAAAAGTAAACTTTAAATCATCTATACAAACAGAACTTGCATCTTAAACTTTCAGTATACAATTACTTCCTTTATTCTGGCTAATAGATTATTTATTCAGCTTAGGTAGGGCCTGTGAGTCAGAAGGTTGATCTAGTCATTCCCCTTTAGACTCTCCAAGGTCACTCTTAAACTGCTCAAATTTATCAAAAAGCCAGAATATGGAAAAATATATTGCATTCCAAAAGTATTAATACACCATGGGTTAGTGACATTTTTAGCTCCATGTTAAACAGACAAATAAATACATAAATCATAAATATAACAAATAAGCCCTTTACAAATTTAGTTATAAAACTATGTATGAACTAAACCTATACCAGTTGTGTTAATCATTCAATAAAACTATGAACTCACTAAAAGCCTATTAATTATACCTAATGTAGTAGTAATTCTATAAAACTATGAACTAAAAGCCTATTGATTATACCTATAACTTTCATACTGTACTATAGACCAAGGCATCAGTCTTCCCTAGTACCATAAAAGATGATCCTTATAGTACCATATATAGGTACAGTACAGTACTGTATTAATAACTACTCTTCTCATAAGCTATAACCAAGTTTGAGCCATAAGCAAAAATAACACAAATGTAACCTTCCGATTCAAAGTATTTTAAGGATATATACCGTAAAATTTATAACTATTTTTCAATCCTCGCTCCTAAATACAGCTATATATTCCATATATATACGACCAATTACAGTTTACGCAAATCTACAATAATCTGCCCACAAATTTACTTTCAGATAACTGGTACTGTACTAGAGTAATAAAGCTAATATTTCTAGCATTTGGGAAGTCAGCCAGGGTATCTTATTTTATAGGCAAATTCCTCAGAGCATCAGTCACATTTTCAGCCCCAATTATATAGATTACACTATTCTTAGACTTCACTGGACTTTATATAAATGACAAACAGTTACTTTCTTCAGGCTAACATTTGGGATTGAATTCTTAGCCTTCCAGCCTATTAAACTAATTTTCAGAATGTATAGAGACCATTAATCAACTTTACTCAGCTTAGGAAGGATCTAGTTATAAATGGACAGTTAAGGTTTGCTTCCATTCCCGTAGTATTTTTGAATTACTACAGGTAATTTACTCATTACACTATTAGGTAAATCTTTTACTTCTACATTTAATTTATAATTTAAAAGTTTTATACCAACACTTCACTTAGGGATACTGCATTTGCAACTATAATATATAGTGCTGTATATTCTTGGAGTACCGGATCAAATCGCATACTTATTTCAGTTATTTGCCATTAGTCTCACAAACTAGATGGAGTTTCACTTATGCCAAAATTATTTTCTCTTGTTTTATACTATTTCAAACTTAATTGCTAATTGCTATTTTGACAAGTACTTGGTCTTTATATAGTCATTTGTGTTTTGGTTTCTCTCGCAAGTTTTACATTCACATGTCTAACTAAGCTGCCAGACTAATTACAAAAACATTAAAGGCTACAGTATATAGAACCAATCATTATCAGATCTTTTACCAAACTTATTCCTACCATATTTTACTATTTATAACTAGTCACTACTACAACTAGGTACTTCTATTTTCAGCCTAACCCTATCCATTGAACAATACAGCATAACAAAATGTATAATGGGCTTATATGGTATAGATACAATTTACATCTCATAATTTTCTTTATTTACCAATAGAGCAAAAAAAATCAAAAACTTACAATAGTGCATTAAAATCAGTGTCGGTAAAACAAATTAGGTTAAAGCTTGGATACTGCAGATAAATTCCTTCCCTTAACTTACGAGAGTTAACGAAAGGAACTCTAATCAGTAACCAAAGCTCTCCCATTTACTTTTACCTTGCCAAGTTCGGTTTGTATAAATTTACTCCGTTAGCAATGTTTACAGAACCCTTACAAACTTAAAATATTTCCAAAACACCAGGATGGAAATTCTTTTAAGTTAATAAACACCTTCAGGATTAGGAAGCGTTCAGTTTATTCGATCATTAGATGCTTTTATTCACCTTAGGAAGGATCTATGGATTCATATTTGTTCACCAACCAACTTTACTTCTAAACTCAATGATAAATACAAGACACTCCAAGGACTCGAACCAAGGATATTACTAAAGTAAATTTAATGAAAAATACTGTACATGTGGCACTCCAAGGACTCGAACCTAGGAGACAGAAATTCTGCAAATTTATGCATTACGCTATAAAGACCGTTAAAGAATTATGCAAAAGGCTACGATATATTGGGTAGATTTGAGTTGCCAAAGACCTTCCTAAAACATAGAAATTATATAAAGATCGAATATACTTTATGCGCATCTTAATACCGAGGGAGCCAAGACTCTCCAAACATTGCTTCCGAAGGAATATAAATGATACCAGTGGAACAATAAATACCCCGAAGCTAAGCCTACATAAACAAACTCTCGCTCTCTCCGTTCATCCCTATATCCCGGGCACCTCGGGGGCAGGACCTGACTTTCGGAATCACTACTTATTGACAACCTTGTTGCGTACTAGCAGGAGACTGTTATGAATGACCGTACTAGTTTTCAGGCTGCAGTCGTGGGCCCGGAATATACTCAAAAAACAAATAAAATAAAAGTTCTACAGCTAAAAAAACATTAAATTTAAAGTTACCCTTCCTAGCATAATCCCACCCCCAATCTCCCAGAATATACTAACAAAACAATAAAAATAAAAGTAATAAATCTAATAAAGTACCACCCCATTTAAATAAAAGTTATAAATCTAATAAGTAACTATTCTTATCAATTACAAACTCAAATTTACTTTAATAAACTGATGAAAGCATATGGTCCTCCCGGGATTCGAACCCGGGACACCACAACCAGAATTTAATAAACTAATGGCATCATATGATCCTCCCGGGATTCGAACCCGGGACACCACACCCAGAACATAAGCACCTGAAGCCATTACACCAACAACTTTACTTCTAAAGTCAAGGAAATTAACAAATACATGTGGCACTCCAAGGACTCGAACCTAGGATACTCACACCAAAATTATACTTTAATTTTGAAGTTAATCCCCAACCCAACACTATTCTCCCCCGCCCGAGAGATATGCTCCGCGGTTCCAATATTCAATATGTGAACTAACTTACTGCATTCAATCCCCATTTCAGGGTAGCAGTACTGTACAAGGGGCAGATCCCTTCTGGCACTCCTCCATTCACATTCCGGATAAGTAGATAGGTTACAGGATTCAATTTTTGGCAAGATTCGGAGATCATCTCAAATAACTTTAATTTTACTTTAATCACAGCTACCCTTAAACACTTTTATTAAGCTTAGGAAAATCAGTACGAATCAAATACACTTTGATGCCATTGACCCTTCATAATCTTAATAAAATTGAAGGAAAACTACAATAAAGCAGGAATTACAGTCTGGATTTACATTTAGTGAACACTTTTCTATACATTTGTGATAACCGTTCACTGAAGTCCCCGATCATTAGGGCACCCACTCTAACCCAGCTATAAGTCAGCAGGGAGTACATGGTGGTCAAAACTGCATCAAATATAATACTTAGCCATTTTGATTAGTGGTCTTGTCTTTTTACTGCGTTCCTCTAAGTACTTTGTTTATTTTGCAAGTTTTACATTATAATTTAAGTTAAAAAGATAGTTCAACTTTCTTACATTTGCCCCATTTGTGTGGCAATTTTAAAACTTTACGTAATTTAGAAGAAATCGGCCTTTGGCCGAGCCATTTTTCTACCGAAAATTACACAAATTTATTTAGTGTCTTTAGTATATATTTAAACCTTTGAGGTAAAGGATTTTTTTATTAATTTATATTTTTTCACCAAAACTTTACTTCTAAACTCAATGAAATTAACAAATACACGAGACTCTCAAAGGACTCTAACCTAGGATACTCACACCAATATTCCGCACATTTATGCATTATGCCATAGAGATAATTAACATGAACGCTCATCGTTTAAGCATTACGCTATCAAATCATGCCAAAATATTACAATCCTTCGTAACCGTACCTATTCTTCCATCACTATCACACCGTTAATAAAGTATCCTAATTGTTCACTAGTACCGGTATCATTTTTTAAAGTTTACCCTGTAAGCATATCATTTGGCTACATTCATGTTTATAGAAGATATATCACATTAGGCTGGATTTAGAGGTTGTAATAGAAATGGGGGAGGGGAGGGGGGATTCAGGGCGCTACAGGACAGACCGTCACTTTCAACATCAATACTAATATTCGCCGCGGTCCCTTCAAGGTCCGGTACTAACGGCTCATATTTTCTAGAACATTTACCGATGAACAGTCTGTCGGCATAGGCCCAGAAGATTTAAAATATTATAGTATGGCCAATTTTCTAACAAAATATGTACAAAGGCTACTTTTTAAGCTTGATTGAAGTCTAGAGCAAACTACATTTTTTCTATCGAAAAATGTATATATTTTTTTTAAGTTGGATTGAAAGTCTACAGAGCAAACCAAGACATTTTTCAGCAAACTGACATTTTATCTATCGAAAACAACACTAATATTTAAGTTGGATTGAAAGTCTACAGAGCAAACCAAGACTTTTTCTATCGAAAAATGCACAAGGGGTGCTTTATATTAAGCTTGATTGAGGTCTAGAGAGCAAACAAAGTAATAAATAAATAGGCAATTAAATACGCCGCTCTATAGATAATATTCCTTATATTTTATTTTAAGCCATGTGAGAGTCTAGTTCTAGACTCAGTGGTCTGGTTAAACAAACTTTTAATTCATTTTAGCAAGCTTTTTTCCAGCGATTTTAAAGTTATTTTGACTGTCAAAGTTCTGGTTTGTTTAGTTTGCAAGTTTTAAATTTTAATAAGTAAGCAAATAAATAAGCCGTTCTATAGATATTAATAATAATAAATACAATGGGGAAGGTCACGGAGTACAGTATATAGATAAAGAGTAACCCTCTCAGACAGAAGACGCAATTTTGAGCCTATTGGGGATACTTTAAAGCCTTTGTTACCATCACGGGTATTTAGAAAACTTTAGTTTAGTTACTTCAACCTCAGCAGTTTTCTTTGAGTTTGCTGTGGGCAGAAAACTAATTTTGGAGAGTTAATTATAAGAGTGAGAACTCTTTCTTATAGCTAATCTGGCAACCTCTGCATCATAGGAGTCTGAAGGGGTTAATTTGAACATTAACTTTTAAAGTTTTATATATACAATTTACTTGCCAATGCAATACCGAAGATTTAAAAGCAACATTGTAATTCAGTCCATACCGGTACATTAGAAGTTTGTGGTTTTCAAAGGTTAAATTCCGATAATTTTAAATTAATTTTTTACAAATTTTTGTTAGTGCGCTGCGATAACTTTATATTTTAAAGTTACATTTATTAATATGAACAGTATTATACTTAGTTTCAAAGTTAGGCTATATATTTTAATTGCTGTTCAAAGTATCCATACTTAAAGTTTGCTGGATTGCCCACTTTACATAGATTAATTATATACTCTACTTACTTTGCCAGAAAAGTCCAATTCTATACAAAACTATCCAGCAATTTCAATATTACTTTAGTGACATTTACTCTTAATTTCATAGATTAATTTATTGTTTTAATTCTCCATTTTGTATTTTAAAATGTAAAACTTGCAAACTAAACTAGCAGGATTTCTATAGCTATTTCTATTACTCATTTTGACTTTAATTTGAATTTGTCCCAGTTTTAGGTTGATTATTTTTAAAGTTAATTATCTATATATTTATCTATACAGTATTATTACTTAGTTTATTAAGGGGGAGGAAGGGAGGGGAGGGGAGGGGAGGGGAGGGGGGAGCGGATCATTCTTAACCAACATAGACTAATTTCAACAAGGGATGTTAATTTACAACCAACAAATCCAACATAACATGAATATATCCTATCTAACTTCTCCAACCTTATTGAACAGAAGCGATGTGTGTGGAGAGTTGAAGTAGAGGATTGGAGATCAAGTAGATTGGAGATCCTAGCGACGTTGAGCTTGAAATAATCTTGAGACGTTGGGAAGGTCTTGGTCGGCTGTACGATCCTTTGCTGTAAAGCGTAGACAATGGTTAGTGGATTCCATGGGTATAGAGATGTGGATATACATGCAGCAAATTTTAAGACCGAATGCTCCACACATACGTGAAGTTTCAGGCTCTTGTCCTAATGGTGGCATTCCAGGCAACCCTGTTAAGGGCTGCTCCACTTCAATTTTTTGTATTTGAGATCGGCACGTATAGTCTGATCACAAGTTTATTTTAAAATAATAATTTCAGATAAATTTAAATGCATTTTTTTCACCTATTTTGTTTAGGGCGTTTCGATAATTATTAATTTTAAAGTCTCAAAATTAACAGATAACTCAAAAGTTAGCGTTCAAATTAAAAAAAAACAATCCTACCCAAACCTTTTCCTCTAAAATCATAATTTTCATTAAAAGTGACTCATAATTCTTTACCATCAACAACTATAGCTCCAGAACAATATGTCAAATTATAGCGGTAGCTATAATAACCTATACCGGATTCCAAACAACTATGCACAAAATCTTTAACGTTAACCTCTATAATTATACTATTTGGAGGGCGGGTGCCCAACCCCGAAAGTAGTTGAAATAGGGGAGCTATCCCCCCGCCAAAGGTGGCTTTCTAGGGCCTTTCCTAGCTGATGCCGAGAGGATTGGGTTCTAGTCATGTGGTGATGGGCTGGTCTATCAGAGTGAGAACTGAGCGATCTCTGCCATACCCATAGCTTACTCAGACTGTTCCTTTTACTTATATATCTTCTAGATCTCAAGTGGCGGCGTCTTTTCCGTGGATTGACCTCCCTACTGCCAACCTAGACGTTGGGAGCCAAAGCGTCAAATTTTTCCCTTACCCCTCAACTTTCCCTTCATAATTGTCGAGGGGCACAGGGCCTTGGGTGGGACTTTGGTTTCCCGGGCGTTTCCGCGCCCTCCTCAGCTCCCTGCCTTGGAGTGGCTTCGGTCACCCAGGCTTTGTTAGTGGTAAGCAGGGAGGATTTTGTGGGGGCGCTCGTTTATGGCCTTGCTCGAGACCTTGGGGCTGTTCGGCCAGACAGCCTGGGGAACAACAACAACTTAACTTTTTTTTTTCCCGTGTTTTATTAAGTGGACTCCCTCCCTCATGAATATCCCCATTACTTTGGCAGTTTTAAGACCTTTTACCCCATAGTCAATATTATGATTCATTGTGCCATTTATCCAACTTTCCTGCTGGCCAATAGAAACTTTTAGGGGGAACTGCCCATATGTCCTACACAATTTTTGTCCTACACAATTTTTTTTTTTTTTTTTACAGAGTCTGAGTACCGGTATTTTTTAACTTGGAGGTCTAGGGACCAAACTATATACAGTACTGTACATCTCTTCTTAAACTATAATATACATTAAAACTAGTATTCCTTAAATTTTAAAACTTTCAACATACACAAACTAAAACGGAGACTACAAAATAAAGATAAACTAATCTAATATTAATCAAACTTTAAATTAATACTTTCACTTGAAACTTTCCATTTTACATTAAACAATGAAACTATTTACAATACAGTATGTACAGTTGCCCAAATAACTTATGGTCCTATGTGATCTTATACATCGAAATTGAATGTACACTTTATGATTTATTATAGCCTACAGTAGTTAACTCTACATTAGTCAACTCTTAATGGATATTTTTTCACCAACCAACTTGTGGCACTCCAAGGACTTTAACCTAGGCTACTCACACAAATTCAGCATATTTATGCATTACGCTATCAAAAATAATACTTGACCGATAATTTCTTTCACTCCAACACCTCGAAGAAATCAATGAAACTCTGTGATCCACCAGGATTTGAACCTAGGTTACCACACATTTTAAACACTGAACATTACACCATCAAGACTTAAAAAGATCACAAGGAACAACTTTGATGGACAACTGTACAAAGACTGCTAAACTTAAAATAAACAAAATTAAGCTTAGATATTGCCGATGCCACTTATTGATCAAAACATACCTGGTGCCGAGACATCACTTATTAGCACGACTGTACACCCTATGTGGTGGATTGAGTTTTTATTTATAAATTATCTTTCACATCGCGATTTAGTGAAGTGCTTTTGTCTATTCAAATAGGGTGTAAATTACTACGCTATGCACTTATATTACGATCGTATACAAGATCATAACGAGGAACATAACTTCTGTGGGCAACTGTACAAAAGATCAAAGATAAAATACCAAACTCATCAAAATACTAACCGATTAGTATTCTTTTAGAGCGGTACATCAAACGTCAAACTCCAGAACTCTAAAATTGGTAAAAATAAAATACAATCTTATACAAATACTAACCGAACATTAGTCCTGTAGTGGTACATCCCACGTTTAGTCACCGAGCCCGAATACCATGCCCTACGAATATCGTCCCAGACGATCCAACCATGCCCTATGCTCCATCCATCTATTCGTAACGAGTCAGGTCCCCACGCTCCTTCCGGCTCTGCAACACCTCCACCATACCAGACAATCCACCCACAACACAGACTCTCGTCAATTGAAGTTATGATCTGCCAAGGTCCTCGTGCTCTGGAATAAGAGTACAAAAATTAAGTTTCTTTCATGGATTATATGGCATTTCCTATGCTAAGCTTTGACTGTGTATTATATTTGTCTCTACATTAATTTTAGGCCACATTTCTTTTTAAGTTTCAAATACCAAAAATCTCAAAACACTAACCGAATATTAGTCGTGTAGAGTGGTTCATAAGTCTTTCTTTGGTGCCCTCATCCATCCTAACGCCCGCCAATATCACACACGCTCCATCAGAATCATCAGGCCACAACTCTTCATCCACCACTACACCACTGCATCCACCACCAGGCCGACCAAGAGGATCATGGGTTTCAGATCAGTCACGGAGGTTCGAGTCCAGACCACACTCACCCAAACAGTACAGGACAGGGGCAAGAAAGAACAAGGTGTTAAACTAGTCATACGGTTTGAAGACTGGAATGTACACTTAGAAATTCACACCACCAACCCACCAATTAACTTTCTAATATAATTTTATACTTTAGAAATAAACAAAACTCTAAATAGTTATGTGGAAATAAATTTTAATGAAAGAAAATGCCAAACACCTATAAATACTAACCGAGTATTAGTCATCAATGTCTCTCGTCCTTTGGGGCCCTTATCAATAGTCAAGTCACCATCACGGACTCTTCATCCACATCACCATCAGGCCATAACTGTGTCCAACACACAACTCTGCATCCACCACACCACATCACATCCACCACACATAATCGGGCCAAAACTCTGAGTCCACCACCACACCAGGCCAAAATTCTGCGTCCACCACAACACAACACTGCGTCCATCAGGCCACAACTCTGCATCCACCACCACCAGGCCAGGGAATCCCATGCTGACCAACGCCGCAACAAGCTCCAGCGTTTCAGATGACCGTCACCGAGGTTTGAGTCCAGGCCACAGTCCCACCAACAGCACAGGGGGGTGGGGGGCAAGAAAGAACGGTGTTAAACTATAGTCAATTCTTTGAAACTGACTAAATTGCAAATTTCCCATAAAGATTTCAGTTATTTTGAATTTTTTAGTTAAATATATTGCTAATTATATACACTTTGTACTAATAGGATGCAAAGACATAGTTGCAATATATTTTCCCATTAAGTATAGAGAAACCAGCTGCTAAGGTATTAAATTTACAGTCTGATTAAATGAAACCGAGTATAGTAATTGTTTTTATAACCAATACAACAATATAAACTTTAAAAGTCATAGTTTGTAATTTTTTCCCTTTCAAACAAAATTTAAAAAAATGATCTGTGTATATAATTATAATCACACTAAAGATAACTTACCAAGAAGCACAGGGCCTTGGGTGGGGCTTCGGTATCCCGGGCGTTTCCGCACTCCCCTCAGCTCCTCGCCTGGGAACGGCTTCGGTCACCTGGGCTTTTTTGTGGTAAGCAGGGGGGCACTCTGTTATGGCCTTAGTCTTGCTCGGGACCTTGGAGCGGTTCGGTCAGACAGCCTGGGAAACAAGTAATTTTGTTAGAAGACTCTGGAATGCAGGACTAGGAATTCATATTTTTCATACGGCCACAGGCCGTAGCTCGATTGGTAGAGCGTTCGCCTCCTAACCGCGAGGTTGACGGTTAGAGCCTCGGGCCAGCCAGTGTGTTATTGGCAGAGGTCAGTGCGGTTGGTCAACGGTGCGGTCTAGCAATCTGTGGCAACTATTCACCAAGTCCCTGATTCATCAGGGCACCCACCCTAGCCTTGCTATTCAGCAGGGTGTGTATGGTGGTCAAAACTGCATCCTCATCAACTTTACTTTTTAAACTCAATTAAATCAACAAATACATGTGGCACTCCAAGGACTAACCTAGGAAACCGAAATTCCACGCACTTAAAAAATTAAAACTAAAGGTCATGGTTTACAAAATTTGATCTTGAAAGAATTTTAAATATAATTATCTTTGTAGATACTGTAAATCAATAAACACTAAAAAGATCGAACCCGCCTTCAGATTTACACCTATAATACTGTATCTTAAATCGGGGCATCGTATAGGGAGGGAGACGGGGATCAATGGGGATTAGAGCTAGGGTGGAATCATCGGGAACCCTAGAATATTTTTAACATGTCTATAGGCGGACTATGCCCTCTGCAGTTGTCCGAGCGAGTTGTGGGCAGAAAACTGATTTTGGAGAGTGAAGTTAAAAAATAAAATTCTGATTACTGAACGGCAACCCCCGACCATAAAAGGGTTTAAATTTAAAATTGTGATTTCTCAATTCGGGCTCGGTCTCTAGTCTTCCCATCCCAAGAACAAAAATATATGAAAATGGGGAATGGGCCCGATATACATACAATAATAGTCTAGTCTTTTAACCCTCCAGCCCCGGCTATGTATTCCATATATATTCCCCGAAACCCGGGGGTTTTGGCCTAAAAATGTCTACGCCTAGGCTACCGCATCCTTGTTATTTTGCTTGCTTCCGCATTCCCGCGCATCCCCAAGTGTAGATGCGTTTCGTAGCTGTAGAATGGCGTTAAGTAGAGCTAGAAGTCAACTGGTTCAGTTGCGATTACTATTTCATTGGAGATAACTTTGTGGCAAAAACAGCCACTTTACTGTACACTACTTTTCGACACTTAACAATAACATACAGGCACACACGAACAAGCGACGCTTTCCTTCTTGTGGTCGGAGATGCGCGGCGTCGGTCCAGCCGGTTTTGGTTTACATGCGTCTGACGGACACCTCGCACACCAAGCCTACAGGCTTTCAAGCTGCCGGAGCCTCAGAGCCCTACCGGGTAACGCGCGGGGGGGGGGGGGGGGTGGTTTATAGAGGCCTCAGAGCCCAATCGGGTCTGGAGGGTTAAGTCTGGGTTTTATAAAAAATATATATATATATATATAATATATATATATATATATATATATATATATATATATATATATATATATATATATATATATATATATATATATATATATATATATAATAAAAAAGGGGAATGGGCCTTTGAAACAAATAAAATAAAATACAAAATAAACAGTTTGATGCGAGAGATGCGTAAACAGATATAAAAAGGTTAGGCAAGGGTTCGCATTTTATCCCACATACTGTACTACGAAGGTTAGTCATATCCCAAATACAATACAGTACTGTACTAGCACCACCACTACATACTAGGTACTCATTCCGTGTACTATACAGGTACTCCAAAAGTTTAGAAGAAAAAAAATTCAAGGTCTAACGAGAACAAAAAAATTAAAGGTCTAACGAGAATAATAAAAAGTCCCAAGGTCTAAATACAAAACTATAAATACAGAAAAAAACTAGAGCAAACGGGCTGTCTATATCTACTCACATCCCTTCCCTTTGACCCTCTCCAAATAGTAGATATATTAGCCCAATTACTACAGTATTTTGGGAATTATAGGTTAAGGTTACACAGCTTTAGCCGACTTATTTGGAACATGGTATAGCCGATAGGTAAGAGTTAGTTTTATCCAACATACTAGGTACACATACTATGCGTTAGGTAAGTGGGTTTCCAGCAGACAGTAAATTTATATATCCATCTTCATTAATTTGTTAGACTTTATTGAAATAGGTTACCAATTATGAAAAGTTTACAATTTAACCCACAAATTGTTTCACATTTATCTATCAAACTTCCGTTAAATGGATTAAATTTACTGTCGGCCAAAAGAAAACCAACTACAGATCTAAGTTAGATTATAGTTAGATTATGTGGTTAGGGTTATGTGGTTAGGGTTATGTAATTAGGGGGTTAGGGTTCTGTAGTTAGGGTTAGGGTTATGTGGTTAGGGTTAGGGGGTTAGGGTTATGTGGTTAGGGTTAGGGGGTTAGGGTTAGGGGGTTAGGGTTATGTGGTTAGGGTTAGGGGGTTAGGGGGTTAGGGTTATGTAGTTAGGGTTATGTAGTTAGGGTTAGGGTTATGTGGTTAGGGTTATGTGGTTAGGGTTATGTGGTTAGGGTTATGTGGTTAGGGTTATGTGGTTAGGGTTATGTGGTTAGGGTTATGTGGTTAGGGTTATGTGGTTAGGGTTATGTGGTTAGGGTTATGTGGTTAGGGGGTTAGGGTTAGGGGGTTAGGGTTAGTAGCTTTCTATAATATATCTTTATACGCATCTCTCGCAGAAATGAAAACTTTGTAAGATAGTAAACAATTGACCTATTCTATTATGGTAGATAAATGGACCGCTCAAAATAAAAAAATATTTCCCACAAACTATTTTAGATTTAAGCCTAACTAGTGAAATTAATAGAAGTAATTTATACATGTGGTACTCCAAGGACTCAAACCTAGGATATTCACACCAAAATTCCGCGCATATATGCATCACGCTATAGACAGTTACGGTACATAAAATGGACCGCTTAAGTTACAAAAACAGACTATACTGTAGACAAATTTACCAAGAATGATTTCAGTTTGCAAGTTTTGATATTCATATACACAAACTTTAAATTTATCAAAAATTATTTCAGTTTGAAGTTTATATAGTCATATACACAAAAATAGTATTAATTCTAACCTGTATAACACTGGGCAGCCCGAATCCATCACAAGGGGCAGAGACCACACAAGGGGCAGGGTCCACACAAGGGGCAGAGTCCACACAAGGGGCAGAGTCCACACAAGGGGCAGAGTCCACACAAGGGGCAGAGTCCACACAAGGGGCAGAGTCCACACAAGGGGCAGAGTCCACACAAGGGGCAGAGTCCACACAAGGGGCAGAGTCCACACAAGGGGCAGAGTCCACACAAGGGGCAGAGTCCACACAAGGGGCAGAGTCCACACAAGGGGCAGAGTCCACACAAGGGGCAGAGTCCACACAAGGGGCAGGGTCCACACAAGGGGCAGGGTCCACACAAGGGGCAGAGTCCACACAAGGGGCAGGGTCCACACAAGGGGCAGGGTCCACACAAGGGGCAGAGTCCACACAAGGGGCAGGGTCCACACAAGGGGCAGGGTCCACACAAGGGGCAGAGACCACACAAGGGGCAGAGACCACACAAGGGGCAGAGTCCACACAAGGGGCAGAGTCCAATGGAGCTAATCTATTATGGTACATAAAATAGACTGCTTAAAAGTTAAAACACAGACTAGACTAATTTACCAAGAATTATTTCAGTTTGTAAGTTTGGATAAGTCCTATATACAAAAATAGCTTAAATTTATCAAGAATCATTTCACTTTAAGTTTAGATAGTCATATACAGTATACACAAAAATAGCTTAAATTTAAACCTGTACAACACGGGGCAGAGTCCACAGGCAGAGGGCGCAGTATCCATCATCTCTGCCAGGAGTAAAAATTATACCAGTACGGGCTTTAGTCACCTACAAACTATAAGAAACTTTATATAACGGTCTTTCAGAAATATCAACAAACTTTAGTTTTTTCAACAGAAGGTGGATAACTTACAACTCTAGGATGCACCACTTTCCCCTGAAAGGCCAACGGCAGCGTCCAACACACACACACAGGGCACCAGCGTCCAACACACACACAGGGCACCAGCGTCCAACACACACACAGGGCACCAGCGTCCAACACACACACACAGGGCACCAGCGTCCAACACACACACACAGGGCACCAGCGTCCAACACACACACACAGGGCACCAGCGTCCAACACACACACAGGGCACCAGCGTCCAACACACACAGGGCACCAGCGTCCAACACACCCACAGGGCACCAGCGTCCACCCACACCCACAGGGCACCAGCGTCCACCCACACCCACAGGGCACCAGCGTCCACCCACACCCACAGGGCACCAGCGTCCACCCACACCCACAGGGCACCAGCGTCCACCCACACCCACAGGGCACCAGCGTCCAACACACACACAGGGCACCAGCGTCCAACACACACACAGGGCACCAGCGTCCAACACACACACAGGGCACCAGCGTCCAACACACACACAGGGCACCAGCGTCCAACACACACACAGGGCACCAGCGTCCAACACACACAGGGCACCAGCGTCCAACACACACACAGGGCACCAGCGTCCAACACACACACAGGGCACCAGCGTCCAACACACACACAGGGCACCAGCGTCCAACACACACACAGGGCACCAGCGTCCAACACACAGGGCACCAGCGTCCAACACACACACAGGGCACCAGCGTCCAACACACAGGGCACCAGCGTCCAACACACAGGGTAGCCCATCACAGAGGACAGCAACCAGGATCTCAATCACTAGAGGGTACCAGCTTATACACTCCGATTATGCAGTAGGCCTATCTATCTTCTCTGCCAGGAGTAAAAATTATACAGTACTGGTACTACAAATTAAAAACTTTACAATAATCAGTTTTTTTCTTCCAGACTCTTCTCCCTAATGGTTAGCTCCATTACTCTAGATTTAAAGGTTTCCGCCCAGGAGTACAGCGACTCTTCAGAACTTTAGTGCGATAGCGACCCCGCAATTTAGGATAGCATTTTTCTAATGAAAACTGCACAAGTTCACCTCTAAGAGCGTCTCGGGAATTTAAAGCTTTGGAGTTACAAAGGAAAAATATATAAAATTTATATAAACCGAAATATATCAACCAATGAGTTTTTTCAACTGAAACTGGACAAATACAAATAGACAACTTACAATTTGAGGATGCACCACTTGATGGGCAGAGTCCGACAACACAAGTCTCTGCCAACACACCACCCGGAGAAGAGCCGGCTGACAAGACTAGTACATAGGGGATTAGTTTGTGGCCACCTCTTCGGGATCAGGGAATCTGGCAATAGACTTCGCACACTTAAGCCATTCCGCACAAACTTTTTAATTAAACAATATATAAATAAATTAGAAACAAAACATAGAAAAATGGAAAAAACAAAGCTAAAAAAAAAATAGAAAAATTATGGAATGGGCGTGAGTAAATGGAATATAAATTTATTATTCAAGCAGACTTAAAAAAACAAATAGGATGGCATTATGTCCGGGTTCCAAGCTGTCCACTTTATCGACCTAATAGATTAGTTGCATTTTATACTACCTGCACGTAAGTTTGAGTCGGGAGATGCGTAATAAGTAATATATAAACAGGTTGGTTAAGGGTTAGAGTTTTATCCTACAGATACAGGTTAAGCCAAGGTTAGAGTTTTATCCCACATACTACATGGTAAGAGAATAATACATGTTAAGCCAAGGTTAGTCTTTTCCCACATACTAAAGCCGCGTGTACAGTATGTACTGGATACCAAGGTTACGTACCAGCTAATAAGGAAGAGTTAGGTTTGTATCACATGTACGGTACCGGTACATGGGATACATACTAGCTGGTAGGTAAGGGTTAGTTTGGTATCCAACGTACTGTACTAAAGTTCTTTCCAGCCGACTAAATTGTTTTCAGTTTAATTCCCGACTAACTTAAATGAATTTTTCCACAGATTTTCTTTAGTGGGTCATAGTTTCGATAATGTTTAATCTTAAAGAGTATTTACAAGTTTCAAATGTAAATTTTGAGTTAGTTTTAAAGTTTTAGATCTTAAATACTTTGCTATTATGAAAGTTTGTTTAATTAAATGTAGTCAAGTATGAAAACTTTGCAAGATAATATTTATCAATAAGTACTGTACAGTATCAAAATGTTCTACTAAAGTATTATATTTGCCGTCATCTGAAAAGAAACTATAGGTCTAAGTTATTAGGTTAATGCCTTACATATACAGACTATACTACTATATCTTAATATGCATCTACATTCTCAAACTTTGACGGGTAGTAAACAATGCAACTAATCGATTACGATACATAAAACAGACCGCTCAAAATTCAGACCTAAAAGATATATTTACCAATAAATAATTAAAATAATAATGGGAAAAGCGGGGAATGGGGTGATTACCAATAATAATTAAAGTTTGTAGCCTCTTCTACACAAACTAGCATAACTGTTTTACCAATGACAAAAAAATAAAAAAACACAGTTTGTAGGCTTTTTCATTACATACACAAACTAGTATAAATTTATTACCAATGACAAAAAAATAAATAAAGATTGTAGGCTTTTTCATTATACTGTATACACAAATAAACTAGCATTAAATACAACTCACCCGGTGGAAGTGTGAACTTTTAGCAGCTTGTGAAGGATCTCTCGCACAAGATTGTAGCCTACCGGTGCCGGGTTCTCCGACACATCCATGGTGTAGCATAGTCTCTCCTTCACTGCTGGGAGTACGTAGTGGTCAATTAAAAATCTAATATATTTTTTAATAATTTCACTACACCACCAAACACCTCCAATGAAATGAATGAAAGCATATATGTGAAATAATAAAAATAAATAATTAATAGAACCGTAATAAACTACTAGCAATTTCGGACTATAAAATAATAAAGAAGTTTGATCTGTAGACACCAAAGTTTAGTAAAATAAAAATGCCAAAATACGGTTATGGTGCAAAAATATATAGGCCTAAGTAACAACCCGTTCTTAACTTATCAATTACAACCCCCAATGTACTTTAATAAACTAATTAAAGCATATGGTCCTCCCCGGGACACCACACCCAGAACAAAAGCACATACCGGTAAACCATTACACCACCAACACAGTTAACGTATAAAAGTAAAAATACAATAAAGCAAAACTTTCTAACTAGAACCTCTTTTACACTTCCCATTCGAGTCTCAATTACTTAATCTTAGTGCTATTTAAGCAATAAGAGGCCATGACCAATAAAATATAATTAATATTATTAATTAATTTTCAGGTTGCTTATGAGGAGTCATTGCTCTGTTCCTATTCGGGCTCTGTCTCGAGTCTGCCATCCCTAATACAAAAATACATAGAAAAAATAGGGAATGGGCCTCAGTAAATAGATTTATAAATTTTATATAGCAAGGATCATTGCATTGGAGTGTTACCATTGGATACAGGATGGGTTGAAGGGGGGCAGCGCCCCCCCCCCCCCCCCCCCACGACTTTTTAAAATTATGTTTGGGGTACGGTCGCGCTAATAAGTCTTGTCCCAGCTGTCATAAAGTCTGGCTTGCTCTGTGCTGTATTAATGCCAGTCACATGTTGAATAGAGTTGTTAAGTGTAGGAACACTTTTGTATATTTCACTCTAGGCTATAAGAAATGAAGCTTTCATATTTTGGATACCAATTATTGATCAAAAAATATTGTGTCTAGACATTACTTATTAGCGCGACTGTACACTAATGATAATCTTAACAAAGACAGTAGCGCTGGCATAAACTGAATTTTAGTGCGAAAAATCTCCAGAAAGTTGACGGCTCCTAGGCTAGGCTATATTGGGAAAGTTGGCATTGGCAATTTTTTTTTTTAGTAAATCTAGTTATACTACCCCTCCCAGGGCCCCACTACCTCCCCCCTTCAAAACACGACTTTTAGGATGGTTCAGCAGACGCGGAAACTAGAAAAAAAAAAATTGATAAATATTTATCACCAACCAGATAAGTTTTTCAGGTAGGCCTAATTTGTTGGTTTTTTATTTTTTATTTGATATAGCCTAGCCTGCAGTGTTGTTTAATACCGAGGACGGTCGCATTTTAGTATTTTTAACATTAGCCTAGCCTAACCTAACCGAAAACCAACCTGTTTCCGAGATGGTCTAAACCCAGCTCACGTTCCCTGTTTATGGGTGCGCGACGGTCGAAAGTCTAAACCCAGCTCACGTTCCCAGTTTATGGGTTCGCGAAGGTTTGGAATACAGTACTTCAATTTATCCATTTCAAGTCAAATGTACATTTCCGCGCATCATCAAACCATACTAGCCTAAGTCAACTACTGTACTAATAATATTAACCCATTAGGCCTAGTACCAACAGAATAGCCACAACATAGGGGTAGCCTAGTACAACTGTGGATTTATAGTATTTTCTAGTCATAGGCCTATTTATAATATATGGCTGAAGTTTTTTTCACAGCGATATTGATACGGTAAGTTCTCTTAGTTTGTTTAGGCTATTTTGCAAGTTTTACATGTAGCCTATAATAGTCTTATAAGCCATTCGCCACGGTCTATGCATATCAAACACTGAAATAACTAATATTTACTTTGTATAACAAAACATGTACTCTTAAATATTGATGGCTCTGGAGGCCGGGTACCACTAGACATATACTACATCGGCTAGCCTAGAAAACAATGAAATTCAATAAATAAAAATAAATGAAATTAACCAGGCCTAGCCAATCACTACACCGGTTTGGGCAACAACAAAGTTAAACTAAAAAAACAAATAATAATAATAACACATAGGCTAGGCTATTAGGAAGAAGCCTCGTATCGTCTGGCCTAGTTTGTTAATTAACGGGCTCTATAATAATGTAATGGCCACCAGTGAATATATATATATATATATAGACGTCGTTAATGGCCACCAGTGAATATAGATACACTATATTGGTTAATGGAGAAAATTAATTAAAGACAGGTGCTCGGATGGTCAAGCTAGAGAGCGATAAATATGGCCAACAGGTGGAAGTGATTTCGACGGCCATTGTTAGCCTAGGGAGAAACTAATGTACGGTCTCGCCTTGTACAGTATGTAAATTCACGGGCTCTCCTAATAGCTACATATATATTAATCGCCACCAGTAAATACATATAGACTTACCTGATTAATGGAGAACGTTGATTAATGACGGGTGCTAGGATGCTAAAGATGTTCGACGATAAACATGGCGTGACAGCTGGAGGTGATGGCAGCTGGGCTGGCGTTCAAAGAGTGAGGCCCTTTATAGGTAAGGTGCTTCGAACGTCACCTCGGTAAACAAATGAAGCGTAGACATGCGCAATAATTCTTGATCCAGATTAAATTAACATGTCAAATAGTACTTTATACCTATTCAAGAACTAATTACCTCTATAAGTTAATTAAAATAAAGGGTAAAATTCTAGTTTCACTTTCACAGCGATTTTAGAGTTTGTTTGTTCTTTGTTGTTCCGTTTTCTTTGATATACAGTGTTATTTTATAGCAAGGACTGGTGCAAATGAGTATTTACCCATTATCCAACAATCTAAAAACACGGCCCCCACTAGTGGGGAGGGCTATGAAGATCAGGGAAATTGCGGGGTAAAAGACCAACATAAGGGGTAATATTAGAAGAACTCTGAATATAATATATTGAAAATTAACAAAACCTGAAAATAGAAAAACCCGAGCCAACTTTTGTCAAAGGTTGACTCGGGTTTTTTCAATTATTCAGAATAAAAAAAACCCAGTAACGTAATTTCGAAAGTTGGCTCGGGTTTTGATGGTTTTCAAATTATAACAACTCCAAAATAGAAAACCTGAGCCAACTTTTGTAAACAGTTGGCTCGGGTTTATATAATTTTCAGAGCCCAAACCCCCAGTAACCTAGTAAACCAATTTACTCGATGTATTCAACTTAAAAAGGACATTAGCCTAACCTAACAACCTTACCTAACCTAACCTAGTATTATAGGTGGGGGCTGCTGCCCCCACACCCCCGCTGGTTGGGTATTATAATGTTTACTAGATTACTGGGTTTTAAGGACATTAGCCTAACCTAACAACTTTACCTAACCTAACCTAGTATTATAGATGGGGGCTGCTGCCCCCACATCCCCGCTGGTTGGGTATTATAATGTTTACTAGGTTACTGGGTTTTTGGACTCTGAAAAATGTATAAACCCGAGCCAATTTTTTTGGCTCTGCAGGTTTATATATTTTTCAGAGTCCAAAAACACAGTAACCTAGTAGGCTAATGGGGTTTACTCGATTATAGTCAACTGTAAAGACATTAGCCTAACCTAACAACCTTACCTAACCTAACCTAGTCAGGTATTAAAATAATAAACAACTCTACCTACCAGGTACTAGGTGTTGGTTGGGTCGTCAGGGTTAGACTGGGTAGGGATCGTTTGTTGTTGATGTAGTACGTGTAGCCTAGTTGCAGCGCCAAAGTTTCTTGTCCTCTGTCAACTTCCATTGACTACCGCAGCGAGGACAAATAACTTTTCTTGGGAGAACACCGTGGTTAGTTAAATAATTGAAGGCTTGCCTCGTTGTCCTCGAATGTTTCTTTAATGATTCTATGGTGCACTGGAGCACATCCCTCACACCCGGTAACCATGACTGGAATGATCGGAGGTGTTATCAGGGTTGTAGGCGTGACTTAAGTAGCAATCGTGACTGTGATTGGCTCTATATTTCCGAAAAAGACCGCAAGAGGGTGTTAGTTTAGACTGAAAGGCAGGGAGGAGCTCCAAAGTTTAGTGCTGTCAGTACGACAATGGCGACGGCCCCGTCTATGCGGAGGATTTTTACTTTTTGACAGTAGTTAATAATTCGATATAATGGATTTGCGCCACTACGGACATATAAAGGAATGAAGTTTGGTGTATGACAAATTTATAGAAGCGATCGAAATTGATGAGTGTGCTGTGAAAGTGAAACTAGAATTAAACCAAATAAAGACTTCAACGGCTATCAAACTCTATATTATTTAAGCCATATGGGCCAGCACATCGCAAGTCGAGAATAAAGTCAGGACTAGAGAACTAAAATTCGCTCTAGTAAATTCGTAATGTTATGGTAATAGGCTAGTTAAAATAAGATTTCAGAGGCCATCGTCCCTTCTGGATTATTAAGCCAGCACACTAAAGTCAGAAATAAAGGCCCCTTTAAAGATTAAAATCCCTCTAGTATAAAATAATTAAATAACCCTATCAAAATCGCACACACATACGTAACAAAAATAGGACTTAAAGAGGCGATTACCGTTTAGGATTATTAAGCCAGTAGATTATTAAGTAGAGAATAACGTCAGGAATAGAGGCCCCTTTAAAGATTAAAAGTACCAAGAGTAAAAACTAATTACATAAACCTATCAAAATCACGGACACGTACGTTAAAACAAGACTTAAGGATATTATTTTGGATTATTAAACCAAAATAGTTGAACATTGGAAGTTAATTTAAAATAGGACTTCAGAGTGTCAAGACTTACGATCGTATAGTGGATATTGGTATATTTCTATATATTTACCCAGGCACATTCCATTTTTGTTTTCTTAAGACTGTAAAGCGAGTTTCATTATTAGCCTATAGGCCCTAAGGAGAAGCCTCGTATCGTCTGGCCTTTTTTATGTTAGTTCACAAGCTGTAAAATATTCTAAATCTATTTCAAATGACAACCAGTGAATATAAATAGACTGCATGCTCAGGCCCAATCCCCACTTTTCCTATTTTTATTTTCAATTTAATTCTATTTTATTATTATTTTTTTCTTGGGGGTGGCCGCCTCAAGACAGAGCAAGAACAGGGAAACCACAAAACACAACATAAAACAACGAACAAACACAGACAAAACACAAATTCACACACCAGACAGTAACTCCCCCAAATTTAGTTAAATTTTCTAATATTATCTAAGTTACTCATATCTATATAGTCGTTTTCTTTACATTGTATTAAAGAAAATGGTTCTTCTGTGGATAGCTAAATTATTTCATGTAACCACTTGCGTGCATGTATTAGTATTACACTTCACATTACACACACATATACTCTTAAAATAATTGGGAGTTACGTGTGTTAAGAACGAATTATTAGCGAATACATATCCCTTCAGCAATAGGCCTATATGTTGGGGCTTAAACTCCAGGGTAGCCTAAATACAAAATATATACAACTTATTCTATTCATATTATCGACCGCTGCTAATTTGTGTTGCCATAAATAGATACTTAAGTTACTTATGTGAAATTGTGTGTGTAACTTAAAATGTATCTGCTAGTGTAAACTTGTAAAAAGTAAGTTATAAGGAAGCACGTACTACATCACAAAACAGTCAAAAGAAAATCTGCTTGACCTGGTTTCGATCCCAGCCAAGGCCGACATTTAGTGGGTGTGGTAGTACGTCCTAGAGTGTTTCACATGCTCACACCCAGTCTGGGGACACCTCGACGAAGTATACAGACTAATAACACACATAACAAAGCCACTATAACAGCTTCCTCTCTCCAGCACACCTTCTCCCCTCTCTACACTCTTCAAAAAGTAGGAAAAGTAGAAAGTAGCTACTAGGTGCCATTGTAAAGGCTTATCCCTCAATACCTTCCCTGTGGAAAAGGCGAATCATGTGGGAAAGATGTGAAATATAAACAGGCGCTATATATGTTGTGGCTATTCTGTATCTTGCTATCTAGAAATTGTGACACTTCTTGAATCTCGGGGAGGGATGGCACAAACGGGCTGTACAGTCGCACTAATAAGTCATGTCTCAGCTGTCATTGCATTTGGCTCGCTCTGTGCAGTATTTATGTCTGTCAAATGTTGAATAGGGTGGGAAGTGTAGGAGCATGCATGTATATCTCACTCGAAACAAATAAATAAAGTTTTAGACATTGCTGATACCAATTATTGATCGAAATATACTTGGTGCCGAGACATCACTTATTAGCCCGACTGTACATTTCCACACCTACAGTATATATTTACTGACGACGCTTGCCAAATGGTAACAATATAAACTGGATTGATGAAGTCCTTTTTGAGTTATGAGAGGTTGGACTCGTCATAATGAATAGACTATATAGTAAGGTTACTTGGGTTAAACCTTGACTAATTCGATAGATTCTCAAACACATATTATTGAAGTCTTTCACACCCTCTCTCCATTTCCTCCTTGATCTTCCTCTCCCCTTCATACCCTCCACTTCTCTATTATATATTTTCTTTCATCCTTCTCTCTACCCTTATCCTCTACATATACCCAAACCACTTGAGTTATCCTTCCTAATTATATAGTCCAATTTATATCCTACATAAAGTGTCGACTAATGTTTCTTAAAACTCATAAAAGCATGTTGGCTATGTATAAACGAGTGGTGCCGACCATCTTTTGTCAATCAAGCTCAGCACACAAATCTAGTAAGCCTCTGGACCTCACCTCAATTCTGTTGATAAGTTAGTCAACAAAGAACAATTACTATCACCAAGTTACTGGCTCCAACTACCCAGAAGGCTTTCCCCAGTACCCTCACACAATATCACAGGGTAGGATCCAATGGCTCGGAGCACCCCACCAGAACCAGCCGCAGGGACACATGTACGCTGCATCACGGCTGGCCTGGTATTATACACCAGCCGCAGGGACACATGTACGCTGCATCACGGCTGGCCTGGTATTATACACCTACTGGTAAGCCATCCTTCTGGTGCACTACCACCAGGTTTGGGTACCTGTACTATAGATAGCGCCAACAAACTTGACCCCTTAGCTTCTCATAACTCAAAATGAATTAAAGCAATCAAGCTGACATTTCTATCATTTGGGAAGAGCCCACCAGAAAATAGGTGTGGATATTTACAGCCAGTTTGCTCTAGGCCTTTTTGAGTTAAGAGGTCAAGATTATTGTCAAGTTCTTTGGTGCTACTTATAGTAGATGGAAACTGGAAAGTGCCAATCTGGAAAGACACAATGCTCTGTACCTTCCAAGTCCATTTAGATAGTCAACACCAGGGAGCCAGAACCCGGCCCTGGGTGCATTATCCAATGCTAAATAGCTGCCATTATAAGCAAATAAGGCAGTATATTGATGCAGTTTTTTCCACCATGCACTCTCAGCTCAACAGCTGTGCAAAGGTGGGTGCCTTGATGTATCAGTGAACAGTTGCCACAGATTGTCAGGGGGTGTCTAATGAGACGGAGCAAACCAAAAACACATTCCTCAAAAATGGTAGAATCTATCAAAACCCTCAATACTAATTAAACTAAATATGATTTTAAATGTAAAACTTGCAAACTAAACCAACCAAAACTGGGACAATACAAGATAAAGGTAAAATAACTTAATCAAAATCGCTATGTGGAAATAACGCTTACTAAAATAAAATTTATGAAATAAAAGAACACAATCTACCACATAGGGTGTACAATACTACATGAGCAAGATAACGTAAGAAAATGGGAGTCTGCAAAATGGCAATTGACCCATACAAGATAGATCCCTCTCACACCCAACCCAGGACATCGGCTAAGGTAGTGATAAAGAACCACAGTAATTAGGAGGACAGCAGACAACACAACATTTGGATGTACTTTACATCATTTATTAACATTAGCTGTATTGTACATTATTATACATACATATATTTACAGTACAGTGGGCCCCACAAGGAAAAACGCATGCTTTGCTTTTTCGCACCCTTGGAGTACAGTACTGTACAGTAAAAGTCCTGTAATCCGAACACGGATAGTCCGAAAATCCCAATGGTTCAAATTTTTTAAGGCGGCTGACGGAGTCATTTTCCGTCTACCAGTGCTCTGATCGGTGGTCACATTCGCTAATTCCACTCGATTTTCGGACCTCATAGTGCTCGTAACTCCCTAGTGATGACTCCCACGCCGTCTACAAGTGGTGGGGGAAAGAAAAAATAGAAAAGGAAGCATGTTATACCATATCATGTCTTTATTTATTAATCATGTGCGTATTTATAGTGTTTTCAGGGGTCCCTCCCAACAGTCCGAATAATCCACTAATTCGAAGCACTGTCGGTCCGCTGCCATTCGGATTAAAGGACTTTTACTTATGTACAGTGGTCCCTCTCATTTAGCGAATTCATTATTCTAGCCAAACCATCGCCAAAAGTGAATTTCGCCAAACGCAAATAGTACTTTAAATGGGAAAATTATCCATTAGTCTTTGACGAGGCCCGAGTTCACTCTTTTGGGCCTTTTCAAACCGCCCGCCATGCGCATCGTCGATCGCCGACACACTCGGCGCCGTCTGCTTACTCTGTTTTTGCTAGAAGACATAGGCCTAGCCTATAATTATATCTCCACAAAGAATTGACCTAACCTAGGCTAGATGTATATCAGGCAGCAGAATTCATTGTTATCTTGTGAATAGTCTTATTGATAAGGAATAACCACATAACCTTAGCAACAAGATGCTAAGTCACTAGCTAGCCAGACCAAGAAATGGTCTAACCTAGCTTAGATATATATCAGGAGGCATAAATCACTTTTACCTTGTGAATGGTGAAGACTAGAATTTTCTATACCAACTGCTTTTCGATTGAGCAAAATAATGAAATTGGTTTTGGACCCGTGGTCACTTCTTTGATTAAGTATATTTATCGATTGGGCCCCTGAGTCAGCTGATGCGCGCGTGTGTTTGTGTGTCGCAGACTGTTCGGCACAATAAACAAAGCAAAACACAAGAGATATGAAGTTCACAAATCAGTTTGGTCAAGATTACTCTGTTAATATACGTTTATGAAATATACCTGGGATATTCTCGCTATCCAAGCAGATCAGTTAGGGTTTTGTGAGTAGGCCTAAGCCTATCTATAGCCTAGCCTCGGCCTAAGAGTAACTCTCAATACGGCGCTCTACTGTAGCCTACATGAAACATTAATAGCAATAGAAAAGACAATAGATAATAGATAACAGATTTTATTTACCATGAATTATTTAGAGTTAGGCCTGGTGAAACTAGCTTGCGGGTGGCGCATTCTGGGCCGACGCCATTCTGTGACGTCAGCATTCTCGCCAAAAGTGTATTTGAAGCGCCAAATTCGGATTCTGGTACCATGTCCAACCTATCGCCAATACTGTGTTTCGCCAAGCTGAAATCCGCTAAACGCGAGGGACCACTGTATATGCATGTATGGGTATGTATTGTCAATCAGTGTCCTTGCTCAGAATATGACAATGATATGTTACAGACGTAGCTTAGCTCTCACGTGCACAGCCAACAGATCTATCGTAATTCGCCACTGGCGAGTTTCAGGCTATAAGGAAGTGGGAGCCGTAAACATCGATATTAATGTACAGTACATACGTTTACAGGTGGTTGCTCACTCCATACCTGAGTTAAGCCGGTATCACACGAGCGCTTTTTCCCTCAACATTTATCCTCAACACTGGTCTGGCAGCTTATGAGGTTAACATTTATATGATTCCGACTACCTAAATTCATCTATCATTAATCTAGTTTCCGATACCAGTGCAAAATATTCCAGAAAAATGTTGATAATAGAATGTCGAGTATAAATGCTCTCCTGTGATACCGGCGTTACAAGAGGTTATGGGTCACAATGTCTTAAGCCGGTATCACACGAGAGCTTTTATAGCCAACATTCGATGATCAACATTTTTCTGGCAACATTTCTGGAATATTTTGCACTGGTACCGGAAACTAGACTGACGGTGGATGAATTTAGGTAACCAAAATATATTCAATGTTGACCTCATAAGCTGCCAGACCAGTGTTGAGGATAAATGTTTAGGGAAAAAGCGCTCGTGTGATACCAACTTTAGACCATAAGATTCTCCTTAATATGTCAGCGGTTCCCAGGCTCGCTTCCATCAACACCAACCAAACTCGCTCCCAAATCCAGGCGGAACCTTGTACTCTTTCTGGGTTAAGGGGGGATGGTTCACTTTTTGAGCGATTATTGCATGTACAGTATTCATTATTTTTCTAGTTTCCTCCCTAGACCTCCACCACACAAAAAAAAAAAAAAAAAAAAAAAAAATATATATATATATATATATATATATATATAAATAAATCCTCATTCTAGATTAATTTGCATATTTTTCGGTAGAAAAATGTACCAACATTACAGGCTCACTATCGTTTGCCAGGGAAAAAATCGATACCTAAATAGCACGAAAGGTCTAAATATTGACGAAGAAATGGGGCGAAAGGTCTTAAAATCAACTAAATAATAGGGCAAACATCTTAACATCTGAAAACTAATGGGGCTAAACATGAGGGAGAATGTGGTCCAGAAAACCGGCCCATCCCCTTAAACTTCTAATTAAGGGGGTAGTGCTTGGTTTAAGGGGGTAGTGCTTGGTTTTTGGTCCATGCATTTATTAATATATTTATTTTTGAGTTTCCTCGCTAGACCTCCATCAAGCTTAAAATAGCACCCCCTAGACAAATTTGTGCATTTTTCGGTAGGTTCCTTCTAAAATTACAGGCTTGCTATCGCTCGCCAGGGAAAAATCGACACCTAAATTGCACGAAAGGTCTTAACATTGACGAAGAAATGGGGCGAAAGGTCTTAAAATAGACAAACTAACAGCACAAAAATCTTAAAACCTCAAAACTAATATGCTAAACATGAGGGAGAAGGGGGTCCATAAAAAGCGAGTACTACCCCCTTAAGATGTTAGCATCGCGTGTCTTCACCTTCCTCGATTTGTTCCCCTACTGCCCTTCCCGATCTATCTTGACTCGTTTAGTTATATATCTTGATCGAATCCTTCGGGCCAGCCCTATGAGAGTTCTTTTGCAGAGCTCAGTGGTCTGGTTAAACTATTTGAAAAAAAAAAAAAAAACATCACTGGGGTGCCCCTAGTGATCCTTGGTCTCTGGGTCTTCTCCGGGGCAACCTAGATGTGTGTGAATTTGAATTTGTATTTTGTTTTTTTGGTGTTGTGTTGTGTCCCTGTTCGTGCTCTGTCTCGAGTCAGCCACCCCCAGCGATGGGGTATGTGCCTGAGTACATGTATATACTGTACATACATACAAACTTCAAACCTGCTCTCATGTGACCTTGATCCTCGAATCTTGTTATATTGACACTAATTGTAGTTTCGTTATTCATGCAGAGTTTAGTCAAATTTACCAGAACGTCCCCGACTTCCCAAATTGACTAATTCGTTTAACGTGACGATAGTGAATTATGTGTGCGATTAGTTTGCTTAGAAAATAAATTAACTCGCGCATGTAGTGATGTACACCCTATGTGGTGGATTGTGTTCTTTTATTTATAAATTATTATTTTACTTAAGCGTTGTTTCCACATAGCGATTTTGATTAGTTGCTGTGTCTTTTTACTGTGTTCGTATAAATTTTGGTTTGTATATTTTGCAAGTTTTACATTATAATTATATTTTTCTGTCTATATTCTTATTGACCCAGGGGTGGGCAAGGCACTGTACACCAGTTGGGCTTTTCTTTCTTATTCACAACGATGATGTCCCGGTCTCCGAACTGATGACTGAATCAACTCTACCTGTATTTAGTTCTATTCCTTGATGTATTAGTTGGAACATCCCCTTGAGCTACATAGACCAGGTCTAGTTTCCCTTAACCCACTGAGCACCAGCTAATTAATAATAAATGTACACCCCAGGACCAGCAGGTTGTAAACCAAAACAAAATTCCAGAAAACACCAGGAATGGGTTAGAAATGAAAAAAAACCAAAAAAAAACCGATCCCTTAGGTCGTTAAGGGGTCCTACGGGGCGCCTGACAGTCGGAATTAAAAGAGGGGAAATTGGTAGGCAAAACAGGTTTTTGCGTGCTCACACACAAGTGGCAGGACTTTGAGAGTTTTCAACCATCGGCATTGTTGCGTGGGATACTTACACAGTTCCCATACAAATCTGAGCCCTCTAGGTGCCATAGGACCGGAGTAATTAACCGCGACGCACCCTATGCGGCGCTGGGGTTTAGCGTTACATACATTGCCGACGCACGTGATGCGTCGCTGGTCCTCAATGGGTTAATCAATATTCACAGTCTTATTACATTTGTCATAAATATATAGTTAGTTATGTAGAACAGATTAACCAGACCACTGAGCTCCATACAGAACTCTCATAGGTCTGGCATAAATATATAGTTAGTTATGTAGAGCAGATTAACCAGACCACTGAGCTCCATACAGAACTCTCATAGGTCTGGCATAAATATATAGTTAGTTATGTAGACCAGATTAACCAGACCACTGAGCTCCATACAGAACTCTCATAGGTCTGGCATAAATATATAGTTAGTTATGTAGACCAGATTAACCAGACCACTGAGCTCCATACAGAACTCTCATAGGTCTGGCATAAATATATAGTGTACCAGTTACATGTTTGGAGGCAATAACACATTAGAGTCAAACCATCAAATAATTTATCACTGATTTTATGCTAACTCGAATAGACCATATAAATCAAAAGATCTCAACAAGGACCAACTAACTTAATGCCAATATCCCTAACCTAACCTAACCGTAATAGGCTCGGATATATTAACCAATATTACCTACAATGCACAAACACAGGCGGGTGCCCAACCCCGAAAGGGGTTGAAATAGGGGAGCTATCCCCCCGCCAAAGGTGGCTTTCTAGGGCCTTTCCTAGCTGATGCTGTGAGGATTGGGTTCTAGTCAAGTAGTGATGAGCTGGTCTATCAGAGTGAGAGTTGAGAATTCTCTGCCATACCCATAGCTTACTCTGACTTCCTTTTCGCATATATGTTTTCTAGATCTCAAGTGGCGGCGTCTCTTCCGTCGATTGACTTCTCTACTGCCAACCTAGAGGTTGGCAGTGGGAGCCAAAGCGTCACATTTTTTTCCTTGCCCCTCAACTTTCCTTTCATAATTGTTAAGGGGCACAGGGCCCTGGGTGGGGCTTTGATGTCCCAGGCGTTTCCGCACCCTCCTCAGCCTCTCGCCCGGGAGCGGCTTCGATCACCTGGGCTTTCTTTGTGGTAAAACTGGGAGGGTTCTGTGGGGGCGCTTGGTTATGGCCTTGGCCTTGCTCGGGACCTTGGGGCTGTTCGGTCAGACAGCCTGGGGAACAACAACAACAATAACAACAATGACACAAACAAAACAGATAACAAGTATGAATTTATAATGTAAAACTTGCAAAATAACAAACCAAAACTGGGACGACACAAGATAAATGCAAAAGATAAATGATAAATGCATAAATGAAATATTCCCCGAGTCATTCCTTCTTTAGCTTCCTCCCTTCAGTCACTTTTGTTGCCGTTCACCACCCAAACCTCTTGAGAGTTCTCGCCGTTCCCGGGTTAACCCGTGAACTGCTAGAATCTGTGCAAAATATAAGGTCAAGTTGAGAGAGGGAGGGGTGTGGAGTAAAAAGGGGGGAAGGAGTGGAGGATGTGGTATGGAGAGATGCCAGTACTTTCTACGTTTCACCCAAATTTCAGACATTTTCCGGCACTGGCTTGGTATTTGAAGGGTTATTTTTACACATGAATACATTCTGTGGCTTCCGGAAGGACCGTCGTAGTTCCTGGGTTAAGATAAAATAATCCTATATTATATTATATTATCCAGAATAAGATGAAGGAAGTCCTCCTCACACTGAAAGGGTTAATCTACTCACTGGTATCGTACATATTGACTTAGTTGCAGATCAAAAAAGCACTTGAAGAAAAATTTCAACCTTCTAAAATTCTGTCAGTTTTAAGATTTGGTGTCGTTGGCGTCGGGTGTGTCTGCGGGGTCTGTGTGGGCCTTGTGGGAGTCTGCCGCCGCCTTATGATGTGTGGTGGCTGGGACGGGGAGGTTGTTAAAGTACTGGGTGGCCATGACCGCCGCCTCCACACCAACGTTGTACAAGGCATGGACGGGGATCTGACAAAACAAGTAATAGTCGATGGTCATGAAGTAATAATAATAATAATAATAATAATAATAATAATAATAATATATCTATCTATCTATATACTCAGGCCCAATTCCCACTTTTCCTATATATACTGTATATATATACCGGTACCAGTATATATATATTTTTTTTTATTTTTTTTCCTGGGGGGGCGGGAGCCGACTCAAGACAGAGCCCGAATAGGGACAACACAATACACAACAGAAAACAATGAACACACAAACACAAAATATAAATTCACACACAACTAGGTCATCCAGGAGAAGACCCAGAGACCAGGGTCACCAAGGTCCCTCCAGCACTCCCCCGGCCCCCGACCACCTGGAGGGGTTCCGAACTCGGCAGGCAGACATGCAGTCCCTCCTAAGAGCTGCGTAAAATTGTCTAAATATAGCTGGAATATCACAAAATACATCCTCGGTAAGGACGGCCCGGTCTGAGAGGGTTAAAATAATATATTATAATATATAATAAAATAATATATATCTAATATAATATTTGTATAACTATAATAATATTCGTTTTCTTGTTAATGTCTGTCAAACCACCAGGGTTTTTTTTTTTGTTATTCATGCAGGTTTAGTAAAATTTGCCAGAACGTCCCGGAAACCGACTGAACTCCTTCCTCATGCGTTGTTATAGTGCGATTGGTTTGCTTGGGAACAGATTAACTTGCTCATGGATGTACACCCTATGTGGGGGGGGGTAAAACTGGAGAAATTTTTTAAAAATTGGAGAAATTGAGAATTGAGATGAAACTGGAAAAACTGGTTCTGGGTATCTGTGTAAAACGTGATAAATTAATGTTATGTCCTCCCTTCCCCCCAACTATACTCCTAAAATCGATTATGAAAATTTACAACACATGTGGCAGTCCGTGGTACCCCATGCTCACACCCGAAACAACACCTTATACATCGCACCACGAAGACAGTTAAAGGTTGGTGGACACTGCCTACGATTTATTATGCAACTTCGAATCCTGCATATCAATCTAAGCATGTACACACATCCCAACTGCAACTCACGTAGGCTATGTAGAAAAACATTAGACATTTTGGTAAAACATGAGAAATTGAGGTAAAAGTCATTATAATCCTATGCTACAAGTTCCAAAACAATGGAATTAAAATGCAAAACTTTCAAAACAAAAAAAACAGAGCAGGAATGCAAAATATAAAGACAAAAGAACAAAACATACTATTGACGGCTCACTATCAAAATAACAGCACAGTAACTAAAATGTATGTATGCATTTACTCAGGCCCATTCCCCACTTTTCCTTTTTTGTATTTTCTGGGGGTGGCCGACTCAAGACAGAGCCCGAATACTTGCGAATATGGTCAACACAACAGAAAACAATGAACACACAAAAACAAAATACAAATTCACACACATCTAGGTCACTAACTAAAATGTAAAACTTGCAAAATTAACAAACCAAAACTGGGACGACACAATATAAAGGCAAAAGAATTTATCAGCATACGTGTTTCCCAATATCCGACTCGAAATCTAGTGATGATCTATCCTAATTCATTCCCCAAACCCGTCACAGATCATGCTGCCCAAGAACAGCTCAATGCGAGTCACCCAATGAACTGAACTGAATTAAGTAACACCCCGTTCTTAACATTAATCATCAATTACAAACCCCAATGCACTTGTATAAACTAATGAATGCATATGGTCCTCCCGGGATTCAAACTCGGGACACCACACCCAGAACATAAGCATCTAAACCATTACACCACCAACACAGTTAAAGGCTGAATACTCGAAGACAAAATAAATGGGGCCAAGATCACTATATAATGAAAGATAATGGACCTGAAATAGCACTAAAGAGTAAACAAAAACGGTACTTAATAACGTACTTGCCGGGCTTGTCGATAAGGCCGCCTCGAGAGTGTTGGCAGCACACCAAGAGGTACTCCTGTAGAGCTTCCTGATTGAACATCCAACGCTCTCCACTCAAGTTCGACGCATCTGGGGACGTACAACAATAAAATGACAAGCTTGAATGTGGACGCATCTGAAGACGTAGAACAATAAAATTACAGCTTGAATGTGGGAGGTAGTAACTTAGTAAGCCAGGTGTAGACCGCGAAAGAATTGGACGCAGGATGTAAAACCGAAGCAATTTAGTTTTGGGACTGGGGTGAAGATGATAAGATAGCCTACAATGGAAACAAAATCCAAACAAATAACCGTTACGAACGTCATGGCATAATACTTATTAGGAAATAAATATACCGGTATTGTACATAATATATACAAGAACATACAAAGGAATGCAAAGACAAAATACTACATATGTATGTATGTATGTATGTATGTATGTACTCTGGCACCTACCCCATTTCATTAAAAAAAAAAAAAAAAAAAAAAAATGGGGGGGGGGGAGACAACACGAGACAGAGCCCAAATAGGGACATCACAACACAGCAGAAATACCGTAGAAAACAAAACACAAAAACACACACATATAGGTCGTCCAGGAGAAATACCCAGAGACCCAGGCCCATTTGGAGTCCTGAGCTAAAGATTCCCAGGTCCCAAATCTCCCGGAGAGGCTCCGAGTATAAAAATCTGTGTGTGATAACCCAGGTTCGAATCCCGGTGGATCACATAAATGCTTTCATTAATGTCATTAATAGCGGCGTTCCAGGCAACCCTGTTAAGAGCTGCCTCACTTGTCAGGTTCTTTGATTTAAGATCAGAATTTCAACACAAAAAAGTTGCTTGGTTCCTTTGTGACGTACCCTCCTGAGCCAGTAGCGTGTGTAGTATGGGGAAGAGACCCCCCTGCCAGAAGGAGTAGCAACCGTCCACTAGTTTATTGGTGCGACCCTGGAACCCTCCCTCGTACTTCATCTGACGCTGGCTGGACCATCTCTGTACCATAAAAACATGTCAATCACTATAATAATGAAGAAATATAGCTATACAGTACTGTACTCTGTTTCTTTTCAACTGACGATAAATTGAATCCTGTAGCAGCTAATTCCTGTACTAATGGACATTATGACATATGAAATGAAACTGCATCATATTAAGACCAAGTTTATATAATTAGCACCATATTTCATTACAAAATCTACAAAATCTTCGGGCGGGTGCCCGACCCCGAAAGGGGTTGAAATAGGGGAGCTATCCCCCCGCCAAAGGCGGCTTTCTAGGGCCCTTTCCTAGCTGATGCTGAGAGGATTGGGTTCTAGTCATGTGGTGATGGGCTGGTCTATCAGAGTGAGAACTGAGCGATCTCTGCCATACCCATGGCTTACTCTGACTGTTCCTTTTACTTATATATTTTCTAGATCTCAAGTGACGACGTCTTTTCCGTGGATTGACCTCCCAATCTACCAAGATTGGAAGCCAAAGCGTCACATTTTTCCCTTGCCCCTCAACTTTCTCTTCATAATTGCTGAGGGGCACAGGGCCCTGGGTGGGGCTTTGGTTTCCCGGGCGTTTCTGCACCCTCCTCAGCTCCCCGCCATGGAGTGGCTTCGGTCACCCAGGCTTTATTGTGGTCGGCAGGGAGGGTTCTGTGGGGGCGCTCGGTTATGGCCTTGGGGCTGTTCGGCCAGGCAGCTTGGGGAACAACAACAAAATCTTGATAAGAACTTTGCAATTTACCATCAGTTGAAAAGAAACAGATTATAGTTAAGTATAGACAAAAAAATTATACTTTATCTATTGAAAAGGCAGTTGTTGTTCTTGTTCCCCAGATTGCCTGGCCGAACAGCCGCAAGGCCCAGAGCAAGGCCATAACCAAGCGCCCCCACAGAACCATCCCTGCCTACCACAATAAAACTTGGGTGACCGAAGCCACTCCATGACAGGGAGCTGAGGAGGGTGCGGAAACGCCCGGGAAACCAAAGCCCCACCAAGGGCCCTGTGCCCCTCAGCAATTTATGAAGAGAAAGTTGAGGGGCAAAGGAAAAATGTGACGCTTTGGCTTCCAATCTTGGTAGATTAGGAGGTCAATCCAAGGAAGAGACACCATTTTGTTGACATGACGGTGACCTTACTTGATGCTTAATCCCCTGCAGTACCCCTGTCCCATATTAACATCCCTCCTCAGCAGAGTGTACCTTATTCTAATCTGACTAAACTATCACTTTAATAGTTTCTCGGTGGTCTATTTGGTTTGGTGCAGGCCAGGCATCACGGCTCGACCTGGACATACGTAAATAATGTTAACTTAACCATTTGATTATACTGTACTAGTCTTTCCTTCAGAACTTAACCTAATAATAATATATTCTAACCTTACCTATTTCTATTTCTACCTGTTTACTCAGGCCCAATCCCCACCTTTCCCACTTCTTTCCCCTTTTTCTTGTTCTCTGAGGGTGGCTAACATAAATAAATAACTGAAACTAAGGTTATTAAAGTAGAGTGTCTGATAACTGCATGACTGACCAGTAGGGCCGGCGTGTGACAGAGGTGGTGGGCGTGAAGTAATGTTAGAGCCGCCAGACCACAGAAGGTATAGCCTCCGTGAGCCTCCATACCCGGGCTGCCGCTGAACCCGCCCTCGTACGACTGGCATCTGGAATAATGGTGGTGTAATGGTTTTGATGCTTATGTTCTGGGTGTGGTGTCCCGAGTTCGAATCCCGGGACGACGATATACTTTCATTAGTTTATTCAAGTACATTTGTGTTGGTGGTGTAATGGTTTAGATGCTTATGTTCTGGGTGTGGTGTCCCGCGTTAGAATCCCGGGAGGACCATATACTTTCATTAGTTTATTCAAGTACATTTGTGTTGCTGGTGTAATGGTTTAGATGCTTATGTTCTGGGTGTGGTGTCCCGCGTTCGAATCCCGGGAGGACCATATTGTTTCATTAGTTTATTCAAGTGCCTTGGAGTTTGTCTATCTATCTATCTATATACTCAGGCCCAATCCCCACTTTGTAATTGATGATTAATGTTAAGAACGGGGTGTTACTTAACCCGGCAACGGCAAGAAAGCTCATAAGAAGTTTTACTGGGCGAGGGCGGCAAAGCTCTTAAGAGGGAAGGCCTAAAAAAAATATTTAAACGGCCCCAGTAGCACTAAACAATTTTTTTGTTTTCCCTATACCTCATATCACTCCTCCACATCCCCTCCTTCCCCCTCCCCCTTCAATTATCACCTATTTTCCCTGTTATTCCCTAATTCGTTGGTATATTTTTGTGCTAACATTAGCAAAATGTGTGGAGGATGTGCTTATGTGCCTAGCGGGTGTGTTACACAAGCGGGAGTGTGGATGAGTAAGCTCAGTCAGGCTTGAGGCCTCGTGAAGGTAGGGGTTGCCTCAATTTGCTTCATAATTCATGAATGGGCTGCTCCATGTATATTCGCGATTTTGACCAGAAAAATTATATTTCCACTTGTTTTATTGTTGTTACAGGTTACTATCTTCATAGTGAAGGTAAAATAGGCGCATATGAATAAGTAATAACGATATTTATCGTAAAATGACGATTATAGGTATGAATGGAGCCTAATATGCTCGCCCAGGGGCATCGAGTTCAATACCCCCTGCTTGCCGTTTATAGGTTAATAATGAACGAATTGATGACAAATTCCCAGTATCAAAGCATGAATGTAACTCTTGATTTGTATTTATTTATTATTTCATTAAGTTTCCTCCCTAGACCTCCAACAAGCTTAAAGAAATTCCACCAAGATGCCCCAAATTGCAGGCTTGCTATCACTCGCCAGGAAAAAGTTGACACCTAAATACACATAGATACAAGTTTAACACTCAAAGAGCGGGTGGTGGAGTATATTTGACTGTGCCGCCCAGCGGGGGGTTTTACCGTAAACGAGCTTGTTTCCGTGCTCGTTTTCATGCATAAACAAGAGCCAGAGTGTAATACAAGTATGTATCCCTGAAAGGGCGTTAAATGAGCTTTCCAATGACACCTGAACCATCCTTCTACGATCACTGGTTGTCTTGCAACGATCGTGCAACCGAAGGGCAAAATCGGTAAACTACGGTAATTTCCTTACATTATTACGTGTGAAACGAGTGAGGGAGGGTGGAGTAGGGCAGAGTACGTCTCAGTAGCTCCACGGCCACCGTGGCGAGCGGTCATGAGGTAACCTACGCTCCTCCCACCGCTCTGCTCTCTCTCAGAGCACATTACGTGCTCAAAATTGCATGAGACTATAGCCGGGCCCCGCCACATAGTCCTTGGTTCTCTCGCCCGGCTATAGCCGGGCGCCGCCAAAGAAGGGTTAAAGACCGCTTCATCCACAGAGAGCGTGGTTTTAGTCTCTTTACTGTAGTACAGTACAACAAAGATTTGCCACAACACAGCCCCAACATGTCTCACATTGGCCGATGTTGGCATAGCGCTAGCAGTGTCCCAACAAGACTCGACGAAGTCCCCCTGAAGCACTTGTACCTGGCGAAATCGCACCACACCAGCCTTAACCGTGTTACAATAAGGCAGCAACAAGAAATCACTGTAACTGCTACAGAACCTGATTGCACCACCGAAGTGGCGGGCGGTGGGGTCGCTACATCCCTACGCCAGTCTGACAATCGACAAACTAATGGGGCGAATGTATTAAAATCTCAAAACTAAGTATGTACCGTATATACTCAGACATATACCTCATGATATATACCTATACAGATGGCCAACTCGAGACAGAGCCCGAACAAAAACAACATTCAAGGGTTCTAATTCTCAGGGTCCGGGACCACTTTCGCGTGCCCTCGCCCCTTTCTGTCTCGATGGGTAGGAGAATTTTACAAGGGGAGGAAGATTCCTAGCCCCCCTGCCCCCAGAAGGAAATGTAGGACAGTAAAAGAGACAGACAGAAACGGCTAAGGTTGGGTATAGGATGCCAAACCTTACTCTAAATAGGACCAGTCTTCACCCAATACAAGCCTCAAATGCTGTCCACTTTTCTTCCTTTGTGCATCAGGGACAGAGAAGGTAAAAATAAAAGAAATCCCAAGAAAGAAAACAAGAAAATATACTTCACAATTTAGTGAGGAAGGTCAGGAAAAGGGAGAGCGTATAAATAAAGAGAGAAAAGTAACCCACCTCATGATCCAGTGCGGAGTATCGGCAAACAGGGCCTCGTTGGCAACATTAGTAAGTCGAGCCACAGACACGGCACAGTAGACCCCTCGGATGTCCACCTCCCCGCCCTCATGCATCCGGAAGCTGCCATCCTCGGACCGCATCGACCACAAGAACTCCTGTAATGTTTCCCTGTTTGAGATAAATAAAGGGGGATTAGCTATGGGATTAGGCCTGAGTAAATAGGAAGATAGATAGACAGATAGCTATAATAATAAATAATAATAATAAGCATGTTACTTATTTCTCATAAGCGCCAATTTTTCCGAAGAATTCACTAGCGCTCGGAAAGAGAAAGAAAAAAGAACAAAATCAATGCATCAAAAGAAGGCTTATATACAACACACATTTAACAATCACTAGCAGTGGCAAAACAGCCTAAACTCTATAGCCATCTGTCATGACACCTCTCTCAAGATCATATCTTCTCTCAAAGAGAAAAGTCTTAAGTTGTGTCTTGAAGCATTCAACAGAACTCAGTTGTCTCATGGACAGCGGCAACCTGTTATACAACCTCGGAGCCATGTAGGAGAATGACCTCTCAAAGAAAGAAGACTGCTGGAAAGCCCTTGGTTCATCAAGACGAAAAGGGTCATTGTCATGACGCACTATGGTGTAGCATTCCTTCCTTTTATATCTGGCTATCTATGTATGTATGTAAATGTATGTATGTATGTATGTAAATGTATGTATGTATGTACTGTATGTACTCTGGCACTTACCCCATATTTTCCTTTTATTTCTGTATATACTGTACTGTACAGTATATATATAAAAAAAAAAAAATTGGGGTGATGGGGGGTGGCCGACTCGAGACAGAGCCAGGGATGATTTTATGCAACTTAGTAAGGAGCTCTGGGTGTCAATGTGTTAAAGAGATACCCTTTTCATCTTAGAAATGTAGATGTCATTCCAAGAAGAATAAATTAGACTACTGTAGTGGTAACCAGATGCTGGCAAAATAATGAAAAATTAAAACCTCGCCCATCCAGACTAATTGGTGGAGAACCTGTCTGGATCTGTCAAAAGTCCGGATATACTGTATATTCAGCCAACCAGACAAATTTGGATGGCTGAAACATGAGTCCGGATATCTAATTTAAACAATCAGACTTAGGTTTCAGCCATCCAGACAAATCCAGATGGCTGATATACAAGTTTGGATATCTAACGTTGGATGTAAACAATACGTGCGGTACCGTTAACTTGTATTCGTCTCGTTCGTTTCCGGATTGACTTTCATTTTTCCCAAGCCATCAAGACATGTTTGGTTGGCTGAAACATGAGTCTGAATCAAAATGCCTATCCAGATCTCTTGGGTTTCCAGATCTGAGAGCACCAGATGGGCGGGGTTCTACTGTAATTAGTAGTCAAATGACACACTCCGACTGCAGCCTGCTAAGTTAATGGGTTAACCCCTTGTACCGGCGACGTTTTTTAAAGTTTATTGTACAGTACAGTAGTTATATTTAGACGATTTTGGGCAGTTTAAGAAGGATTTGTGGTAGTAAATATGGTTAAGTGAGATAGTTCGAAGCCTGTTAATTGCTGGAAGCCCTATTTAAACTGAATAAAATTGTCTAATAGTAGCCAGAATAAAGTAAACAAGACGTCTCCGGTACAGAAGGGGTAAATAATGTACAGTACTAACCTATTAATAATCTGTAGCGCCTGACTAGTGCCAATGATGACGAGGGCATTAACGGCAGCATAGGTCGGGGCCAAGTGAGAGTATTGCCCTGGGCCGCCTCCGAAGCCGCCCTTGGGGTTCTGACAGTGGGCGAGGAAGTCCACTACCCCTTCCGCCTCCTCCTCACTCAGACGTTCCCCAAGCAGCTCCAGCGCGTGTACACACCAGTAAACCAGCCACGGACGACTGGCATCCAGGCTCTGACCAAAATATATACAGTACTGTAATGTAAGTTTTTATTCACACATAATTATACATACAAGTACAGTACATATAGAAATCGGTAAAAATCTAGGACCGGCTCGATTTGAGGTTTCTGTTTTAGTTATTTATTTTGCCAGTAGGGGGCCTAATTAGACTTTTACCCAAATTTGTTTGCACCGCCGGCGTCGATAGGGATTGTTATAGAACAAGATTTTTGTTATTACACTGTTTAATGCATTTACGACGGTATATACATATACTGTACAGCAATGAATAATAGGTTATGACAAACCTATACGGTAACCCACATAACATTTGATGGGTTCTGTATTGGGTCGGTCTTAGATTAAAACCTAGAAATCTTTCTGTCCCGACCAGGATTCAAACTTAGAATATCAGAAATCAATGTCAAGATGTCAACCCAGATATTCTAAGTTCAAAACCTGGCTGGGACAGAAAGATTTATGTACCGTGAAATGACCTAGCTTCGGACGGGGGCTATACTTCGGACATTTCTGGATAAAAGAATGCAAGCTACAATTATGGGAAAATGACTGCATTATGGAAGAACACCGCAGACATACTTGTTTTTCCATAACACCATGTATTTATCCCATAACTGTGGTTCATTGTATATTTTATCTAGAGTGTCCGAAGTTATGTCATGTTACCGATACTGCAAGAATCACAAGATATAGATGAAAGACTGTAGGCAATCCCCTTTAATACATATTTTATTCTATTCTAGTTTCTTTCCCTAGGTTGTTGTTGTTGTTGTTGTTCCCCAAGCTGCCTGGCCGAACAGCCCCAAGGCCCCGAGCAATTCCAAGGCCATAACCGAGCGCCCCCACAGAACCCTTCCTGCCGACCACAATAAAGCCTGGGTGACCGAAGCCACTCCATGGCGGGGAGCTGAGGAGGGTGCGGAAACGCCCGGGAAACCAAAGCCCCACCCAGGGCCCTGTGCCCCTCAGCAATTATGAAGAGAAAGTTGAGGGGCAAGGGAAAAATGTGACGCTTTGGCTTCCAATCTTGGTAGATTGGGAGGTCAATCCACGGAAAAGACGCCGTCACTTGAGATCTAGAAAATATATAAGTTAAAGGAACAGTCAGAGTAAGCTATGGGTATGGCAGAGATCGCTCAGTTCTCACTCTGATAGACCAGCCCATCACCACATGACTAGAACCCAATCCTCTCAGCATCAGCTAGGAAAGGCCCTAGAAAGCCGCCTTTGGCGGGGGGATAGCTCCCCTATTTCAACCCCTTTCGGGGTCGGGCACCCGCCCTAGGTTAAGAGTGGTTAGTAGTCCCAGTTCAAGTTAATGAAGAATCATCCATATTATTTATAGAGATCAATGGACGCGACCGACCACAAATCCTTTCTTGAGGAAGATGATGTGCTATTCTCAATGCAACCAGGATAAGCTATAAAAAGAGAGAGGGAGCGAGAGAAAGCGAGAGCGAGAGAGAGAGAGAGAGGGGGGGGGGACTAACCACAAATCCCTCTGGTAACACTGCAAGGCCCTTCTTGAGGTAGGTGGTGTGACGTTCTCGGTGCAGGCGCGGTTCTTCCCGTTCCTTCTCTCCCAGACCCAGGAAACACTTGTACATGGCTCCCACGCTGCTCTCTACTCGCTCCTAGAAAAAACGGGAAAAGAATAATTACAGGGCTCCTTCGATTTAAGATTGGGTTACGTTCCTGAAGACATAAAATCACTAAAAAGTAGCGTAAAACACCTTCCGAAAGTTCCGAGATCGTGCGTCGAAAGAAAATGGGTGGGCAAGGCTGGCGGTATTGCTGGCATACCGCCAGCCTTGTTTACACTACGCGGAGCGACGTCTGACGCTTGCCATCATGTTCCCGTCTATTTGGACTGCCTTTGGATACAATAATATGTTGAGGGTGGTGGGGGGGGGGGCTTTGCCCCCCCCCAATGACATATTGTCACTATCATATATATTGCCAACAGGGGGCAAATAACCGAGAAAAAAAAATCGCCGTCAAAATAGACGCGAACTTAACCATGGCGATCGACAATTGTAAACATGACGTTGGCGGGGGCGGCGTCGGATGCTTGCAATCATGTTCCCGTCTATTTTGAATGCCATTGGATACAATAATATGAATAGGATATTGTCATCATCATATATATTGCCAGGGGGCAAATAACCGAGAAAAAATCGCTGTCAAAATAGGCTAGAAGCGAAGTTAACCGCGGCGATCGCCCCTATGTAAACATGACTACCGTATGCCCGGAATCTACATCCATCCCAAATGGATTAACAGAAAACGGAGTTTCGGGGGTAGGCTAACCTACAGTCTTCAAACTGCGGCGGACGAGTCTCACTTTAGTGAAGGTTTTGAATACTTCAATATAGCCTATCCTAGCTATATATTTCAAGTCAAATATAGGCCTAGGCCTACATTTCCGATCATCAAACCATACTAGCCTAACTGCCTAACTTGCAGCCTAAGTCTACTACGAATAGCCTAGGTCCTAGCCTAGCTGCCTAATATTAACCTATTAGGAGTAACAGAATAGTGACAAAACAGTGGTAGTGAAGGTGTAGACTTATCGGAAAATATCAAGGAAACTGGCCAACTTTTATTTCGTATTTTTTTTTTTTTTGGTTTTAGCTAGTCTTCATCATTATACAAATATACAGTGGTTGTCATTAATTAGATCTCCGGAAAAAACGTTTTCCCCATTATCCAACAATCTTAAGATACGGCCCTCGATAGTGGGGAGCCTGGGGAGGGCTATGAAGTACAGGGTAATTGAGGGGTAATATTGGAAGAACTCTGAATTTAAAATATTGAAAATTAAAAAAAAACTTAACCCGTTGAGCCCCGGCTAGTTATAATATTTTGTTCACCCCAGTCCCAAGCCATTTTCACTTCTTATTTTTGTTTGCTAAAATGGAAGACAAGGATGAGAAATGAAATGGAAAAAAAAAAAAAAAAAAAAAAAAATCACCTCGGATTTTTTTTTTGGGGAGGGGGGGTCCTCAAAAAAATGTGTTGAGCCAAAATGGAAGAGAATGGTGAGAAATGAAGAAAAAACTAAAAAAAAACTCACCTTGGTCATTTGGGGGGCGGGGGGTCGAAAGTTCGTCTCCCCCCGCATGACCACCTGCCCGGGAGCACTAGGGTGAAAACTGAGTATGGCATTGTACGGCATACATCCTAAGGAGTGTCTCACATAAATCTCAAGCCTCTAGCTCCCATACGACCGGAGTAATGAAGGTTCAAAGTGGCGGTGAACTAAGGGTGTAAAGTATCCCCACTAAGCCCACCACCACCAGCCGCGCGGCTGTCTTGGCCCGCTCACACCTACCGGCCCGGCTCCCACACACACTACGGTACCTCCCCCTCCTATTCTCCCGCCATTTCCTACCTTACGAGCCACGTAACTGATTTTAATATGTCGGACGCACGTGATGCGTCGCTGGGAGTTGGTGATCAAACACTGCCGACGCATCACGTGCGACGCTGGGTCTCACTGGGTTAACATGGAAAAATCCGAGCCAAGTTTTGGCGAAAGTTGGCTCGGGTTTTTGCATTTTGCAAAAGAAAAAAGGCAGTAGCCTAATTGAATTTAGAAAGTTGGTTCGGGGTTTCATGTTTTTTAAACCCATAAAACCCGAAATGTGCAAAACCCGAGCCAATATTTGGCGAAAGTTAACCTAACCTAACTAAACAACAAACTAAAAAACAAACGTAACCTAATTAAGCTATCGTACTTGCGTACCTTATTGAGAAGATGTGGATGGAGTAGGCTGCGGTGAAAGCACACACAGGTTGGGAAAAAGAGCTCCCGAGGCCACATAAACATGGCTGAAAAAAACCCCGCACCGTCTATAGGAGAGTCTTGACAACATGGTAATTTTTTTGAAAAGACTCGCAGCGTTATTATACATCATTTATTAGGGAAAGTGAAGCTCTATGGAATCCTTATAATATACTCACATAGATTCCACTGTTGGAGAATAGTTTTGATAGTTAACTATAGTTTTGATGTAAATACCGTACTACCGCAACTACGAATCTTGTTTCCGAGACCTAGTATAGCCTATTAACCTAACCTAACCAAACAACCTAACCTAACCTAACCCTAGAGTGCCCTAGACCCAGTACGTGGGATACAACACTAGCCCTTGCAAGTTGCATGCCAGCTACTGTGGGTTCATATATTAGACATACAGTAACATCTTTGTAGAACATAACACTTTACCGTAGCGAGTGTACTCCATTTCGAACACGTCCCCGTAGCAGAGCTCTCAAGATTGCGGGACTGAGTTTGTTTACACGCGGGACTATTTATATCGACAAAATCGAGTTACAAAACTTATCAAAACTATTCTACCACAACGGAATCTATGTGAGTATATTATAAGGATTCCATAGAGCTTCACTTTCCCTAATAAATTATGTATAATAACGCTGCGAGTCTATTCGCGATAATTATCTTAATATGAAGTAGGCATAGGGGCAAGAATGTAGTTACCGGGTGTAGGCTACCGCCCGTCTAGTTTACACTACGCGGACGCTCACTCACCATCATGTTCCCGTCTATTTTGCCTGCCTTTGGAAGTTTGGATACAAAAATACATTGGGCAGGTGCCCAACCCCGAAAGGGGTTGAAATAGGGGAGCTATCCCCCCGCCAAAGGCGGCTTTCTAAGGCCTTTCCTAGCTGTTGCTGAGAGGATTGGGTTCTAGTCATGTGGTGATGGGCAGCATGGGCTGGTCTATCAGAGTGAGAACTGAGCGATCTATCCCATAGCCATACCCATAGCTTACTCTGACTGTTCCTTTTACTTATATATTTTCTAGATCTCAAGTGACGGCGTCTCTTCCGTGGATTGACCGGAATTTTTTTATTTTAATACCACAAATTTTCCGAGTGTTTTTTATAAAAGAAATTGTTCATTTGCATCAATATATAGTGTTTGCAATTAATTAGAAATCTCGAGAAAACCTATTTTCCCCATTAGGCCTATTGATCGATGTTGAGACACGCCCCCGATAGTGATTTGGAAAGACATTAGCCTAACCTAAAAACCTTACCTAACCTAACCTAGTATTATGGGTGGGGGCTGCTGCCCCCACACCCCCCCTGGTTGGGTACTAATCCCTTAGTAAAAAAAAAAAAAAAGGCTGTCGATTATACGAAGGTGAAAGAAAGTCGATGAAGTCTACGGTGTTTACTCTGCAATCTTCAGCTTTGATTATACATTGATAACGGGAAAGTACCGTATTGACAACCTTGTTACGAAAATTAAAATTTGATACCATACTTTTATATTAAGTTTTTCCGAGGGTTTAACACATTTTCATATGATCTTTAGAGCTATCGATAACTGGAAGTACCGTATTGACAACCTTGTTACAAAAAATAAATGTTAGTACCATACTTTTTTATTAGGTTTTGCCGAGGGTTAAAACAAATTTTCTTATGATATTTATAGCATATAGCCTAGATTCAATATTTATCTTCAAATATATCAACAAAATTTGTGGTATTAAAATAACATTGAACCGATTGACCTCCCAATCTACCAAGATTGGAAGCCAAAGAGTCACATTTTTCCCTTGCCCCTCAACTTTCTCTTCATAATTGCTGAGGGGCACACTGCACAGGGGCCTCAGAGGGGCCTGGGTGGGGCTTTGGTTTCCCAGGTGTTTCCGCATCCTCCTCAGGCCTCAGCTCCCCGCCATGGAGTCACGAGTGGCTTCGGTCACCCAGGCTTTATTGTGGTCGGCAGGGAGGGTTCTGTGGGGGGCGCTCAGTTATGGCCTTGGCCTTGCTCGGGGCCTTGGGGCTGTTCGGCCAGGCAGCTTGGGGAACAATAACAGGTTTAATTCTAGTTTCGCTTTCACAGCATACTCATAAATTTCTATGGCTACTTTAGAGTTGTCATATACCATACTTAATTCCTATATATGTCCAAAGCGGCGGAAATGCATTATAAGGAATTATACCTACTGTAAAAAAAATATATATTTTCTCCCCATATGCGGCACCATAGCTATTACATAATACTAGGTTAGGTTAGGTAAGGTTGTTAGGTTAGGCTAATGTCGTTAATGTAGTTTATTATCATTATATTACGTCTTTTACCCAGCAATTTCCCTGATCTTCATAGTTGGTCGGGAAGCTATGCCTTTACAACGGCGCCTCCCTTTTGTCGCTGTGTACGTGAAACTAGAATTTTACCCAATAACAACCTAGCCTAACCTAACCTAGTAGCCTAGGCCTATTATAGATTTAGGCTAGCCTAAAAGTATTTATTTTATTATAAGTATTTAGGCTATAGATGATTTATGTTGTATGTCGGTAGTGGTATACCCGGTAACTACATCCATCCCAGTATAGGTTATGTTCATTCGATGGACGACTTCCAAATTTCCAGGAAAATTTGTGGCCGGTTTCCTTGATAAATACCGACTTATCAAAGTGTATTCTGGGCATTACTAGTTTACTACGGCCTGTCACTAGGCTAGATCTTGTTTTGCCCAGTGAGCAAAAAAAACAAAAAATCTAGCCTAGTCTAGCCTAGTGACAAGCTGTAAACACACAACTGGGCTAGCTAGCCTATGGGCTCCTTCATTATATGTCAGTTAGGTTAGGTTGTTGTTCATCCTGCCTGTTTGCAAGTCTCCATGAATCCAATAGTAGGCTAGCCTAGCTGCCTATAGGCCTAGCCCTAAATTGTCAATGTCGAGTGTCAGGTGCATCTAGGCCTAACCCACCTGTTCATCAGAAGACACAGTGTTCACGCCTTCATCACGATATCTCTCACTGTTGGACTCCACATGATTACACCATAGCTCCTTGTCCGCCATCCTTGCTGTCTATTTAGTTCTTCCGATCCTAAATATTACTTGGTTTAGTGATTTTCCTCCATAAACTTATAGGCTGAGGCACCAAGTAAGGCTGAAAGAGTCCCGCGGCCAATCATCGACCGCCTTGCTCGCACCAGCCAATCACAACCCGAGTCACAAATGTCAGAGATGGTGTTGATAATTGTTGTTCTCTTCTATATTTTAATTACCACACAAAAACTCCAAATAAATACTTACATTAACTTGAACATTCATAAAGCATCAAATAAATGAATAAGTATACCCCCTGCCCTAAGTAAATATTTATCGTGGCGGCATATTCAAATCTTCACTTCATGAGAAAGTTGGCTGGTTCGAGTTGGCCCTCCCGCAGAAGTCACTATACTCGGTTTCTTTCCAACTGACGGCAAATTGCAAAGTTCACATCAATATTTCTGAGTTATTTTGAAGATTTTGTAGTGAAATATGGTGCTAATTATATTAACTTGGTCTGATGGAGAGATGGAGATCTCAGGAATCTGCCTTGCTTGGGCCAATCGGCTTTCTGCAGATTCCCATTTTCTTATGTTCTTATATAGTAGATTCATATTTGTTCATTAAGTATCGAGAAATATTTTGTTTTGACCACCTGTGAGTTTTGGTCTATAAGGAGGTTGGAACTTTAGGTATCGATCTTTAGCAGAATCATAAACATTATACGATTTTGTGATGGTTAGAAATATTGCTATATTTGTTTTTTTGTATTTATATATGCAATGCAATCATAATTATGTTAGCCGGTAATTCTTGTAAATATCGATGTAAATACCCCCAACTTCCATATAGCCCGAAACTTGCAAGTGGTCAATTCATCGAAGGCGGGTTCCTCCTAAATTTCAGGCGATCACTATCATATCATTACTCCCCCGTCCACTCACCGACTCTCTGAAATTTCTCTCTCTCTCTTCGCCACAATGTTACATCTCTCTCGCTATTCTATCGCTACTACAATAATCAGTGTTCCTCAGAGCTCTCAGTGCATACCACCTCCTCTACGTAGTACCCGCCTTGCAACACAATCCCACCCCTACTGTGGGGATCGGTTTTTACACCATACCCGAAAGAGGATTTATGGAGCTCCGATCTTACTCTCAACCATCTGAACAATTTAACCAGCACACCTAAACTTCGTTAAATGCGGAAATAGCCTCACGAAAATATCATGCCCTGGTGGGGGCGCGAACTCTCGACCCTTGGGTGTGAGGCAGGTACCTTACCAGTTAGACCAATAGAGATATCCCCCTTGGCCTGTTCGGCTCAGGGTATTTCCGCATCCGAGGTCTGTTTAGGCTAGCCTATTTTCACTGACTTTACACTACTTCACCTTCCGGGAAGCGAAAGCTCCGAACAGACAGGAACAAGCTTGAGCCGAATCGACCGAGAGTCCGTCAGAGAGATGAACGGGAATGGTGAGTCAACTTCACTGAGCGATGCTACACGCACCTACAAACTGCCCAGTTGGCAACTCGCTTGGGCGGCTGGCAACTCCACAACCCAACCCAATCGAGTCTCACAACACTCCCTGCTCTCTCCTATCCTCTTCCTTGTCCTGTGGGGATCGGTTTTTACACCATACCCGAAAGAGGATTAATGGAGCTCCGATCTTACTCTCAACCATCTGAACAATTTAACCAGCACACCTAAACTTTGTTAAATGCGGAAATAGCCTCACGAAAATATCATGCCCTGGTGGGGGCACGAACTCTCGACCCTTGGGTGTGAGGCAGGTACCTTACCAGTTAGACCAATAGAGATATCCCCCTTGGCCTGTTCGGCTCAGGGTATTTCCGCATCCGAGGTCTGTTTAGGCTAGCCTATTTTCACTGACTTTACACTACTCTGTGCAACTCTCCAACCCAAGAGTGAAATGCTATTCTCAGACTTTCTTCTATTCAACTGCTGAGCTCTGGAACTCTCTCCCAGAATCAGTCTTTCCCTCTTCCTATGACTTAAATTGCTTCAAACTCTGTGTGTCCAGGCATTTTAGCTCGAGCGTCCCTTGATTTCGGCCCTGTCACTCTTTGAAATCTGGGGGAGGCACTCGCTGGAGGCAGTTATGCCTTTTGTCTCCCTCATTCACATAGAAAAAAATATATATATACATACATACATACAGTACATACATATATATATATACATTATAATGCATGTACAGTCAGCACGATTTCCAGCTGGTCCAGAGCTTCTTTTATTTGTGGTATTTAAGCTATTTACAAATATAAGAATTATAAATGAAAAGGGCAGAAATCAATAAACCAGTGGGTAGGTTAAGTCTGTATATTTTGTTTGCCATTAATCTATTTTATTACTCTATAATAGCATAAATACAATTGGTCAGTTGGAAATTTTGCCAGCTGTACCATCAGTAATAAAAGTTCGAGGATGTCTTCTTCTTTTTTAATAATACACGATACAATTAGAAAGGTTATATTTCAATTTAACTTTGCATACATTAAGGGGGCCCACCTCGCTTTTTTTTTCTCTTTCTCTCCCTCTCTCTAAGGCTTGTATCCATTCGACCCCATTCAGCCAGCATATATATATTATTGTTTTACAGCAAGCTAAATATGTAAATTTTTCGATAGAAAAATTTCTCCGGCTTTCTCCATACAATGCTGGCTCACTATCGCTCGCCAGGAATAAATCGACACCTGTATGGGGATGAACATCTTAAAACAGTTGGCTAAATGGGGCCGAATGGATACAAGCCAGAGAAACAGAGAAAAGGAGAGAAAGATAAACAAAGCCGGTGACCCACCTTAATCTTATTAATACCATATTTTCATACGTTCATTTGTATCAACTGCATATAAAGTATAATAATTATATTCTTAACAACTTTATATACATAACAACTAAAGCCTAAAGCCGGTATCACACGAGAGCTTTTATAGTCAACATTTTTTTGGCAACATTTCTGGAATATTTTGCACTGGTTTCGGAAACTAGACTAATGATAGATGAATTTTGGTAACAAAGAAATATTACATGTTTACCTCATGAGCTGCCATACCAGTGTTAAGATGTTGAGTGAAAAAGCTCTCGTGTGATACCGGCTTAACACCAAACATCCACGAATAGTTTGACACCCATGGACAAAAAATACCTTATATGGTTTTCTTTGCTATTTTAGGGTAACAATTATAACCAAACAAAGCACATGTGCTTTATTTGTCAATTTTACTTGCTTTGAAGTGTGATAAAAACAGGAAATTATTTTGGTTGAGCTATGCTCTTTAACCCTTAATGGACGGGGACATTTGTAACTTTTACTACCTGGCAGGCGAGCAGATTTACCCTAAACGAGCATCATTCCATGCTCTTTTTCATGCATAAACAAGAGCCAGAGCGTAATACAATTATGTATCCGTGAAAGGGCGATAATAGAACTTTCCAATGACACCTGAATCATCCTTGTACGACAATGGGTTTGCTTGCAACTATGTTGCAACGCGAGTACAAAAACCCTAAAATACGGTAATTTCCCGAGATTTTACCCTGTCTAGCGAGGCGAGGGATGTGTAGGTATGTGTTATACACGTCAGTAACCTCGCTAGGCTCGGGCCAAGCGGTCAGAGCCCGCCTGCGGTCCTCCCACCCTGTGGACTCTCTCTCAGAGCCGATAATGTGCTCAAAATCTCTTGCGACTTAAGTCGGGACCCGCTGTTTAGGCCTTGGTTCTCTAACCCGACTTAAGTCGAGAGCCGCTGCTTGAGGGTTAACCATAATATAATTGAGAGCTCTGTGGGAAAGCCCGACCGTGGCCATGACCTTTCTTAGGGACTCGGGGCTGTTCGGCCAGGCAGCTTAGGGAATGACAACAACAACAACAACAACAACCATAATATATATAATTTATAAAACATATAATATTAACATAGTAAATCCAACATGAAGTATATATAAATATTAACTATACATATAATAATAATAATAATATAAGTAGAAGGCGAGGGTGGAACATATACACTGTAATATAAGTCATGTCCTAGCTGTCATTATGTTTGGCTCGCTCTGTGCTGGATCAATGTCTGTCAGATGTTGAATAGGGTGGGTAAGTGTAGGAACATGTTTGTATATTTCACTCGATATGAAGAAATGAAGTTTATATATGGCTGATACCAATTATTGATCAAAACATACTTGGTGCCGAGACATCACTTATTAGCGCGACCGTACAGTGGCGATAATAAGTCATGTCCCAGTTGTCATTACGTTTGGCTCGCTCTGTGCTGTATCAATGTCTGTCAGATGTTGAATAGGGTGGGTAAGTGAAGGAACATGTTTGTATATTTCACTCGATATGAAGAAATGAAGCTTAGATATTGCTGATACCCATTATTGATCAAAACATTACTTGGTGCCGAGACATCACTTATTAGCGCGACCGTACAGTGGCGCTAATAAGTCATGTCCCAGTTGTCATTACGTTTGGCTCGCTCTGTGCTGTATCAATGTCTGTCAGATGTTGAATAGGGTGGGTAAGTGTAGTGAGAGTGAGGGTCCGAGTGTGGGGGATGAGACTGTGAAGCGCAGAGGCGAGGAGGCTTCAGAGATGGAGTTGCTTCGAGCCATGAAGCTTCGCATGTCTCACTCCCTAGACTGGAGCAAGACCTCACGGGCCTCATCGTGTTCAGCGGTAGAGTGTAAAGGCTATCAGCCTATGCCCGAGAGGGAGTAGTTGGCATATAGAAAAAAAAAAAAAAAAAAAAAAACATGTTTGTATATTTCACTCGATATGAAGAAATGAAGCTTAGATATTGCTGATACCAATTATTGATCAAAACATACTTGGTGCCGAGACATCACTTATTAGCGCGACCGTGCACAAGGGGTTAAGCTATCTCAGTAGAGAGCATGGTTGATTAATGGAACCCATATTCAACAACAACAACAACAACTGTTCCTTTTACTTATATATTTTCTAGATCTCAAGACAGTGTGACGGCATCTCTTCCGTGGATTGACCTCCCTACTCCCAACCTAGAGGTTGGGAGATTGGGAGTCAAAGCGTCACATATTTCCTTTGCCCCTCAACTTTCCCTTCATAATTGCTGAGGGGCACAGGGCCTTGGGTGGGGCTTTGGTTTCACGGGCGTTTCCGCACCCTCAGCTCCCCGCCTTGGAGTGGCATCGGTCACACAGGCTTTATCAGTGGTAAGCAGGGAGGGTTTTGCGGGAGCGCTCGTTTATGGCCTTGGCCTTGCTCAGGACCTTGGGGCTGTTCGGCCAGACAGCCTGGGTAACAACAACAACAACAACAACAACAACAACAACAACAACAATATCTTAAGGCATATAAGAGTATAATCAGCACCATACAGCTATTTATATATAGATATATATATACAGATTATGTGCACAATATAAACATTATAATTCTGGTAGGGGGGACTGGTGCATTTGTTTACAGAGGGGTAGGAGTGGTTGTATTAAGGGTGGGGGTTGCTTTTTTTGTCTCTCTCCCTATCTCTCTGGGATGGGGATAAACGTCTTAAAACATTTGGCTGAATGGGGCCCAATGAATACAAGTCAGGGAAAGAGAGAAAAGGAGAGATATCAATCTAATATGTGGGGTCCTGGGAGTGAAAACAAGATGTGTGTGGAGTGAGGTATAAGGCCGAGGTAGGGAGTACAACTATTGAGGTATGTTTATGAGGTAAGGAGGCACAATTATTGATATCCATATCTTGACACCTGGTACATAACCCCTTCAGGATTATACAGCATTTAGACAATTTATTATGGTTATTATTAGACGATTTCATGCAGCTCAGGAAGGATCTGTGGGGATAAAAAGGGTAAAGACTATCTCAATTAACCCATACCCATAGCTTACTCTGACTGTTCCTTTTACTTATATATTTTCTAGATCTCAAGTGACGGCGTCTCTTCCGTGGATTGACCTCCCAATCTACCAAGATTGGAAGCTAAAGCGTCACATTATTCCTTTGCCCCTCAACTTTCTCTTCATAATTGCTGAGGGGCACAGGGCCCTGGGTGGGGCTTTGGTTTCCCGGGCGTTTACGCACCCTCTCAGCTCCCCGCCATGGAGTGGCTTCGGTCACCCAGGCTTTATTGTGGTCGGCAGGGAGGGTTCTGTGGGGGCGCTCGTTTATGGCCTTGGCCTTACTCGGGGCCTTGGGGCTGTTCGGCCAGGCAGCTTGGGGAAGAACAACAACAACAACAACAACAACAACAACAACAACAACAACAACAACAACAACAACCCTCTTGAGTGGTGATGGGCTGGTCTATCAGAGTGAGAACTGAGCAATCTCTGCCATACCCATAGCTTACTCTGACTGTTCCTTTTACTTATATATTTTCTAGATCTCAAGTGACGGCGTCTCTAACGTGGATTGACCTCCCAATCTACCAAGATTGGAAGCCAAAGCGTCACATTTTTCCCTTGCCCCTCAACTTTCTCTTCATAATTGCTGAGGGGCACAGGCCCTGGGTGGGGCTTTGGTTTCCCGGGCGTTTCCGCACCCTCCTCAGCTCCCCGCCATGGAGTGGCTTCGGTCACCCAGGCTTTATTGTGGTCGGCGGGGAGGGTTCTGTGGGGGCGCTCGGTTGTGGCCTTGGCCTTGCTCGGGGCCTTGGGGCTGTTCGGCCAGGCAGCTTGGGGAACAACAACAACAACAAACCTCTTGAAATACTGGGTGCGAAGGGAATTTAACCCTCCTGAAAACTCCCCAGGTTTTGAGATGCCTGTCGTGGGGCTCAAACCCTGGAGGGATTTTAACCCTCCTGCAAACTCCCCAGGTGTTGAGATACCTGGTGTGGGGTTCGAACCCTGGTTAGTGACCATATCCTCCGTAGGTTAACCAGACCCGCGCTCTAACCCACTGTACTACCACGGACGTACAATAGAATAGCAACCTTAGTTCTCCTTGAAAGAACCAGGTGATAGTCTCGTGGTAATACACGTGGTGGGTTTCTTAGACTTCGTCACCAACGACGATTTTATGCTATCCCAGACGTCAACTCGGGTAGTTCAGTATTGGGGCCAGGTTTTGAGATGCCTGGCGCGGGATATTTTCGAGGGCATTACACCTCTGATGCCCATTTTTTTGCTATGTAGATGAGGGAGACAAAAAGCAAAACTGCCTGTGGCGAGTGCCTCCCCCACAGTTGAAAGAGTGACAGGGCCAAAATCAAGGAATGTTCAAGCCAAAATGTCTGGACATACGGAGCTTGAAACAATTTAAGTCAGGATGAGGGAAAGATGGATACAGGGAGAGAGTTCCAGAGCTCAGCAGTTGAATAGAAGACAGATTGGGAGTATCGTTTCACTCTTGGGTTGGAGAGCTGTAATCTGAATACAATCGTCTAAAGGTCGGGAAGAATCTGTGGGAGTGGAAAGGGTAAAGACTATCTCAATTAACCCTCTGACACCCTTCCTAATCTGAATAAAATCGTCTAATAATAACCAGAAGAAATGGTTCAATATCGTTATAATCCTCAAGGGGAACTTCAAGCTCATCTAGAAACAACATTTTATCTTCTTAAGACAAATTGTGAGTAAATAAGGCTATGAAATGTAAGATAGTGAATCATGGATTGCCTATCTCTTACAGAACAGTAATAATGTCTGTCAGATGTTGAACAAGAAAGGTATGTGTAGCGCTAATAAATCATGTCTCAGCTGTCATTACGATTAGCTCGCTCTGTGCTGTATTAATGTCTGTCAGATGTTCAATTGGAAGGATAAGTATAGGAATATGTTTGTATATATCACTCGAAACGAATAAATCAAGTTTTAGATACCGCTGATACCAATTATTGAGCGAAACATACTTGGTGCCGAGACATGATTTATTAGGCCGACTGTACAAGTATACATAGGGAGGATATATATATATATATATATATATATATATATATATATATATATATATATATATATATATATATATATATATATAGTATATATATACCAGGTAGGGTATTAACCCATTGGCTGCGGCTATGTTTGGCCTATTTAGGGCATATTCAGGCACTCCTGAATGATAAATCAAGCATCTGCATTAAATGAAGTGTATTCTGCCGAAAACTAGGCGAGAATAGCTTCAAAATGACACCAGAACGGGCCCCGTACGTGGTCTGGTTCACCCGCAGTGGTGCCAGTGAAACGCGGGAAACCCGCTATTATGTAACACTCGCTCGCTTGGCTACACTGTTGGGAGACACAGAGAGAGACCCGCACGAGACACAGTCAACCTCAGTGAACCGCTCGGTGCTCTGAGGGTCGGAGGTGGGCCCCTCACGCTCCCGCCCACTGACACTCAATTTTTACAGTTTTTACAGGCTTTTAAAGCCTGGAAATTGCTGTAACTTGCCAGGACGTTCCGGAACGTCACCCGCAGCGAAAGGGTTAATAAGGGTATTTCCTTCAGAAGTTTATATGGAGGTTTTTAGTTTGTTCCCTCTGACCTCCATGAAGCTTAAAATGACACCCCCTAGACCCCCTTTCAAGATAAATTTTTACATCTTTGGGTTGAAAAATTTCCAGTTCCTCTTAAAATTCAGGCTCGCTTTCGCTCGCTAGGAAAAAATACAACACCTAAATGGCACGAAAGGTCTTAACATTGAAAGAAATAGGGCGAAAGTTCTTAAAATCGCCAAACTAACGGGGCGAACGTCTTAAAATCTCAAAGGCAATGGGGCTAAACATAGGGAGAAAGGGGTCCAGAAAGAAATCCCTCAAGTTGAATTCTCCCCATAAATCGAAAAATTTACAAATATATCTTAAAAAGGGAGTGTATTTTAAAGTTTGATGGAGGTCTAGGGAGGAAACTAAAAAAATAATTAATATATGAAGCGAGCCTGCGAGTATTGAAGGAACTACCGAAAAATGTACAAATATATCTTGAAAGGGGGTATAGGGGGTGTTTTTTTAAAAGCTTGATGGAGGTCTAGGGAGGAAACTCAAAATTAAATAAATAAAAAAATAAGTATCCCTCCCCAAAATTAGCACCATAACTTTACACAACGATCAGTATCCATTGTTTCTTGGACACAGAAGACTAATGTGGACGGGCCTATTGATGCACCATAACTTAACGCCATGTATTCAGTCGGCCTTATGGACGTATAATCGACAGCAACGGTAGACAGTCCTGGTGAAGGAACTACCGAAAATGTACAAATATATCTTGAAAAGGGGGTGTAATTTTTTTTAGCTAGATGGAGGTCTAGGGAGGAAACTAAAAATAATAATATATATATGATAATATGAACTAATCGACCAAGGTATTCACTCAGCCTTGATCTTGTGAGCGTATGGTCGACAACACCGGTAGACAGTCCTGGTGATGAGACAGACAGACAGTAGCAACAGACAGCCCACCGCTACCAGGATCATCAGTACGTCCAACAATAGGTACTGGGCCAGGCTCAAATCAGCACCGGAAAACCTGGGGGGGGAATAGGGAGGCAAATGAGCACTTTTCTACAATAACTCGTTTAAACTTTTCCGGTCTGGCAGATTCTGAATTAAAGTTTATAAGAATTTAGCCATCTAATATAATCTACGTTAACCACCGCACATGACGCTGCCCGACCCTGTACACCCACCTGAGATAGGAGTCACCGTGTTGGATGCTGTACTCGATCCACCATACAGCTCTCTCCAGACCACTTTCTCGCTGGGCCTTCATCCGTCTAGATACCCCTTCCACACGCTCACGGTAACTGCGGGAAACAAGGAAACTACAGTTTTTAAAGTGGAATTAGATGAGATTAATATTTGAAGAGGGGTCTGGGGGAATTTTTTAAACCTTGTTGAAGGTTTAGGGAGAGAAAAAAAAGGAGGTAAAAAAAAAATAAAAAACTTCACTTGGACTGACCAAACCTACCTTGGATCCTGCAGCATAGCATTAACAGCCCCCGTCAGTGCCTCCTCCGTGAGTTGTTCCCACTGTAACACTATGGCCTCTCCCCCTACCACCCTTCTCCCTCAGGTATAGCCCCTTGTACCCACCTTGGATCCTGCAGCGTATCATTGACCGCCCCCGTCAGCGCCTCCTCCGTGAGTTACTCCCACTGTAACACTATGGCTTCTCCCCCTACCACCCTTCTCCCTTAGGTATAGCCCCTTGTACCCACCTTGGATCCTGCAGCGTATCATTGACCGCCCCCGTCAGCGCCTCCTCCGTGAGTTGTTCCCACTGTAACACTATGGCCTCTCCCCCTACCACCCTTCTCCCTTAGGTATAGCCCCTTGTACCCACCTTGGATCCTGCAGCGTATCATTGACCGCCCCCGTCAGCGCCTCCTCCGTGAGTTGTTCCCACTGTAACACTATGGCCTCTCCCCCTACCACCCTTCTCCCTTAGGTATAGCCCCTTGTACCCACCTTGGATCCTGCAGCGTATCATTGACCGCCCCCGTCAGCGCCTCCTCCGTGAGTTACTCCCACTGTAACACTATGGCTTCTCCCCCTACCACCCTTCTCCCTTAGGTATAGCCCCTTGTACCCACCTTGGATCCTGCAGCGTATCATTGACCGCCCCCGTCAGCGCCTCCTCCGTGAGTTACTCCCACTGTAGCACTATGGCTTCTCCCCGGCGGGTCAGACGGGCACAGGTCCTTGGGTGATCGTTGGTTATAGGCAGCCACACCATAGCCTCAGGTTTACCCCATTACTTTGGCTATTTTCAGTCCTTTCGCACCATTTCTCGGTCTATTTCAAGATAATTCGTGCCATTTAGGAGTAAAAAAAATCCTGGCGAGCGAAAGCGAGCCTGCAATCTAGGAGGAGCCGGCTTTCAGCCGGAGCATTTTTCTACCGAAAAATGCACAAATTTATCTTGAAGAAGGGTCTGGGGATATTTTTAAAGCTTGTTGAAGGTCTAGGGAGAAATAAAATCGACGGAAAAAAAAACAAAAAAAACAAACCCACCTTGGATCCTGCAGCATATCATTGACCGCCCCCGTCAGCGCCTCCTCCGTGAGTTGTTCCCACTGTAGCACTATAGCTTCTCCCCGGCGGGCTAAACGGGCACAGGTCCTCGGGTGATCGTTGGTGATCGGCAGCCCCACCATAGGCACCCCGTGGTACACCCCTTCACCCGCGCTGTTCTTGCCGCAGTGGGTCACGAATACCTTCACTTTGGGGTGTGCTGAGGGGAGAAACAGAGACAAACATTAATATAAACATCCCCTTCTCCCTCGTGTTTAGCCCCACCATAGGCCCCCCGTGGTATACTCCTTCACCCGCGCTGAGGAGACAAACAGATAAATATTAATTCTTCTATCGAAAAATGTACAAATTAATATGGAAGTGGGATCTAATGGATGTCATATATATTGTATGTACTATATATATGTACTATATATACATAACATTAATGAGTAAATAACAAAGTAAATAACAAAGTAAATAACAAAGTAAATAACAAAGTAAATAACAAAGTAAATAACAAAGTAAATACAAAAGTACAACAGCCAATTAAACCAGTAATTAACAATATAAACAAGCTGATAATAACGTGCTATCTTATCTATGGTTGGTTTTATTATCTATTTATTCATTTATTTTTTAGTTTCCTCTCTAGACCTCCATCAAGATTTTAAAAAACACCCTCTAGACCCCCTATTCAAGATCAACACCCTCTAGACCCCCTATTCAAGATAAACACCCTCTAGACCCCCTATTCAAGATAAATTTGTACATTTTTCGGTAGAAAGATGTCTCGGCCGAAGGCCGATTCCTCTTAAAATTACAGGCTCGCTTTCGCTCGCCAGGAAAAAATCGACACCTAAATGGCACGAAGAGTCCCGATATTAACAACAAAATGGAGTGAAAGGTCTTAAATTCTCCAAACTAATGGGAAGAACGTCATCAAATTTGAAAATAATGGGCCTTAACATGAAGGAGAAGGGAGTCCAGAAAAAAGTCGGATTTCTCCATACAAAGCTGGCTTGCTATCGCTCGCCAGGAAGAAATCGACACCCGGATGGGGATAAACGTCTTGAGACAGTTGTCTGAATGGGGCCGAATGGATACAAGCCAGGGAAAGAGAGAAAAGGAGATAAAGATAAAACAAAAACGGTGACCCCCCCCTTAAGGAAAACGGTGCACCATCATCGTGAGGAAAACGGCGCCCCTTTATCGCCTTGGTACAGTCGCGCTAATAAGTCATGTCTCGGCACCAAGTATATTTCGATCAATAATTGGTATCAGCAATATCTAAGCTTCATCTCTTCATATCGAGTGACATATACAAACATGTTCCTACACTTACCCACCCTATTTAACATCTGACAGACATTAATACAGGACACAGCGAGCCAAACGTAATGATAGCTGAGACATGACTTATTAGCGCCACTGTACAATCGGCCTAATAAGTGATGTCTCGGCGCCAATTATGTTTTGATAAATAATTGGTCTCAGCAATATTTAAACATGATTTCTTCGTTTCAAGCGAGATATACAACCATGTTCCTACACTTACCCACCCTTTTCAACATCTGACAGACATTAATACAGGACACAGCGAGCCAAACGTAATGACAGCTGAGACATGACTTATTAGCGCCACTGTACATTATTGACGAAAGAATTAACCCCTTCTGTACCGGCGACGTATTCTTAATTTGATTTCAGCTTTATTTAGACGATTTCAGCTGTATTTCAGCTGTATTTAGACGAGTTTATGAAGTTTAGGAAGTATATATGGAAGCTAAAATGTTTAAGGGGAGGTATTTAGTTTGTTCCCTAGACCTCCATCAACCTTAAAATTACACCCCCTCGAGTCCCTTTCAAGATAAATTTGTACATTTTTCGGTAGAAAAATTTCCCGGCCGAAGGCCGGTTCCTCTTAAATTACAGGTTCGCTATCGCTCGCCAGGATAAAATCGACACCTAAATGGCACGAAAGGTCTTAATATGGGGTGAAAGTTCTTAAAATCGCTAAACTAATGGGGCAAACATTTTATAATATCAAAAGCAATGGGGCTAAACATGAGGGAGAAAGGGGTCAAGAAAAAAATCCCTCAAGTGGAGATCTCCTCTTAATAGTCTGAATACAATCGTCTAATAGTAGCCAGAAACAGAACAGAAACGCGTATTGGAGCTTGAAAGGGTTAATTGAGATGGTTTGTCGCCTCTTTATGGGTAGACGTCCTTCCCAAGCTGAATAAAATCGAGGAATGATTCTCAGAATATAATAAGAATGACATCATCGGCACAGAAGGGGTTAAGGGGAGACGAGTCGCTTTTCTAGACCACCTTCTCCCTCATCTTTAGACCCATTAGTTTGGCGATTTTATGAACTTTCGCCCCATTTCTGTCAATTTTAAGACCTTTCCTGCCAATTAGGTCTCGATTTTTTCCTGGCGAGCGATATATGAGCCTGTAATTTAAGAGGAATCAGCCTTCGGCCAGGAAATTTTTCTACCGAAAAGTGTAAAAATTTATCTTGAAAGGGGGTCTAGGGGGCTTCATTTTAAGCTTGATGGAGGTCTAGCGAGGAAACTAGAAAAATAATAAATAAATAAAAAAAAATACCAAAAAGTGAAGGATCTGCCCTGATAAGAATATTGACCTTCGATAAAAACACACTAAAAATACACGAAAGATAAAATAAGAGATAAAGGGCCACTTAAAGGATTGCAGTTCATGATTTATACAATTAGATAGGCATATAAAACAAACAAAAAAACAAAAATGGACGAGATGGGTTGGGTGTGAGGGGGGATCTGCCGGGTGTGGGCCAATCGGCGCTCAGCAGACCCCCGTAATCTTGTGTGGTAGTCAGTCCTCAAGGTATTAGTGAATTGGGTCTATAATTAGGCCTTGTAATTGGGGTTGGGTGTGACAGGGATCTGCCTTGTGTGGGCCGATCGGCTTTCTGCAGACTCCCATTTTCTTATGTTGTTATGTTCTTATTCTGGCTAACATTAGACAATTTTATGCTGTCTGTAAGCGAGATATCTCAAAAAGTTGATAAAAACGTGCTATCTTAACCCTTTCACGCATTTATAATGCAGAGGTTGCCAGATTAGCAATAAGAAATAGAGTTCTCTCACTCTTATAATTACCTCTCCAAAATTAGTGTTCTGCCCACAGCTAACTCAAAGACAACTGCAAAGGTTGAAGTAACTTAGGGGAGGTGTGGTGGAGTGGTCTTGCCACTGGCCTGGTAATCCAAAGGTCCCGGGTTCAAATCCCGATGTATCAATGGGAAGATATTATTGGGATGGAATTTGTGCTGTACCTGGTATCAGTGCATTACCACAAGCCCACCGAAACGTCAATAAAATACCCTCATTGTTCCCTGATTAAATAGCACTGTATGAATATTCCCATATTCAAAATATGCTATAGGGGTGCAATGCCTGGTGAGTTATCTGCTCAACAGGTGGCGTTGTGTGTGTGTAAGTGTGAGAGTCTGAGTGTAGGGGGTGAGACAGTGAAGCACGGGAACGAGGTGGCTTCAGAGATGGGGTCGTTTCGGGCCATGAGTGAGCACCGTGCCTCATGTGAAGGCAAGATGGCAGGTTCTCGTTGTACTCTACGTGCTTCACATGTCTCACTCCCTAGACTGGAACAAGACCTCACAGGCTTCACTGTTCATTGTAAAGCGGTGAATGTTAAGGCTCTCAGCCTATGCCCGAGAGGAAGTAAGTTGGAATATAGAAAAAAAACAAATAAATAAAAAAAATAAAAAATAAACTAAAGGTTTCTAAATACCCCTGATGATAACAAAGGCTTTAAAGTATCCCCAATAGGCTCAAAATCGCGTCATATGTCGGAGAGGGTTAATCCTTTCAAGATCCAATGAGCATTTCTTTTCTGTTTTCTGGTAATTATTAGACGATTTTATTCAGATTAGGAAGGGTATATGGAAGTCAGAGGGTTGATTGAGAGAGTCTTTAACCCTTTTAATACCCACAGATCCTTCCTAAGCTAGACAAAAATCGTCTAATGATAGCCAAAATAAACTGCTAAAACACATCAGAGCTTGAAGGGGTTAAGGGGGGATGGTTGGTGTTCTGATCTATATATTAATTTATTTGTTTTAAATTTCTCTCTAGACCTCCATCAATATTAAAAAAACACCCCCTAGACCCCCTTTTCGAAATACATTTGTACATTTTTCCTGAATTCCACGAAATTTGGTGGCCAGATAGGAAAGGCGCCAAGGAAGAAGTTATTCTATTTATAAGGTGAGATATACATACACGTTCCTATCTTTACACAGCCTAGTCAACATCTGACAGACATTAATACAGCACACAGCGAGTAAAACGTAAATGACAGCTGAGACACGACTTATTTGGCCATCCGTACATGTTCTACCTATCACCTCTAATAATAACTAACTTATAACTAACTAACTTCTAACTAACTAACTACTAACTAACTAACTTCTAACTAACTAACTTCTAACTAACTAACTAACTAACTTCTAACTAACTAACTTCTAACTAACTAACTTCTAACTAACTAACTTCTAGCTAACTAACTTCTAGCTAACTAACTAACTTCTAACTAACTAACTTCTAACTAACTAACTTCTAACTAACTAACTTCTAGCTAACTAACTTCTAACTAACTAACTTCTAACTAACTAACTACTAACTAACTAACTTCTAACTAACTAACTTCTAGCTAACTAACTTCTAACTAACTAACTTCTAACTAACTAACTACTAACTAACTAACTTCTAACTAACTAACTTCTAACTAACTAACTTCTAGCTAACTAACTTCTAGCTAACTAACTAACTTCTAACTAACTAACTTCTAACTAACTAACTTCTAGCTAACTAACTTATAACTAACTAACTTCTAGCTAACTAACTAACTTCTAACTAACTAACTTCTAACTAACTAACTTCTAGCTAACTAACTTCTAACTAACTAACTTCTAACTAACTAACTTCTAACTAACTAACTTATAACTAACTAACTAACTTATAACTAATTAACTTCTAACTAACTAACTTCTAGCTAACTAACTTCTAACTAACTAACTTCTAGCTAACTAACTTCTAACTAACTAACTTCTAACTAACTAACTTCTAACTAACTAACTTCTAACTAACTAACTTCTAACTAATTAACTTCTAACTAACTAACTTCTAGCTAACTAACTTCTAACTAACTAACTTCTAACTAACTAACTTCTAACTAACTAACTTCTAACTACCTAACTTCTAGCTAACTAACTTCTAGCTAACTAACTAACTTCTAACTAACTAACTTCTAACTAATTAACTTCTAACTAACTAACTTCTAGCTAACTAACTTCTAACTAACTAACTTCTAACTAACTAACTTCTAACTAACTAACTTCTAACTAACTAACTAACTTCTAACTAACTAACTTCTAGCTAACTAACTTCTAACTTTCTAACTAACTAACTTCTAACTAACTAACTTCTAACTAACTAACTTCTAACTAACTAACTTCTAACTAACTAACTTCTAACTAACTAACTTCTAACTAACTAACTTCTAACTAACTAACTTCTAACTAACTAACTTCTAACTAACTAACTAACTTATAACTAACTAACTTCTAACTAACTAACTAACTTCTAACTAACTAACTTATAACTAACTAACTTCTAACTAACTAACTTCTAACTAACTTCTAACTAACTAACTAACTTCTAACTAACTAACTCACTTCTAACTAACTAACTTCTAACTAACTAACTTCTAGCTAACTAACTTCTAACTAACTAACTAACTTCTAACTAACTAACTTCTAGCTAACTAACTTCTAACTAACTAACTTCTAACTAACTAACTTCTAACTAACTAACTAACTTCTAACTAACTAACTTCTAACTAACTAACTTCTAACTAACTAACTTCTAACTAACTAACTTATAACTAACTAACTTATAACTAACTTCTAACTAACTAACTTCTAACTAACTAACTTCTAACTAACTAACTTCTAACTAACTAACTTCTAACTAACTAATTTCTAACTAACTAACTTCTAACTAACTAACTTCTAACTAACTAACTTCTAACTAACTAACTTCTAACTAACTAACTTCTAACTAACTAACTAACTAACTAATTTCTAACTAACTAACTTCTAACTAACTAACTTCTAACTAACTAACTTCTAACTAACTAACTTCTAACTAACTAACTTCTAACTAACTAACTTCTAACTAACTTCTAACTAATTAACCCTTTCACGCACATAAGACGCAGAGGTTGCCAGATTAGCAATAAGAAATAGAGTTCTCTCACTCTTATAATTACCTCTCCAAAATTAGTTTTCTGCCCACAGCTAACACAAAGACAACTGCAGAGGTTGAAGTAACTAAACTAAAGGTTTCTAAATACCCCTGATGGTAACAAAGGCTTTAAAGTATCCCTAATCGGCTCAACACAGCTAACTCAAAGACAACTGCAGAGGTTGAAGTAACTAAACTAAAGGTTTCTAAATACCCCTGATGGTAACAAAGGCTTTAAAGTATCCCTAATCGGCTCAACACAGCTAACTCAAAGACAACTGCAGAGGTTGAAGTAACTAAACTAAAGGTTTCTAAATACCCCTGATGGTAACAAAGGCTTTAAAGTATCCCTAATAGGCTCAACACAGCTAACTCAAAGACAACTGCAGAGGTTGAAGTAACTAAACTAAAGGTTTCTAAATGCCCCTGATGGTAGCAAAGGCTTTAAAGTATTCCCAATAGGCTCAAAATAGCGTCATATGTCGGAGAGGGTTAACTTCTAACTAACTAACTTCTTTCTTGGCGGTTCTTGGTGCATATCCTACCTGGCCATCAAATATCGTGGAATTCAGGAAAAATGTACAAATGTTTTTCGAAAAGGGGGTCTAGGGGGTGTTTTTTTTATTTATTTGGCCGACTGTACCTCCGGAAGCGAAGGCGGAGGGATGCGCTCTACCGATACCCCTCTCGTTTTATTGATGTTTTCTTCTGGCGATCATTACACAATAATATCAAGCTTAGGAGAGACGTGTTACGGTCATGAAGGGTTCACAAACTACTGTGTTAGTCGATGATCGAGAGAGAGAGAGAGAGAGAGAGAGAGAGAAAGAGAGAGAGAGAGAGAGAGTGTACAAAGGAGTACAAAGGAAATCAAGCAACAACAGCTCTAGTGACCCTTCTAGGCTGCTTGTCCTCCAAAACACTGAGGATCAAGTGTCCAAACAGTGGTTTAGAGTGGGTAAGGGAACATTGGAAAGGGAACTACTGCCCTGGAACTAATGTCCGTGGCAGGATTAGGAAGTTAGTAGGAGAGAGAGAGAGAGAGAGAGTACAAAGGAGTACAAAGGAAATCAAGCAACAACAGCTCTAGTGACCCTTCTAGGCTGCTTGTCCTCCAAAACACTGAGGATCAAGTGTCCAAACAGTGGTTTAGAGTGGGTAAGGGAACATTGGAAAGGGAACTACTGCCCTGGAACTAATGTCCGTGGCAGGATTAGGAAGAGAGAGAGAGAGAGAGAGAGAGAGAGAGAGAGAGAGAGAGAGAGAGAGAGAGAGAGAGAGAGAGAGAGTCACAAGAACACACACCAATATTTAATAATGACCTAACAACCCCTCCACCGAGTGACCTGACCTGATAAGAGAGAGAGAGAGAGAGAGTGAGAGAGAGAGAGATAAGATATAAACATTACAGTGATAAAGTATAAAGTGCATTGAGGTTGCCATCACCCCACCCCGGGCCCAGTGCACCCCTTACTTAACCCCCATACCACCCCGGGCCCAGTGCACTCTTTACTTACTTAACCCCCATACCACCCCGGGCCCAGTGCACCCTTTACTTACTTAATTTTAACCCCCATACCACCCCGGGCCCAGTGCACCCCTTACTTAACCCCCATACCACCCTGGGCCCAGTGCACCCTTACTTATTAACCCTACCACTCCGGGCCCAGTGCACCCCTTACTTATTAACCCTACCACCCCGGGCCCAGTGCACCCCTTACTTATTAACCCTACCACCCCGGGCCAAGTGCACCCCTTACTTAACCCCCATACCACCCCGGGCCCAGTGCACCCCTTACTTATTAACCCTACCACCCCGGGCCCAGTGCACCCCTTACTTAACCCGGGCCCTCCCACCCCGGGCCCAGTGCACCCCTCAGCTTAGTTTTAGTTTCGTTTTGTAGATGTTTAGGTGACAATCACCACGGTCGATCTGGGGATCCGCCGCTAATGAGCTCGTCCTGGAATCTTTAGAAGGGGTGTTGGAGTGGCTTTGTTATGTGTGTTTTGTCTGTATACGTCGTCAGGAATTACCTATTAACCCCCCTCAGATAACACGCCAGCTTTTGTTTTCCTCTGTTTTTAAGGAGAGAGAGAGAGAGAGAGAGAGAGAGAGAGAGAGAGAGAGAGAGAGAGAGAGAGAGAGAGAGAGAGAGAGAGAGAGAGAGAGAGAGAGAGAGAGAGAGTCTGGACCCCCTTCGCCCTCATATTTAGCCCCATTAGCTTTGAAAACGTCCCATTAGTGTGGCTATTAAATTGAACACTTTCCCCACATCTTAGACGCAGATTGTTTCCTGGCAAGCGATAGCGAGCCTGCAATATAGGAGGAACCGGTCTTTGGCCGCGGCATTTGTCAACCCAAAATAGCACAAACGTATATTGAAGGGGAATCTTGGGGTATTGAAGGGGAATCTTGGGGTATTGAAGGGGAATCTTGGGGTATTGAAGGGGAATCTTGGGGTATTGAAGGGGAATCTTGGGGTATTGAAGGGGAATCTTGGGGTATTGGAGGGGAATCTTGGGGTATTGAAGGGGAATCTTGGGGTATTGAAGGGGAATCTTGGGGTATTGAAGGGGAATCTTGGGGTATTGAAGGGGAATCTTGGGGTATTGAAGGGGAATCTTGGGGTATTGAAGGGGAATCTTGGGGTATTGAAGGGAAATCTTGGGGTATTGAAGGGGAATCTTGGGGTATTGAAGGGGAATCTTGGGGTATTGGAGGGGAATCTTGGGGTATTGAAGGGGAATCTTGGGGTATTGAAGGGGAATCTTGGGGTATTGAAGGGGAATCTTGGGGTATTGAAGGGGAATCTTGGGGTATTGAAGGGGAATCTTGGGGTATTGAGGGGAATCTTGGGGTATTGAAGGGGAATCTTGGGGTATTGAAGGGGAATCTTGGGGTATTGGAGGGGAATCTTGGAGTATTGGAGGGGAATCTTGGGGTATTGAAGGGGAATCTTGGGGTATTGAAGGGGAATCTTGGGGTATTGAAGGGGAATCTTGGGGTATTGAAGGGGAATCTTGGGGTATTGAAGGGGAATCTTGGGGTATTGGAGGGGAATCTTGGGGTATTGAAGGGGAATCTTGGGGTATTGAAGGGGAATCTTGGGGTATTGAAGGGGAATCTTGGGGTATTGAAGGAGAATCTTGGGGTATTGAAGGGGAATCTTGGGGTATTGAAGGGGAATCTTGGGGTATTGGAGGGGAATCTTGGGGTATTGAAGGGGAATCTTGGGGTATTTTTTGTTTAAACTTGATGGAGGTCTAGTTAAATTAGGTTAGATTATTTTACCTGTAGGTTAGATTAGGTTACATTACGTCATTTAGGTTAGGTTAGATTAGGTTAGGTCAGGTTAGGTCAGGTTAGATCAGGTTAGATTATTTTAGGTTAGTTTATTAATTATCTCACCTAGAACCTCCTGCTGGGGTAGCCATTCTTCCACCCTCACATTATCCGGCAGTCGGTTAGGGCAGGTCAGGTCAAATTAGGTTAGGTTATCAGCTTATTGTGGGTTAGATTAGGCTAGGTTAGGTTAGGTTACATTACGTTAGGTTAGATTAGGTTAGGTTAAGGGGAGGTATTTAGTTTCTTCCCTAGACCTCCAGCAAGCTTAAAATTACACCCCCTTGAGTCCCTTTCAAGATTAATTTGTACATTTTTCGGTAGAAAAATGTCCCGGCCGAAGGCCGTTTCCTCTTAAGTTACAGGCTCGCTATCGCTCGCCAGGATAAAATCGACACCTGAATGGCACGAAAGGTCTTAAAATTGACAGAAATGGGTCGAAAGTTCTTTAAATCGTCAAAATAATGGGGCGAACGTCTTAAAATTATAAAAGCAATGGCCTAAACATGAGGGAGAAAGGGGTAAAGAAAAAAATCCCTCTAGTGGAGATCTCCCCTTAAATTAGGTTAGTTCTGGTCATTTAGATTATTTTAAGTTAGTTTAATTAATTTAGTTTAATTAATTATCTCACCCAGAATATCCTGTTGGGGTAGCCATTCTTCCACCCTGACATTATCCGGCATAGGTCCGGGCAGGGCGGAGTACTTAGCCAAGACGCGGCAGGGGAGGTTAGCGAAGGCCTTGAACAGTATGGTGGTGTACTCCGGGGGCACCTTCGACGCCTGCTGCAGCGACCCCAGAGAGAAGTACACCACGTCAGGACCGTTGTTCAGCCACTCCGATAAGTTCTGCAGAGGAAACAGGCATATTATTATTATTATTATTATTATTATTATTATTATTATTTTTATTATTATTATTATTATTATTATTAGTATTATTATTATTATTATTATTTTAATATTAATATTGTTATTATTTTTCTATTATTATTATTATTATTATTATTATTTTTTTTTTTTTTTTTTTTTTTCTTTTTTTTTTTATAAGTTCGCTCTCTAGACCTCAATCAAGCTTTCAAAAAATACCCCCTTCGATATAAATTTGTACATTTTTCGGTAGAAAAATTTCTCGGCCGAAGGCCGATTCCTCCTAACTTGCAGGCTCGCTATCACTCGCCAGGAAAATATCGATCCCTAACTGGTACGAAAGGTTTAAAATTGACAAAGAAATGGGGCGAAACATCTTAAAATTGCCTAACAGATGGAGCGAACGTCTAAAAATCACCAAACTAGCGGACCGAACGTCTTAAAATCGCCAAACGGGTGGGTCGAACATCTTAAAATCTGAAAGGTAATGGCGGCAGGGGAGGGAGGGTTAGCGAAGGCCCTGTACAATGTGGTGGTGTACTCCGGGGGCACCTTCGACGCCTGCTGCAGCGACCCCAGAGAGAAGTGCACCACGTCAGCACCGTTGTTCAGCCACTCCGATAAGTTCTGTTATTATTATTTTAGTTTGCTCCGTAGACCTCCATCAAGCTCTAAAAAAAAAAAAAAAAAAAAAAAAAAAAAAAAAAAATCGACTATCGCTCGCCCTCAACCCGACACCTAAATAGGGCGAAGAGGTCTTGTTATACGGTCTTCTACAATACAAGACACTACAACAAAATACAAGACTACAATACAACACCACCACAACACCAAGCAATGGCACCACACAACAGCACAACAGCCCACCACAACAACATCACAGCCCACCTAGTAACCCAGCCCAGATCTAGACAACACAACACATCACAACCACAACACCACATCACAACGCAATACAAGATTACAATACAACAGCATCACAACACAACGCAATACAACACTACAATATAACAGCACAACCCACTACAACAGCATCACAACACCACAACACAACGCAATACAACACTACACTAGAACAGCACAACCCACTACAACAGCATCACAACACCACAACACAACACAATACAACACTACACTAGAACAGCACAACCCACTACAACAGCATCACAACACAACGCAATACAATACAATAATACAACAGCACAACCCACTACAACAGCACAAAACAGCACCACATCACATCACAATACAACACAACCCACCACAACACGACATCATAGCCCAATGCTACAATACACAATACGAAACAACACCCCAAGAAAACACAATACAATATAACAGCACAACCCACCCCAACAGCAAACAACAGCACACAACCGCATCACAACCCCCCCCCCCCCAACAGCACACAACACCAGCATCACAACCAACCCCAACAGCACACAACACCAGCATCACAACCCCCCCCAACAGCAAACAACACAAGCATCACAACCCACCTAGCAACCCAGGAGCCCAGATCTAGGCAACAAGCACCTCAAGGCCGGAGTAACAAATGAGGCAAAGGGTCAAGGTAAGAGAGAGTAAAAGCAGGTAGGTAGATTGGTAGAAAGGAGGTCAACGGGAAGGTATATAGATAGGTAGATTCATAGATATTTTTTTTTTTTTTTTTTTTTTTTAAAGACAATGAACGGAGGAAGGAAAAACACAGGTAAAACAAAAAGGTCCATGTGCCTAAAGGCATCCTCCATTCATAAAATGTTTGTAACAACTGGATTTAAACTTTTGTAGATTGTAAGTTTGTGGAAAGCAACTCGAGGGAAGTGAATTCAAAAGAGTAGTAGTTTTTGGGATAAATGAATTTTGATAAGCAGAAGTTCTGCATTGTGGAGGAGAAAGTGTAAATTCATGGGCGCTCTCAGCTGCCCTAGTTCTACGGGGCAAGATGTGGAGAGGCGGCACAGAGGAGGAACGAATGTTCCTTGGAACAATTGCTGTGAAAATATCTGTAGAATAATGCAAGGGATGCAACGTTTCTTCGTATGGATAATGTAGGAAGGTCCTGTGTGATTGCAGGGTTATTGATTAATCTAATAGCTTTATTTTGAATTTTGTCCAACTGCCTCAATGCAACCACTCCACTTCCACTCCACAGAGGTGAACAGTAATCCATCTGAGAACGCACATGACTTTTATATATTACGGCCAACTGCTCGTCAGTGAAGAATTCTCGAACTCTGTACAGGAGTCCCAGTTTTTTAGAGGCATTCTTAGCAATGCTTCTAACATAATGTGTCAGCTCAAGTTAGTAGTTAATGTTACACCGAGAATGTCAATACTAGGGGAAGTGGGAATATTTACATCATTAAAAAATATATGGGAGTCAGTGAGATTCTGGCGGTTAGAAAATTGAATGTACTTGGTTTTCTGTGCATTAAAGGAAACTATATAGATAGATATATAGATAGGTAATGTAGATATATAGATAGGTAAGGTATATATATAAATAAACAGGTATATGCATAGACAGGTAAATATATAGACAGGTAGATATATACACAGGTAGATATATAGACAGACAGACAGACAGATTCATTGACAGGTAGACGGGTAGAGATAGTCATTAAGGGGGTAGTGCTATTTTGTTGGTCTATTAATTTATATATTAATGTATTTTTTAGTTTCCTCGCTAGACCTCCAGCAAGCTTTAAAAAAACACCCCCTAGACCCTCCTTCAAGATACACAGCCAAAGGCCGATTCCTCTTAAAATGACAGAGACAGACAGACATACAGAGATAGACAGACAGACAGACAGAGACAGACAGACAGAAACAGATAGACAGACAGACAGACAAGAGACAGACAGACAGAGGCAGATAGGCAGGCAGACAGACAAGAGACAGACAGGCAGACAGAGACACATAGACAGACAGACAGACATAGATAGATAGACAGACAGACAGAGACAGACAGACAGAGGCAGATAGACAGGCAGACAAGAGACAGACAAACAGACAGAGACAGATAGACAGACAGCCAGACAGACCGACATAGATAGACAGACAGACAGAGACACAGACAAGCAGACAAGAGATAGATAGACAGAGACAGTCAGGCAGACAGAGACAGATAGACAGACAGACAGATAGACCGACAAACACAGAGAGAGAGAGAGAGAGATAGAGATAGAGAGATAGGTAAATTAGTATACAGGTAGGAGGATGTAGAGACAGGTAAGGTAGGAAAGTATTATAAGTAGGGGAGGTAGCAAGGTTATTGAGTACAAACAGTTGCCACACACTATATACAGTACAGTATATACTTTATATACTTTATATATATACTGTATACTGTATACTGTATATAGTATATATATTTTTTCCCTGTCACTCTTTCAACTCTGGGGGAGGCACTCGATACAAGCAGTTCTACCTTTTGTATCCCTCACATTGAAAACAAATATATATACTGTATATACCGTACATATATATATACATACATATATATATATATATATATATATATATATATATATATATATATATATATATATATATATATATATATATATATATATATATATATTATTATTTTTTTTTTTTTGGGGGGGGGCTGTCAATTTTTCAACTCTGTGGGAGGCACTCAATACAGACAGTTCTGCCCTTTGTCTCCCTCACTCACATAGGAAAACACAAATAATATATATATACTGTATAATGTATATGTCAATATAATGTACATGACAACATAAAGTTGAACATAAACAAAGAATCATCGTTTTCAGTTAGACCCGTTCTGAGTGGCAAATACAAGAATATGAAAACAACAATTACTGTAATACTAAATATATTGCATTACTATAAATAGACCTATTTGACCTCTTGCTAGCATATTGTATCATTTAGAATTACTAAAGAATGTGTATAGAAATAATATACCTGTTTCTCATTAATAATATACCTGTTTCTCATTAATACTGGACGGAAAAAAAGGTATGAATGACAAAACACAGAAGTATCCGTTAGTGAAAACACACACACACACACACACACACACACACACACACACACACACACACACACACACACACACTCACACTTTCTCCTATTCAACAGCTGGGCTCTGGAACTCTCCCAGAATCAGTTTTTCCTATGACTTAAATTGCTTCAAACACCGTGTGTCCAGGCATTTTTGGCTCGAACGTCCCTTGATTTTGGCCCTGTCACTCTTTCAACTAAGGGGGTCACTCGCTACAGGCAGTACTGCCTTTTGCCTCCCTCACTCCCAATGAAAAAAAAAACAAAAACACACACACACACACACACACACATGGTCAAGCAGGAAGTACTAACAAGAGAAATGGGTGGCAATCCTTGAGACAGTAGGTGCAGTAAATAGGTAGGTAGGTAGGTAGGTAGGTAAATAGGTAGGTAAGTAGGTAGGTAGGTAAGTAGGTAGGTAGCTAGGGAGGTAGGTAAGTAGGTAGGTAGGTAGGTAGGTAGGTAGGTAGATAGGTAGGTAGGTAGGTAGGTAGGTAGGTAGGTAGGTAGGTAGGTAGGTAGCTAGGGAGGTAGGTAAGTAGGGAGGTAGGTAAGTAGGTAGGTAGGTAGGTAGGTAGGTAGGTAGGTAGGTAGGTAGCTAGGGAGGTAGGTAAGTAAGTAGGTAGGTAGGTAGGTAGGTAGGTAGGTAGGTAGGTAGGTAGGTAGCTAGGGAGGTAGGTAGGTAAGTAGGTAGCTAGGGAGGTAGGTAAGTAGGTAGGGAGGTAGGTAGGTAAGTCGTTTTAGTCAACCTGCGGAAAAGCTAAATCGACAATTGGTAGTCATAGCTTAGTAATAAGTAGTGTGTGTTTTTTTTTTTAATGTTTCCTCCCTAGACTTTAATCAAGCTTTAAAAACACCCCCAAGACCCCCTTCGAATAAAATTTGTGCATTTTTCGATTGAAAACAAAATGGTTGTCCTAGATTACAGGTTCGCTATTGCTCGCCAGGACAAAATAAACACCTAAATGGCACGAAAGGTCATAAGATAGACAAAGAACTGGGGCGAAATGTTTTAATATCTCCAAACTAATCCGGCGACAGTCTTAACCCTTTGAGTACCAGCGACGGGTGTTATATTATATTCTAGCTATATTTAGACGATATTATGCAGCTTAGGAAGGATCTGGGGTAGCTAAAACGGTTGGTTGAGATAGTTTGAAGCCTTATTATTGCTAGAGGTCCTTCCGAAGCCGAATAAAATCGTCTATTAGTTGCCAGAATAGGATGAAAAGGACGTCCCTGGTACTGTATGAGCTAAATTCTCAAAACTAATGGGGCCAAGCACGAGGGAGAAGGGGGTCCAGATGAAACGCCCCCTCAGCAGACACTAATAATGTAACCAGCCACCATTTAATTATGATATTCTATTAAATTTACACATTTTTTGTGAAGTTTCTCGGCATTATACATTCATGGCTACAGAGGGGTACTGATATATATATATATATATATATATATATATATATATATATATATATATATATATGCCTGTACTATTACTCCTGCATAATATGTTCTATTTTGTTAACTACTGTATATGCAGTTCTGACACATATTTAACAATCTCTTTTTTCCCTCTCTCTCTCTCTCTCTCACTCTCTCTCTCTCTACCCTTCACCTACATATAGTCGGACCCTTACATAACCCCATGTACGTGTGTATGTACGTATGTATGTGTGCATGGGGAGTCAAGGGTTAATGCCCTGGGGAAGTTTAGGGTACGAACCTACCTCATGTGTACGTGTGTGTGTACGTGTGGTGGGGGGATTGTATGTGTGTGTTTGGGGGCTATTGTGTATGTGTGCGTGTGTGTGTACGTATATACTGTATGTGTACTATCACCTACTTACATCATCATAACCATAACCCCCCCCCCCCCCCCTCCACTTTTCCCTCCCTCCCTCCCACCCCCCCCCCCCCCCCCCCTTCCTTCCCCTTCTACCTCCCCTCTCCCCGTTTTTCCTCCTACTATTCCTCCTGTTCCCTCCCTCCCCCTTTTCCACTATCCTCCCCTCCCCCCCCCTTCCTTCCCCTTCTACCTCCCCCCTCCCTTTTCCTCCCCATATCCTCCCTTTTCCCCCCTCCCCCCCTTCCCACCCCCTCTATCCTTTCCCCCTCCCCTCCCTTCCTCCCCCCCCCCCCCCTCCTCCCCCCTTCTCACACGTAAACAAATAAGTAGTTATATAAAATCCAGTCGACCGTCTGACCAATCTTTGTTTCTGCTATGTGGATGAGGGAGACAAAAGGCCAAACTACCTGTGACGAGTGCCTCCCCCAGAGTTGAAAGAGTGACAGGGCTATTTCGTTATGACTATATGTTGTGTCTTAAAGGGACATTGGTTTTCTAGATCCCCTTCTCCCTCATGTTCAGCGCCATTAGTTTTCAGATTTTAAGATGTTTGCCCCATTAGTTTGTCGATTTTAAAACCTTTCGCCTCATTTCTTTGTTAATATTAAGACCTTTCGTGCTATTAAGACCTTTCGTGCTATTAAGGTGTCGATTTTTGTCCTGGCGAACGATAGTGAGCCTGTAATTTAAGAGAAACCGGCCTTCGTCCGGAAAAATTATCTATCGAAAAATGTACAAATTTATCTTGAAGAAGGGTCTTGGGAGGGTGTTTTTTTAAAGCTTGATGGAGGTCTAGGGAGGAAACTAAAAACTAAAATAAAACTATATTTAAATGAGCCAATAAATACGCCCATGCCCCCTTAACTCCCTCTCTCCCTCCCTCTATCCTCCCCCATTTCCTCCCCCCCCCCCCCCTCACATATGTCCTCCTTCCTCCTCCCCTCCCATCCCCTTCCCTCCCTCTCTCTCTCCCTCCCTCCATTCTCCCATATATCCTCCCTTTTTTCCTCCCTCCCCTCTCCCCCCCCCTCTCTCTCTCCCCCTCCCTCTCTCTCCCTCCCTCCCTCTATTCTTCCATAATATATCCTCCCCTTTTTTCCCCTCCTCCTCCACAAGATATGTGGTTTGAGTCTCTCTCTCTCTCTCTCTCTCTCTCTCTCACACACACTCACACACACACTCTCTCTCTCTCTCTTGTTTTTAACGCATGCCAGAGGGAGTGGTGGGTGAGGAGGGAGCCCAATTAACCTTTTCTCTTACCTATAAAGAGTCAGATATTATTACACACACACACACACACACACACACACACACACACACAATATATATATATATACACTGAATGTTGATCTAAGGGAGATTTATATGTTATCTACATTAAATAAGTATAAAAAACGAGTTCATTGTCCTGAAGCCAGATAAGCTGATCCTTTAGTCAACAATAGGTTCAAACAATAGGTTCAAAACAATTACAATATACCCTTATAAATATGTATCGGTAGTAATAGGCATTTGTTTTGTTCTATTCGGTCTCTGTCTCGAGTCGACCACCCCCAGCTATGAGGTATGTGCCTGAATACATACATACATACTGTACATATAAGGATAGAAAGGTCATCACTATCAATATACATCTATAATATTCCCTCATAAAGATATATATATACAGTATATATATATATATATATATATATATATATATATAATATATATATATATATATATATATATATATATATATATATATATATATATATATATATATATACAGTATATATATATATATATATTATATATATATATATATATATATATATATATATATATATATATATATATATATATATATATAAATAAATATATAGTTAGAAAGAGTTAGTAAGACAGTTAGTTAGACAGTTAAAAAGGACAGTTAGAAAGGACAGTTAGAAAGACAGTTAGAAAAGACAGTTAGAAATACAGTTAGACAGTTAGAAAGAGTTAGAAAGATAGTTTGGAAGACAGAAAGACAGTTAGAAATACAGAAAGCCAGTTAGACAATTAGCAAGACAGTTAGACAGTTAAAAAGACAGTTATAAATACAGTTAGACAGTTAGAAAGAAAGTTAGGAAGACAGTTAGAAAGACAGTTAAAACGAGTTAGAAAGACAGTTAAAACGAGTTAGAAAGACAGTTAGAAATACAGTTAGGAAGCCAATTAGACAGTTAGGAACCCAGTTAGACAGTTAGAAAGCCAGTTAGACAGTTAGAAAGCCAGTTAGACAGTTAGACAGTTAGGAAGCCATACAGTTAGGTAGAGCTGCAGTTAAGAGTTTGGTGATCAATTAAAACCAGTCAACCAGTCCGTACACTTGAGATAAAAAGATTTGTTATGTAAACTATTTATCTCTGAGACTGCATTGTGATAGCTTATCTTGGTGGTGGTGTAAGTGTAGGGGTGCTGGTGGTGGTGGTGGTGTTGTTGTTGGTGGTGGTGTTGTTGGTGTAGGTGTTTGTGGTGGTGGTTTTGGTGTTGGTGTTGTTGGTGGTGATGATGGTGGTGGTAGTGTTATTGTTGGTGTTTGTGTTGTTGTTGTTGTTGGTGGTGATGATGGTGGTGGTGGTGTTGGTTGTGGTGGTATTGTTGTTATTGTTGGTGGTGGTATTGTTATTGTTGGTGGTGGTGGTATTGTTGTTATTGTTGGTGGTGGTGCTATTGTTATTGTTGGTGTTGTTTTTGTTGTTCTACGTATCAAAGTATATTTTAACCCTTCATTTCAGTCTGTTTCTTCTCCTGTACTACTACTATTCCTACTTCGGGGGCGGGAGGCTAGGAATCCTCCTCCCCTTGTTAAATTCACCTACTAGACGAGACAGAGAATGGGGCGAGGAACGCGAAAGTGGTCCCGAACCCTAAAAATTGGAACCTAAAATGTTGTTTCAGTTCGGGCTCTGTCTCGAGTCAGTCACCCCCAGCGATGAGGTATGTGCCTGAGTAAAATATACATACATACATACATACATACATACATACATTCATACATACATACATACATACACACACGGTGACTGAGCGCCCTTAACCCTTTCAGTACCAGCGACGTGTGTTATTTCTTATTCTAGCTATATTCAGACGATATTATGCAGCTTAGGAAGGATCTGTGGTAGTTAAAAGGGTTGGTTGAGATAGTTTTAAGTCTTATTATGGCTAGAGGTCCTTCCTAAGCTGAATAAAATCGTCTATTAGTTAAGGACGTCCCTGGTAGTGTACGGGTTAAGGGGAGGTATTTAGTTTGTTCCCTAGACCTCCATCAAGCTTAAAATTACACCCCCTTGAGTCCCTTTCAAGATAAATTTGTAAATTTTTCGGCTGAAAGCCGGTTCCTCTTAAATAACAAGCTCGCTATCGCTCGCCAGGATAAAATCGACATCTAAATGGCACGAAAGGTCTTAAAATTGACAGAAATGGGTCGAAAGTTCTTAAAATCGTCAAAATAATGGGGCGAACGTCTTAAAATTAGAAAATCAATGGGGCTAAACATGAGGGAGAAAGGGGTCAAGAAAACAATCCTTCAAGTGGATATCTCCCCTTAATCACTGTATTGAGAGCACTAGGGTCTGGTGGTGTCGGGGGGTCGATCCCACGAGCCGGCAGGGAAAGTGCTCTAAAAAAAACTTTCCCTGGTTCCCGTTAGCAGCCAGGATCAGTCCGATATCCTAATGGCGGCAATTGACCACTTGTTAGTTTCATTCTATAGGGAGGTTGGAGTTGTACACATCGATATTTAGCAGAATTACCAGCTCAAAATGTGGTCACAGTACGGTCGTGCTAATAAGTCATGTCCCAGCTGTCATTACGTTTGGCTTGCTCTGTGCTGTATTAATGTCTGTCAGGTGTTGAATAGGGTGGGTAAGTGTAGCGCTCATAAGTCATGTCCCAGCTGTCATTACGTTTGGCTTGCTCTGTGCTGTATTAATGTCTGTCAGGTGTTGAATAGGGTGGGTAAGTGTAGCGCTAATAAGTCATGTCCCAGCTGTCATTACGTTTGGCTTGCTCTGTGCTGTATTAATGTCTGTCAGGTGTTGAATAAGGTGGGTAAGTGTAGCGCTAATAAGTCATGTCCCAGCTGTCATTACGTTTGGCTTGCTCTGTGCTGTATTAATGTCTGTCAGGTGTTGAATAAGGTGGGTAAGTGTAGCGCTAATAAGTCATGTCCCAGCTGTCATTACGTTTGGCTTGCTCTGTGCTGTATTAATGTCTGTCAGGTGTTGAATAGGGTGGGTAAGTGTAGCGCTAATAAGTCATGTCCCAGCTGTCATTACGTTTGGCTTGCTCTGTGCTGTATTAATGTCTGTCAGGTGTTGAATAGGGTGGGTAAGTGTAGCGCTAATAAGTCATGTCCCAGCTGTCATTACGTTTGGCTTGCTCTGTGCTGTATTAATGTCTGTCAGATGTTGAATAGGGTGGGTAAGGGTAGGAACATGTTTGTATATTTCACTCGATATGAAGAATGAAGTTTAGATATTGCTGATACCAATGATTGATCAAAACATACTTCGTGCCGAGACATGACTTATTAGCGCGACTGTACATTCATACATACATAAATCCCAATTCAACATACCTTTTATCCATCAAAAACCTTCATTGTTCTTGTATTTCTATTATTAATCAACGTTTACGGCTCCAACTTCCTTATAGCCTGAAACTCGCAAGTGGTTAATTCAGGACGCTCTGTTTCCTGAAGGGGGGTCACCTGCTTGTTTTCTTTTTCTCTCTTTCTGTGGCTTGTATCCATTCGGCCCCATTCAGCCAACTGTTTTAAGACGTTTATCCCCATCCAGGTATCGATTTCTTCCTGGCGAGCGATAGCGAGCCAGCATATATATATTTTTGTTTTGACAGCAAGTTAAATTTGTAAATTTTTCGATAGAAAAATGTCTCCGGTGAAGCCGGATTTCTCCATACAATGATGGCTCGCAAGAAATCGACACTTGGATGGGGATAAACGTCTTAAAACAGTTGGCTGAATGGGGCCGAATGGATACAAGCCAGGGAAAGAGAGAAAAGGAGAGAAAGCTAAAAAAAAAAAAAAAACGGTGACCCCCCCTTGATTTTCTTCTGGATCGCCTAAATGGAATCACTTTTTCTTTGGCGCATCTTCAATCTGCCCACCAAATTTCGTAAAAATCTCCCCCCCCCCCCCCCCCCCTCCTCCCAGAATGAAATAATTCGTGTACGGTTTAAAGAAAATGGGGGCCCATATGTAAGCCAAGGTTATCTACCGTCTTAGGCGGGTGCCCAACCCCGAAAAGGGTTGAAATAGGGGAGCTATCCCCCCGCCAAAGGCGGCTTTCTAGGGCCTTTCCTAGCTGATGCTGAGAGGATTGGGTTCTAGTCATGTGGTGATGGGCTGGTCTATCCGAGTGAGAACTGAGCGATCTCTGCCATACCCATAGCTTACTCTGACTGTTCCTTTTACTTATATATCTTCTAGATCTCAAGTGACGGCGTCTCTTCCGTGGATTGACCTCCTAATCTACCAAGATTGGAAGCCAAAGCGTCACATCTTTCCTTTGCCCCTCAACTTTCTCTTCATAATTGCTGAGGGGCACAGGGCCCTGCGTGGGGCTTTGGTTTCCCGGGCGTTTCCGCACCCTCCTCAGCTCCCCGCCATGGAGTGGCTTCGGTCACCCAGGGTTTATTGTGGTCGGCGGGGGGGGGTTCTGTGGGGGCCTTGGCCTTGCTCGGGGCCTTGGGGATGTTCGGCCAGGCAGCTTGGGGAAAAACAACAACAACCGTCTTAAAATCTCAACACTAATGGGGCTAAACATGAGGGAGAAGGTTGTCCAGAATCAAAGCACCCCCCTCCCAGAATGAAAAGGGGCCCATATGTAAGCCAAGGTTATCTACCGTCCTATCCCACAAGCCACGTGACCTTGTATTATATATAAGTACTGAACTACTCCAGGTATATGGGCTAACTGTCTCTTCATCATATTAGATTTTTAGACATTCGGCCCATTAGTTTGGCGATTTTAAGACTTTACGCCCCATTTCTGTGTTCAATATTAAGACCTTTCGTGCCATGTGGGTGTCTTTTCATCATATTAACCCCTTCTGCACCAACGACGTCCTTTTAACTATATTCTGGCTACCATTAGACGATTTCATGCAGTTTCGAAAGCGCCTCCAGCAATTAACAGGCTTCGAACTATCTCACTTAACCCTTTTTACTACCATAGATCCTTCTTAAGCTGCACACAATCCTCTGAATATAGCTAGAGTAAAAGGAGAAAGTAGTCGTCGGTACAGAATGGGTTAACCCTTTCACGCACATATGACGCAGAGGTTGCCAGATTAGCAATAAGAAATAGAGTTCTCTCACTCTTATAATTACCTCTCCAAAATTAGTTTTCTGCCCACAGCTAACTCAAAGACAACTGCAGAGGTTGAAGTAACTAAACTAAAGGTTTCTAAATACCCCCGATGGTAACAAAGGCTTTAAAGTATCCCCAATAGGCTCAACACAGCTAACTCAAAGACAACTGCAGAGGTTGAAGTAACTAAACTAAAGGTTTCTAAATACCCCCTGATGGTAACAAAGGCTTTAAAGTATCCCCAATAGGCTCAACACAGCTAACTCAAAGACAACTGCAGAGGTTGAAGTAACTAAACTAAAGGTTTCTAAATACCCCCTGATGGTAACAAAGGCTTTAAAGTATCCCCAATAGGCTCAAAATACCGTCATATGTCGGAGAGCTTAGGAAGGACCTCTAGCAATAATAAGACTTCAAACTATCTCAACCAATCTTTTGAACTACCACAGATCCTTCCTAAGCTGCATAATATCGTCTAAGTATAGCTAGAATAAAATATAACACACGTCGCTGGTATTCAAAGGGTTAAATATCGAGAAATTAGCTGCTAAGGGATACAATTTATCGTCAGATTAAAATAAACCAAATATAGTGTATATCATATTTGTCTAGTTTCCTCCCTAGACCTCCATCAAATTATTAAAAACCTCCATTAGATCCCACTTCTAGATTAATTTGTACATTTCCAGCAAAAAATTCAAATCTTGATTCAATTTTCGATATTTCATGAAGATTTTAAATCTTCAAGTGTGATTATCTACAAACTGCATTTGTGGACATAACCACTTCTGGTTGTCACCCCTCGATATGTTGACCACGTAAGCTGCCAGACCAGTGTTGAGGATAAATGTTGAGGGAAAGAGCGCTCGTGTGATACCGGCTTTATACTTGAAGAACAAAGAGGTAGTTATAGCAAGGAAATAGAGGTGTATAAGGAACTAGCCTATAGGTACCAAGGCTGGTGTTTTAAGGGGGGTCACCTGATTTGTTTCTCTTTCTCTCCTTTTCTCTCTTTCTCTGGCTTGTATCCATTCGGCCTCATTCAGCCAACTGTTTTAAGACGTTTATCCCCATCCAGGTGTGGATTTCTTCCTGGCTAGCGACAGCGAGCCAGCATTGTATGGAGAAATCCGGTTTCGCCGGATATATTTTTCTATCGAAAAATGTACAAATTTAGCTAGCTACCGCTCGCCAGGAAAATATTGACACCTGGATGGGGGTAAACGTCTTAAAACAGTAGGCTGAATGGGGCCGAATGGATACAAGCCAAATAGAGAGGGAGAGAAGAGAAAAAAGCGAGGTGGGCCCCCCGCTAAGTAGGTATAGGTACATAATGCGGTACGATAACTTCCGCCTATTACGTCACTTGTCAACAAAGCGGGCAGCACCGGCGATTCGCGCTTGTTTCAACTCTCCTATTATTTCCCGCGTTTTCTTTGTTTACGTCGCTTAAACTTATAAACATTGTGGTGGTTTTATATAGTATCATTGTGGGTATTTAAGGCCTGGTTTTAATGTGAGATACGAAAATAGGGGCTGGTGTTTTTTATTTGGTTTATTAACTTTATTTGTATGCCTGGCAGTGAGGTCGGGGAATAAAGCGTTGAGGAAGGATACATGGGGAAATATAACAGATAAAAGAGAGAGAGAGAGAGAGATAGATAGATAGATAGATAGATAGATAGATAGATAGATAGATAGATAGAGAGAGAGACAGAGAGAGAGAGATATATATATATATATAGATAGATAGATAGATAGAGAGAGAGAGAGAGAACAAAAACAAACTTATAAGAACATACAAAGACTGACATGTAAATAATGTATACACACATGTGTTCTCTCTCTCTCTCTCTCTATCTATCTAGCTATCTATGTATATCTGTCTCTCTCTCTATCTATATATGCATCTATCTATCTATCTATCTATCTATCTCTCTCCTGTTTATAGTATATCACACGAACACACATAACCACTAGCACGCAAGCACACACACAACACACACACTAACACCCTTCAGGATTATTAAGCCAGCACACTGCAAGTCAAGAATAGCGTCCGGACTGGAGCGGCGCCCCTTTTCGAGAACTCCAGTCCCTTGAGGCAAATATTGGAATGGGTGTTCTATAAGTTCACTACCGTACAGTTGGCCACATAAGGGGAGATTTCCACTTGAGGGATTTTTTTCTGGACCCCTTTCTCCCTCATGTTTAGCCCCATTGCTTTGGAGATTTTAAGACCTTCGCCCTAGTAGTTTGGATATTTTAAGACATTTTGCCCCATTTCTGTCAATTTTAAGGCCTTTCGTGCCGTTAAGGTGTCGATTTTTTCCTGGCGAGCGATAGCGAGCCTGTAATTTAAGAGCAACCGGCCTCCGGCCTGGACATTTTTCTACCGAAAAATGTACAAATTTATCTCGAAAGGGGGTCTAGGGGGTGTAATTTTAAGCTTGATGAAAAGGTAGGGAACAAACTAAAAACCTCCCCTTAAATACTTGTTCCTCTCCGTGATCTTATTACATGGCAATATAATGCGTATGATTCAATTAACCACTTGCGAGTTTCAGGCTATAAGGAAGTTGGAGCCGTGAACATCGATATAAAATAATAATGATGTAGGTTTCTGATGGATGCAAAGTATGTCGAATTGGGTTTTATGTATTTTATGAAGGGGAGATCTCCACTCGAGGGATTTTTTTCTTGACCCCTTTCTCCCTCATGTTTAGCCCCATTGCTTTTGATATTATAAAATGTTTGCCCCATTAGTTTAGCGATTTTATGAACTTTCACCCCATATTAAGACCTTGCGTGCCATTTAGGTGTCGATTTTATCCTGGCGAGCGATAGCGAGCCTGTAATTTAAGAGGAACCGGCCTTCGGCCGGGACATTTTTCTACCGAAAAATGTACAAATTTGTCTTGAAAGGGACTCAAGGGGGTGTAATTTTAAGGTTGATGGAGGTCTAGGGAACAAACTAAATACCTCCCCTTAAGGCACTAAGGCACTACAACCGTATTTTAGCTGGTAATGCTGTTAAATATCGATGTCTACGGCTCCAACTTCCTTATAGCCTGAAACTCGCAAGTGGCCAATTACGCATGTAGTTTCTTATGCCGGGGTTAAGGGGAGGCAGACCGTTTTTTTGGACCCCTTTCTCCCTAATGTTTAGCCCCACTAGTTTTGAAATTATAAGACGTTCGGCCCATTAGTTTGGCAATTTTAACACCTTTACTCCCATTTCGTCGTTGGCAATGTTTATAAGACCTTTCGTGCCATTTAGGTATCGATTATTTCCTGGCGAGCGATAGCGACACACATACACACACCCTTCCCACCCACCAACCTACCCACACACACACACACGCAACCTCTCTACCCCTCCCCCCCCCCCCTCTCCCAAACACACACACACACACACACACATAGGGTACACATTAATACGCACCAGTGGCCATGTACGTCTACTATAATACATACATGAAGGAGGTATACATGGAGTCCGTACCCTACCCCTTTATCAGTGATGGAAAACAAGATCTACACGTGTTTCTCTCTCTCTCTCTCTCTCTCTCTTCTTCTTCTTCTTCTTTGCTATCCTTTCCTTCCACTATCCTTTATTCTCAGGTTAGCTATCTCTACTAGAATTAAGTCCTGACCACCTCGCTGGGATCGTAAGGTCTGTGTGGTCAGTGTATCTATGTAAATCTCTCTCTCTCTTTTGGCTTTTTAGTCGGAGGGTGGGGAGAGGGCCTTCTACTTTGCTGTCCTATTTTTCTACTATAAACTGTTCCTGTCTAGTAATATTAGGGCCGGACCACCTAGTAGGGGCCGCAAGGTCTGTGTGTGGTCCGAGTATCTGTGTAAATCTGTGTAACTCTCTCTCTCTCTCTCTCACACAGACACACACACACACACACATACATACACACTCACATCTCTCTCTCTCTCTCTCTCACACACACACACACACACACACACACACACACACATACATACACACTCACATCTCTCTCTCTCACACACACATACACATATACTCACATATATATTTGTTTCTCTCTCTCACACATACATACAGTACACACTCACATCTCTCTCTCTCTCACACACACACACACATACATACACACTCACATCTCTTTCTCTCTCTCTCTCACACACACACACACACATCTCTCTCTCTCTCTCATTCTCTCTCACACACACACACACACACATATACACACTCACAATCTCACATCTCTTTCTCTCTCTCACACACACACAAACACACACATCTCTCTCTCTCTCTCTCTCTCACACACAAACACACACACATACACTCACATCTCTCTCTCTCTCTCTCACACACACACACTCACATAACTCTCTCTATTCTCTTTCTTTCTTTCTCTCTCTCTCACTCTCACTCTCTCTCTCTCTCTCTCTCTCTCTCTCTCCATAATTTCCCTATAATATTATTTTTATTAATCTCACCACCACACCCCCAATGAAATTAATTAAAGTATATATGATCCACCGGGATTCGAACCCGGGTTATCACACACATATTTTTGCCACCTTAACCATTACACCACCAGGACGGTTAAAGGTTTATGCACACGCCTACGACTTATTATCCATTCTCGAATACTGGATATTAATCTAATCATGTTCATATTCCCAACCGCACTATGGTAGCCTACTGTTTAAGTGAGAGGAAAGAATATTCATGGGGCACAGATCGTATAGACCGGCCTCTCGAAGAAATATCCCTAAACCTACTAATAATATTATTTTTATTAATCTCACCACCACACCCCCAATGAAATTAATTAAAGTATATATATTTGAAACCGTAAATTCCTCTCCAATTTGTATGTCTGTATGTAAGTTCTTAAGAGGAGGGGAGTTGTTTTTCTGGACCCCTTTCTCCCTCATGTTAAGCCCCATTAGTTTTTAAATGTTAAGGTGATCACCCCATTAGTTTGTTGATGTTAAGATCTTTCGCCCCATTTTTTTTTCAATATTTAGACCTTTCATTCCCATTAGTTTGTAGATTTTAAGACCTTTCGCCCCATTTCTTTTTTCAATATTTACTTTTCATTCCATCCAGGTGTCGATTTTTTCATGACGAGCGATAGCGAGTCTGTAATTTTAGGAGGAACCAGCCTCTGTCCAAGAAATTTGTCTATCATGATCAAAATAGCTATCATGTTCAGAATAGCGATCATGTTCACAATAACGATCATGTTCACAATAACGATCATGTTCAGAATAGGTATCATGATCGCGTGTTAGGGTAAACTGAACGCACCCCAGAAACAGAGAATCATGCAACAGAGCTCAGGGGTAGGTTCAGTACAAGCAATTTAGTCCTGAATAGGGATGGGGTGAGCTGACCTTGGTAAATAATGGCCCAATTGAAAAGGCAGATGTATTTTTACCTTCACCTTGTTTTTTCTCTCGTTTTTCAGCCTGACTCTCTGTTAGACTTTTTAGCTGATGCCAGGAGATTTTACTTATCTTGAACATTATCTCTAACGTAATCATGAATATAAAAAAAAGCAATGTTCTTATATATATAAACGAAAACAATAAGAAAAACACAAATTACAACAGATACAAGGAGAAGAAGACGATGAAAAGAAACAAAAAGTAAGAAGAAGAAGAAGAAGAAGAAGAAGAAAAGAAACAAAAACATGAATAGAAGAACAACAACAAGACGATGAAGAAGAAGAAGAAGAAGAAGAAGACGAAGGAGACGAACAACAACGACGAGACGATGAAGAAGAAGAAAAAGAAGTAGACGAAGAAGGAGAAGAACAACAACAACAAGACGATGAAGAAGAAGAAGAAGAAGAAGACGAAGGAGAAGAACAACAACGACGAGACGATGAAGAAGAAGAAAAAGAAGTAGACGAAGAAGGAGAAGAACAACAACAACAAGACGATGAAGAAGAAGAAGAAGAAGAAGAAGGAGAAGAAGAAGAAGAAGAAGACGAAGGAGACGAACAACAACGACGAGACGATGAAGAAGAAGAAGAAAGGAAGAAAGAGGGTGGAGGCAAAAACAGGCTATAATAATTATACACCTTCAACATCGACCTTTCTGGGAATAAGACAACAATATTAACCCTTTCTGTACCGGCGACGTATTTTTAACGGGGGGGGGGGGGGGGGGGATATGGGCCGTTTTTTTTTGGACCACTTTCTCCCTCATGTTTAGCCCCGTTAGTTTTCAGATGTTAAGATGTTTGCCCCATTCGTTAGTCGACTTTAAGACCTTTCGCCCCATTTCTTCGTCAATATATAGACCTTTCGTGCTATTTAGGTGTCGATTTTCTCCCTGGCGAACGGTACTTTCCAGAGATATACTTCCATAATTAAAAATCGGTGAAGTCCACGAATATTTATGTGTGGGCTGGAGACTATGGTATCCGAGTGTACAAAGACATATTGATGTCTTAACAAACACATGTGGCAGTCCGGGGATTCGAACCCAGTATGCTCACACCGAAGATCAACACACTTACACAGACAAAAACCAAGTAGTACCCCCTTAACCACTGCATAAGAAACCGTACTCGTCATTCAGTTATGCTCAATATAGGTCCACTAGCAGGGTTACCCGGCGTTGCCCGGGTTTAAATTCTACTACCATAATCACCATCATCAATCACTACTACCACAATCATCACAATACTACTACTACCATAATCACCATCATCAATCACTACTACCACAATCATCACAATACTACTACTACCATAATCACCGGCCTCGACCTCCCTGTGCCTCATTAAACGGCGACCTCGATTTCGGCCGCTAAATGACCTCCGATTTTGGATCTGACCTCATCCGTACCCCCATTTTGGGGGGCTGCGAACAACTTTCGTTCCATACACCTTTTCGATCGGAGGCCTCCTTCTGCCCCAAACGGCAATTTTTTTCATTTTTGTTTTCAATTTCGGCCTCGAAACGACCTCCGATCGTGGCCTCGCCCCCTCTATGACATGACCCAGGTCAATTGACACCCACATGCAAAGTTTCAGCTCCCCAGGTCCAAAACTGAGGCCGCCTATTAAGAACACACACACACACACACACACACAGACAAACGAAAATATTATATAGATGCCAAAGATCACGGAGAGGAACAGAACTTATGTGGGTGACTGTACCTACCCTTTATACCCAAACGTACCCAGACCCAAGCAGTACAAAAGATAAAGCCCAATTTTCCTCCTATGACGCAAGACAGATTCCAGGCATAAACCCAATTAGTACAGTCGGCCAAATAAGTGATGTCTCGGCGCCAAGTATGTTTCGATCAATAATTAGTATCAGCACTATCTAAGAGTTAATTCATCGTGGTACCCGTCTTGCAACACAATCCCACCCCTACTCTGTGCAACACTCCAACCCAAGAGTGAAATGATACTCCCAATCCTTCTATTCAACAGCTGAGCTCTGGAACTCTCCCTGAATCCATCTTTCCCTAATCCTATGATTTAAATTGCTTCAAACTCCGTGTGACCAGGCATTTTGGCTCGAATATTCCTTGATTTTGGCCCTGTCACTCTTTCACCACTGGGGAAGGCACTCGTCACAGCTAGTTTTGCCTTTTGTCTCCCTCTTCCACTTAGAAAAGAAAAACAAAAAACACACACACACACGATTTCATTTAGTTTGTAATCTGTTTATGTGTCTCAAATGGGTAAATACGAGCACAATTAAAAAAAAAACAAAAAAAAAAAAAAAAAAAAAACACACACACACACAAGCCTAGGGTATATAGTGCTCTAGGGTCGGTGAACTCCCCCCCCTCCCCCTCCCTTATATAATGGGGGGGGGGGTATACCTTATACGTCATTTGTACCCTCTTTATATTATTGGTACACACACACACAAACACACACACACAAACACACACACACACACACACACACACACACACGGAGTTCACAGGTTTTTCTTAACTCCAATGTTTTTTTTTCAATTTGCTCCATCTCTCTCTCTCCCTCTCACACACACATATACAGTATATATATAATTATACACACACACACACACACACACATACACTACACACACACACACACACACACGTACACTACATACACACACACACGGACACTACATACACACACACACGCACACTACACACACACGCACACTACACACACACAAGCACACTACACACACACACAAGCACACTACACACACACACAAGCACACTCACACACACACACACACACACACACAAGCACACTACACACACACACACACACAAGCACACTACACACACACACAAGCACACTACACACACACAAGCACACTACACACACACACACAAGCACACTACACACACACACACACACACACTACACACACACACACACACTACACACACAAGCACACTACACACACACACACACACACACACACACACACACGCAAGAAGTCACAAACTTAACTGCTATTTTGTCTTGATTAAGGACTATAATTATATTTTCACTCACTCACTCTCTCTCTCTCTCTCACACACACTCTTTCTCTCTCTATCTCTCTTTCTCTCTCTCACTCACACACACTCTCTCTCTCTCTCTCTCGATTCTTTCTCTCTCTCTCTCTCTCTCTCTCTCTCTCTCTCTCTCTCTCTCTCTCTCTCTCTCTCTCTCGTTTTTCCTGGACCTCCTTCTCCCTCGTGTTCAGCCCCATTATTGTTGAGAATTAAAAATATTCACCCCAATAGTTTGACGATTTTCAGACATTTCGTGCTATTTAGGTGTCGATTCTCCCCTGGCGAGCGATAGCGAGTAAATAAATACATAATGTTAATATTGGAGGTCGGGGTGGGGGGGGGTGGGGGGGGGGAGGGGGGGGGGGAGGGGGGGGAGGGGGGGGGAGGGGGGCGGGGGGGGGGGGGAAACTGGTCCTTTTGATAATGAAGGGGAAGGTTTTGTTTATTGGGCGATATATAGATATATATATATATATATATATATATATATATATATATATATATATATTATTATTTTAGTTTCCTCCCTAGACCTCCATCAAGCTTAAAAAACATCCCCATGATCCCCCCCCCCCCCTCTTTCTATATAGATTTGTACATTTTTCGGTAAACAAAATGTCGCGGCCGAAAACCGATTCCCCTTAAATTACAGGCTCGAACCACACTAGCCAGGAATTTAAAAAATCGACACCTAAATGGCACGAAAGGTCTTAATATTGGCAAACAAATGCGGTGAAAGGTCTCAAAATCGACAAACTAATGGGCCGAACGTCTTAAAAAATCTAAAACACTAACGGGGCTAAACATGAGGGAGAAGGAGGTCCAGAAAACCCCCTTCCCCCCCCCCCCAACCCCCTAATCAAGGCATTTTATAGACTCGGTTATGTCGGATATTTCAACTCGATATTTTCGGTGGAATAACGTCCCAATCGACACCAAACTGGCACGAAAGGTCTTAAAATTGACAAAGAAGTGTGACGGAAAGTCTTAATTAATAGGGGGGATGGGCCGGTTTTCTGGACCACTTTCTCTCTCATGTTTAGCATATTAATTTTGAGGTTTTAAGATTTTCGTGCCGTTAGTTTGTCGACTCATCAGCAGGAGCTGTGACATTGAGGGGGCAGGTGAGGGCTGGTCCTATCCAGAGTGAGGTTTGGCATCGTTTCTGTCTGTATCTTTTTCTGTACTACTTTTCCTTCTAGGCACTGGCGAGATCACCAGATTGAGTGGCACTGCAAGGGGGGCTGCGGACGGTGGGGGCATTGGCCCTGGGGTACAAGCCCATGGGCTGATGATCCCCTCCCCCGCTGCCCTCTCAGAGACAAATCTCATCTCACCCTGACCCGAACATCTGGAGCGGCTTAGGTCAACCGGACTCAGGACTGTTCGGACAGACAGTCTGGAGAACAACAATAACAATACAAACAAAACCCACCAACAACATAGTTATACTTAACTCTTACGCAGACAATGAGGTAACCAGACCAACAAAAAACGCCCCCCACCCCACCCCCACACACATACACACACACACACACCTACGCAGACTGTCTGGAACTTGTTGTGCTACTCACCAAGCAAGAACACAAATATGCACCAACCAAGCAACAATCTAGTTTTTATATAGAACTGGTTTACGTCATATGAAGGGGGTAGTGCTTGGTTTTTGGTCTCTCTCTCTCTCTCTCTCTCTCTATATATATATATATATATATATATATATATATATATTTTTTTTAGTTTCCTCTCTAGACCTCCATCAAGCTTAAAAAAACACCCCTTTGACCCCCCTTCAACATAAATTGTACATTTTTCGATAGAAAAATATCCAGGCCGAAGACCGGTTCCTCTTAAAATTACAGGCTCGCTATCGCTCGCCAGGACACGTAAATGGCACGAAAGGTCTTGAAACTGACAACGAAATGGGGCGAAAAGTATTAAAATCGCCAAACTAATGGAAGGAACGTCTTAAAACCTCAAAAACTAACATGCTTAACTCGAGGGAGAAGGAGGTCCCTAAAAAGCTTGTAGTAGTACCCCCTTAACCCTCTCCGACACATGACGCGATGTTGAGCCTATTGGGGATACTTTAAAGCCTTTGTTACCATCAGGGGTATTTATAAACCTTTAGTTTAGTTACTTCAACCTCTGCAGTTGTCTTTGAGTTAGCTGTGTTGAGCCTATTGGGGATACTTTAAAGCCTTTGTTACCATCAGGGGTATTTAGAAACCTTTAGTTTAGTTACTTCAACCTCTGCAGTTGTCTTTGAGTTAGCTGTGTTGAGCCTATTAGGGATACTTTAAAGCCTTTGTTACCATCAGGGGTATTTAGAAACCTTTAGTTTAGTTACTTCAACCTCTGCAGTTGTCTTTGAGTTAGCTGTGTTGAGCCTATTAGGGATACTTTAAAGCCTTTGTTACCATCAGGGGTATTTAGAAACCTTTAGTTTAGTTACTTCAACCTCTGCAGTTGTCTTTGAGTTAGCTGTGTTGAGCCTATTGGGGATACTTTAAAGCCTTTGTTACCATCAGGGGTATTTAGAAACCTTTAGTTTAGTTACTTCAACCTCTGCAGTTGTCTTTGAGTTAGCTGCGTTGAGCCTATTAGGGATACTTTAAAGCCTTTGTTACCATCAGAGGTATTTAGAAACCTTTAGTTTAGTTACTTCAACCTCTGCAGTTGTCTTTGAGTTAGCTGTGGGCAGAAAACTAATTATGGAGAGGTAATTATAAGAGTGAGAGAACTATTTCTTATTGCTCATCTGGCAACCTCTGCGTCATATGTGCGTGAAAGGGTTAAGGGGAGGTAATTAGTTTATTCCCTAGACCTCCATCAAACTTAGAATTACACCCCCTTGACCTCCTTTCAAGATAAATTTGTACATTTTTCGGTAGAAAAATATCCCGGCCGAAGGCCGATTCCTCTTAAATTACAGGCTCGCTTTCGCTCGCCAGGAAAAAATTCGACACCTAAATGGCACGAAAGGTCTTAAAATTGACAGAAATGGGGCGAAATGTTTTAAAATAGCCAAACTAATCGGGCAAACGTCTTAAAATCTCAAAAGCAATGGAGCTAGACATGAGGGAGAAAGGGGTCAAGAAAAAAGTCCCTCCAGTGGACATCATCATCATCTCCCCTTAACCTACGAGGCACGCACGAGGCATATTCTTTTTTTTGTATGTATCGACTCTCACACAGACGAGTACGTAATTCTAGTTGCCATGATAATTAAGGCGGGGGGGAGGGGGGGGGGCACCGTTTTTGTTTTCTCTTTCTCTCCTTTTCTCTCTTTCGCTGGCTTGTATCCATTCGGCCCCATTCAGCCAACTGTTTTAAGACGTTTATCCCCATCCAGGTGTCGATTTCTTCCTGGCAAGCGATAGCGAGCCAGCATTGTATGGAGAAATCCGGCTTCGCCGGAGACATTTTTCTATCGAAAAATGTACAAATTTAGCTTGCTGTAAAAACAAATATATATATATATATATATATATATATATATATATATATATATATATATATATATATATATATGCTGGCTCGCTACCGCTCACCAGGAAAATATTGACACCTGGATGAGGGTAAACGTCTTAAAACAGTAGGCTGAATGGGGCTGAATGGATACAAGCCAAAGAGAGAGGGAGAGAAAGATAAAAATAGCGAGGTGGGCCCCCTTAACAGGAGTGACTGGTTACAAAGCTATCACCGGTTTATAATTATGATGATTTAATGTGTGTGTGTGTGTGTGTGTGTGTGTGTGTGTGTGTGTGTGTGTGTGAGAGAGAGAATGTGTGTATGTGTGTGTGAGAGAGAATGTGTGTGTGTGTGTGTGTTTTTTTTTTTTTCCTATATTCCAACTACTCCCTCTCGGGCATAGGCTGTGTGTGTGTGTGTGTGTGTGTGTGTGTGTGTGTGTGTGTGTATGTGTGAGAGCGAGAGAGAAAGTGTGAGTGTGTTTGTATGTGTGTGTGGGAGAGAGAGAGAGTGTGAGGGTGAGTATGTGTGTGTGTGAGAGAGAATGTGTGTGTGTTTATGAGAGTGAGTGAGTGAGTGTGTTTGTGTGTGTGGGAGAGAGAGAGAGTGTGAGGGTGAGTATGTGTGTGTGTGTGTGAGAGAGAATGTGTGTGTGTTTATGAGAGTGAGTGAGCGAGTGTGTTTGTGTGTGTGGGAGAGGGAGAGAGAGAGAGAGAGAGTGTGAGGGTGAGTATGTGTGTGTGTGTGTGTGAGAGAGAATGTGTGTGTGTTTATGAGAGTGAGTGAGTGAGTGTGTGTGTGTGTGTGTGTGTGTGTATGTTGGCTAGAAATCGTGACCGAAACCTCTGTAACTCAAAAAGGGCTGGAGTAAATTGGCTGTAAATTTCCACACCTATTCCCCGGCTGACTCTTCCCAAATGTATGTATGTATATACTAAGGCACATACCCAATTGCTGGGGGTGGCAGACACGAGACAGAGCCCGAACAGAAACCACATTTAAAATTCCTATTCTCAGGGTCCGGGACCACTTTCGCGTTCCCTTGCCTCTTTCTGTCTCGTCGAGTACGAGAATTATACAAGGGGAGTACAAAGGAAATCAAGCAACAACAGATCTATTGACCCTTCTAGGCTGCTTGTCCTCCAAAACACTGAGGATCAAGTGTCCAAACAGTGGTTTAAAGTGGGTAAGGGAACATTGGAAAGGGAATTACTGCCCAGGAACTAATGTCCGTGACAGGATTAGGAAGTTAGTAGGGGACAGATGGGTTACGGGAGGATGATTCCTAGCCCTCCTGCCCCAAATAGTTGAACTAAATGGTTGAACCAATTGGCTCAATTAGTCTAGTCGTTTACAAGATAAAGAGGTCAGATCAGATGATTAAGGTATTGATGGATAAGCCTTTACAACGGCACCTCGAAGCTACTTTCTAATTTTCCTATTATTCTGAAGAGTGTAGAGAGAGGAGGGGTGTTAGAGAGAGAGAGAGGAAGCTGTTGGAGTGGCTTTGTTATGTGTGTTTAGTCTAGTCGTTTACAAGTTAAAGAGGTCAGATCAGATGATTAAGGTATTGAGGGATAAGCCTTTACAACGGCACCTCGTATCTACATTCTACTCTTCCTATTTTTCTGAAGAGTGTAGAGAGGGGAGAAGGGGTGTTAGAGAGAGAGAGGAAGCTGTTGGAGTGGCTTTGTTATGTGTGTTTAGTCTAGTCGTTTACAAGTTAAAGAGGTCAGATCAGATGATTAAGGTATTGAGGGATAAGCCTTTACAACGGCACCTCGTCTCTACATTCTACTCTTCCTATTTTTCTGAAGAGTGTAGAGAGGGGAGAAGGGGGTCAAGATGTTTGGCCTAGCTATAATGAACGGACTATAGTTGATCTGATAATAGCATAGTGTGAATTAAGGGAGCTCAGACGGTATTGTGCAGCATAATTTACTGGTTCGGCTCAATGGTTTAAGGAAGGGGTTTAGTTTGCTCTCTAAACCTCTATCAAGCTTAAAAAAACACCCACAAGATATAAATGTGTAAATTTTTCGGTGGAAAAATTTCCCGGCCGAAGGCCGAGTTCTTTTCAAATACAAGCTCTCTTTCGCTCGCCAGGAAAAAAATCGATACCTAAATGGCACGAAAGGTCTTAATATTGGCAAAGAAATGGGGCAAAAGGTCTGAAAATCACCAAACTAATGGGACGAATGTCTTGAAATCTCATAACTAATAGGGCTAAACATGAGGGAGGAGGAGGACTCGAAAAACCAACGGACTTCCCTTAACTTTCTTATAAGGTATAAAATTGTATAGTTTTAGCCAGAGTAAAGGGTAAAAATGCCGCAAACGTTCTAAAAAAAAAAAAAAAAAAAAAAAAAAATCAATCAAGTTTCCTCACACAACTCCCTATATATCCTAAACAAAACACACAACTCCCTATATATCCTAAACAAAACACACAACTCCCTATATATCCTAAACAAAACACAACTCCCTATATATCCTAAACAAAACACACAACTCCCTATATATCCTAAAACAAAACACACAATCTTATATCTAAACACACAACTCCCTATATATCCTAAAAAAACACAACTCCCTATATATCCTAAACAAAACACACAACTCCCTATATATCCTAAACAAAACACAACTCCCTATATATCCTAAACAAAACACACAACTCCCTATATATCCTAAACAAAACACACAACTCCCTATATATCCTAAACAAAACACACAACTCCCTAAATATTCCAAACAACACACAACTCCCTATATATCCTAAACAAAACACACAACTCCCTATATATCCTAAACAAAACACACAACTCCCTATATATCCTAAACAAAACACACAACTCCCTATATATCCTAAACAACACTATATATCCTAACAAAACACACAACGTATATATCCTAAACAAAACACAACTCCCTATATATCCTAAACAAAACACACAACTCCCTATATATCCTAAACAAAACACACAACTCCCTATATATCCTAAACAAAACACACAACTCCCTATATATCCTAAACAAAACACACAACTCCCTATATATCCTAAACAAAACACACAACTCCCTATATATCCTAAAACAAAACACACAACTCCCTATATATCCTAAACAAAACACAACTCCCAATATATCCTAAAACAAAACACACAACTCCCTATATATCCTAAACAAAACACACACCTCCCTATATATCCTAAACAAAACACACAACTCCCAATATATCCTAAACAAAACACACAACTCCCAATATATCCTAAAACAAAACACACAACTCCCTATATATCCTAAACAAAACACACAACTCCCAATATATCCTAAAACAAAACACACAACTCCCTATATATCCTAAACAAAACACACAACTCATATATCTAAAACAAAACACACAACTCCTATATATCCTAAACAAAAACACCAACTCCCTATATATCCTAAACAAAACACACAACTCCCTATATACCTAACAAAACACACAACTCCCTATATTAAACACAAAACAACTCCCTATATCCTAAACAAACACACTCCTATATTCTAAACAAAACACCACTCCTATATATCCTAAACAAAACACACAACTCCCTATATATCCTAAACAAAACACACAACTCCCTATATATCCTAAACAAAAACACAACTCCCTATATATCCTAACAAACACACAACCCCTATATATCTAAACAAAACACACACTCCTATATATCCTAAACACACACTCCTATATATCCTAAAACAAACACACCCTATCTATCCTAAACAAACACCACAACTCCCTATATATCCTAAACAAAACACACACTCCTATATATCCTAAAACAAAACACACAACTCCCTATATCCTTAAACACACACGCCCTAGATATCCTAAAAACACACAACTCCCTATATATCCTAAACAAAACACCACACTCCTATATATCCTAAACAAACACACAATCCCTAGATATCCTACAACACACAACTCCCTATATATCCTAAACAAACACACAACTCCCTATATATCCTAAACAAAACACACAACTGCTTATATATCCTAAACAAACACACACTCCCTAATATCTAAACAAACACACAACCCCTATATCCTAACAAAACACAACTCCCTATATATCCTAAACACACACTCCCTATTATCTAAACAAAAACAACTCCCAAAGACACAACTCCCTATTATCCTAACAACTCCCTATATATCCTAACAAAACACCAAACTATATAATCCTAACAAAACACACTTCCCTATATATCCTAAACAAACACACTCCTCTCTATCCTAAACACAACTCCCTATATATCCTAAACACACACTCATATATCCTAAACACACACAACTCCCTATAATCCTAAACAACACACTCCCTATATATCCTAAACAAAACACACAACTCCCTATATCCTAAACAAAACACACACTCCCTATTATATCCTAAACAACAAAACTCCCTATCTATCCTAACCCAAACACACAACTCCCTATATATCCTAAACAAAACAAACAACTCCTATATTCCTAAAACAAAACAACAACTCCTATATATCCTAAACAAAACACACAACTCCCTATATCCTAAACAAAAAACACACAACTCCCAATATATCCTAAACAAAACACACAACTCCCTATATATCCTAAACAAAACACACAACTCCCTATATATCCTAAAACAAAACACACAACTCCCTATATATCCTAAACAAAACACACAACTCCCTATATATCCTAAACAAAACACACAACTCCCTATATATCCTAAACAAAACACACAACTCCCTATATATCCTAAACAAAACACACAACTCCCTATATATCCTAAACAAAACACACAACTCCCTATATATCCTAAACAAAACACACAACTCCCTATATATCCTAAAACACACAACTCCCAATATATCCTAAACAAAACACACAACTCCCTATATATCCTAAAACAAAACACACAACTCCCTATATATCCTAAACAAAACACACAACTCCCTATATATCCTAAACAAAACACACAACTCCCTATATATCCTAAACAAAAACACACAACTCCCTATATATCCTAAACAAAAACACACAACTCCCTATATATCCTAAACAAAAACACACAACTCCCTATATATCCTAAACAAAACACACAACTCCCTATATATCCCTAAACAAAATAAAAAAATAAAAAAATAAAAATCCCCCTCGATTCTTTATTTTCTTGATAGAAAATTGTTCCCGTAAACAAAATAACAGGCTCGCTTTCGCTCGTATAAGGAATTAAAGACATACAAATGGCAGGAAAGGTCTTAAAATCGCCACAGTAATGGGACAAAAGGTCTTAAAATCTCAAAATTAAGGGGCTAAACATGAGGGAGGAGGGGGTCCACAAAAAACGTTATTCAATACATTAATGTGTTATGGAGATCAATAGAATACAGTTAACCTTCTACAGCTATGAGGTCAGGTTCTTATTTGGGTGACTGTACACACACACACATACATACATACACAGACTACACACACACACACTCAATCACAAAGGCACACCCATGCATACAATCATAAAAAACAACATTTCTACACACACACTACACACATACAAACTACACACACACACACAGCCTCCCTCTCTCTCACATACAGTACACACAGCCTCTCTCTCTCTCTCACACACACACACACACACACACACACTACACACACACACACACACACAGCCTCCCTCTCTCTCACATACAGTACACACAGCCTCTCTCTCTCTCTCTCACACACACACACACACACACACACACTAAACGCGAGGGTGGAGTAGGGCAGGGTTGCTTTCCAAACGTCTTCAGTTGCATTCCTACCAACCTACCTATTGCCCTATCTACCAACCTATCTATTGCCCTATCTACCAACCTACCTATTGCCCTATCTACCTACCTACCAACCTACCTACCCTATCTACCGACCTACCTACCTACTACCGACCGACCTACCAAACTACTTACCTACCGACCTACCTACCTACCGACCAACCTACTTACTTACCGACCTACTGACCTACCTACCTACCTACCACCCACCCTACCTACCCACCCCACCTACCATACTTACCGACCTACCAATCCACCTACCAACCAACCTACCCACTTACCGACCTACTTACCAACCTACCTACCTACCAACCGACCTACCTACCAACCCACCTACCCACTTACCGACCTACCTACCAATCCACCTACCAACCAACCTACCCACTTACCGACCTACTTACCAACCTACCTACCTACCAACCCACCTACCCACTTACCGACCTACCTACCTACCAACCGACCTACTTACCGACCTACCTACGCCCTCTTGTGCTTGACTGTCTGAAGGTCAAGTTATGTGGGCAGTGTCCTCTATCCTCTCCCACCACACACACACACACACACGTACATGCATACACACACACACACACACACACGTACATGCATACACACACACATACACAGTCATACATTACATACACACACAGTCATACATTACATACACACAGACACACGAACACACACATGTACTGTATATCACTTACTCTCATGGTTATTTTATGATAATTTGTATTCTGCACATGCATCATTATTGTATTTATTTATTTTGTTTGTAAACTGAGCTTACCATCCTCATATCTGTACATCTCATGTTCATCCACTAAATTGTAAAATGTGTATTTTCAGCTCATGAGGCTGCCATTCTTTAATAAACCGTTTATTATTATTATTCATACACACACACACACACACCCTTCTCACTACCACAGATCCTTCTTAACCCCTTCAGTACCGGTGACGTCCTTTTCATTATAATCTGGCAACTATTAGCAGATATTATTCAGTTAAAGAAATACCTCCAACATCTTACAGGCTTCAAACTATTACACTTAACCCTTTTCTACTGCGATAAAGCCTTCTTAAGGGGAGGTTTTTAGTGTGTTTCCTAGACTTCCATCAAGCTTGAAATTACACCCCCTTGACCCCTTTTCAAGATAAATTTGTACATTTTTCGGTAGAAAAATGTCCCGGCCGAAGGCCGGTTCCTCTTAAATTACAGGCTCGCTATCGCTCGCCAGGAAAAAATCGACACATAAATGGGATGAAAGGTCTTAAAAGTGACATAAATGGGGTGAAACTTCTTAAAATCGCCAAACTAATGGGGCAAACATCTTAAAATCTCAAAAGCAATGGGGCTAGACAGGAGAGAGAAAGGGGTCAAGAAAAAATCCCTCAAGTGGAGATCTCCCCTTAAGGGAGGTCACCTGCTTTTGTTCTCTCTTGCTCTCCTTTTCTCTCTTTCCCTGGCTTGTATCCATTCGGCCCCATTTTTTCTCTTTCTCTCCTTTTCTCTCTTTCCCTGGCTTGTCTCCATTCGGCCCCATTCAGCCAACTGTTTTAAGACGTTTATCCCCATCCAAGTGTCGATTTCTTCCTGGCAAGCGATGGCGAGTGCTTATGTTCTGGGTGTGGTGTCCCGAGTTCAAATCCCGGGAGGACCATAATTATGCTTTCATGTGTTTATTCAAGTACGGTCGAGGTTAACAAGTGTTGTCAGATATTTCACAAAGTTTCGAACACTGACTGATACTCTGAGGGATAAGCACTTTTCCCAGTAACTATAAAGATGCCAATAACACTTGTTGAGCGAAAACCACTGGAATCTGGGAGATTTCCACCTGGAGGATTTTTTTCTGAACCTCTTTCTCCCTCATGTTTAGTCCCATTGCTTTTGATATTCTAAGACGTTCGCCCCATTAGTTTGGTGATTTTAAGAACTTTTGCCCCATTTCTGTCAATTTTAAGACCTTTCGTGGCATTTAGGTGTCGATTTTATCCTGGCGAGCGATAGCGAGCCTGTAATTTAAGAGGAACCGGCCTTTGGCCGGGACGTTTTTCTACCGAAAAATGTAAAAATTTATCTTTAAAGGGGGTCTAGGGGGTGTTTTTCTAAGCTTGATGGAGGTCTTGGGAACGAACTAAAAACCTCCCCTTAACACCCCCGATTGTACATAGAACATCAAACACTAAAATAGGCTTCATTTGAATAACTTGCGAAAAATAAAAAATCTCTCTCTCTCTAATCTCTAACCTTTATCTCTCTCTCTCTTTTCTCTTTCTCTCTCTCTCTCTCTCGCTCTCTTTTTCTCTTTCTCTCACTCTCTTTTTTCATCATTCTCTCTCACTCTCACTCTCTCTTTTCTTTTTCTCTCTCTCTCTCTCTTTTCTCTTTCTCTCTCTTTTTCTCTTTCTCTCACTCTCTTTTGTCATCATTCTCTCTCACTCTCTCTTTTCTCTCTCTCTCTCTCTCTCTCTCTTTCTCTCTCTCTCTCAT
>CM064556.1:12856385-12970005 GCA_032716605.1 Paralithodes platypus
CTACCACTAGGCTACGGGCTGTGTGTGTGTGTGTGTGTGTGTGTGTGTGTGTGTGTGTGTGTGTGTGTGTGTGTGTGTGTAGTCTAACCCCTTCAGTACCATGACGTAATTTTCACCATATTCTGGTTACCATTAGACGGTTTTATTTAGTTTGTAATCTACCTAGACGACTCAAATGGGTAAATGACCATTAGACGGGTTTATTTAGCTTGCAATCTACCTATATGACTCTATCTATGTATATATATATATATATATATCTATATACTCAGGCCCAATTCCCACTTTTCCTTTTTTTTGGAGGGGGGGGGGGGGGGGCGACTCAAGACAGAGCAATAATAGGGACAACACAAAACACAACAGAAAACAATGAACACACAAAAACAAAATACAAATTCACATTGGTAAATACAATCTCAGTAAACACTCTTAGTAAAATAGGTCCTTCTTAGACTTAATAAAATCATCTAATTTCAACCAGAATCAAAGGTAACAAGGCGTCATGGTGCTAAAGGGGTTAACTCCTTCTGTACCGGCCACGTCATTTTCATGGTACCCGGGTAATCACCATAATCACCATCACTACTACCACCACTACTACTACTACCATAATCACCATCATCAATCACTACTACCACAATCGTCACAATACTACTACTACCATAATCACCATCATCAATCACTGCTACCACAATCATCACAATACTACTACTACCATAATCACCGGCCTCTGTGCCTCATTAAACGGCGACCTCGATTTCGGCCGCTAAATGACCTCCGATTTTGGATCTGACCTCATCCGTACCCCCATTTTGGGGGGCTGCGAACAACTTTCGTTCCATACACCTTTTCGATCGGAGGCCTCCTTCTGCCCCAAACGGCAATTTTTTTCGCATTTTTTTCGCTCCCGTATACTACATAAGTTCTGCCGAAAATTTTATTAAACAAAAGTGTCTCTGATTTCCACTAAACTCGTCTAAAACCATCTCCAAAGCCTGGGCTTTCCAACGGTGCCCCACACTCCCACCTGGCACCAAAACTGTGGGAGGAGTTTAGTAACAAAGGTCGGGGAACTGACAAACAGACAAACATTGACCTTTATTTATTAAGATTTAGGCAACTTTGTACAGTTTAAGAAGGATCTCTGGTAGTAAAAAGGGTTAAGTGAGATAGTTCCAAGCCTTTTATTTAGAGTCCTCCTCCTTCCTCATGTTTAGCCCTATTAGTTAGGAGATTTCAAGACATTTGCCCCATTCATTTGGCGATTTTCAGATCTTTTGCCCAATTTCTTTGCCAATATTAAGACCTTTCGTGCCATTTAGGTGTCGATTTTTTTCCTGGCGATCGACAGCGACCCTGTATTTGAAGGGGAATCGGCCTTTGGCCGGGATTTTTTTTACCGAACAATGTACAAATTTTAGGTTTAGAGGGTTTAGAGAGCAAACTAAACCCCTTCCTTAAACCATTGAGCCGTTTAGAGAGCAAACTAAACCCCTTCCTTAAACCATTGAGCCGTTTAGAGAGCAAACTAAACCCCTTCCTTAAACCATTGAGCCGTTTAGAGAGCAAACTAAACCCCCTCCTTAAACCATTGAGCCGAACCAGTAAATTATGCTGCACAATTGGTCTGGAGTAGATAAAGATTACTCATAAGACAACCTGGCAAAAATTAATGTAGTTTTCAGTTGAAGAGAGCAGAAGGGAGGGGGGGGGGGGGAAGTGAAGGTATGCATGACATTTCCTTTCCATTTCTAACTATTCTGTAAATTCCTTCAGGCGATTTCCAAGCCCTGCAAGGTTATTCACTTCTAACTGTTTTCATGTACGGTAAATTGCCGGAGGGTGGGGAGAGAGCCTTCATATTTGCTATCCTTTCCTTCCACTTTCTCTTAGAGTTGTTATCTCTACTAGGATTAAGTCCTGGCCACCTCGCAGGGATCGTAAGATCTGTGTGGCCAGTGTATCTATGTAAATCTCTCTCTCTATCTATCTATCTATCTATCTATCTATCTATCTATCTATCTATCCATCCATCCATCCATCTATCTATCTCTCTCTCTCTCTCTATCTATCTATCTATCTCTCTCTCTCACTCACACTCTCTCTCTCTCACTCACTCACTCTCTCACCCAGCACTTACTACTTACTCCCAATCTGTCTCACTCACGCATTCATTCACATATTCCTCCACTTGCTAACTCTCTCTCTCTCTCTCTCTCTTCTTTTCTTCTTCTTTGCTATCCTTTCCTTCCACTGTCCCTGACTCTCGGGTTAGCTATCTCTACTAGAATTAAATCCTGACCACCTCGCTGGGATCGTAAGGTCTTCTTCTTTGCTATCCTTTCCTTCCACTGTCCCCGACTCTCGGGTTAGCCATCTCTACTAGAATTAAGTCCTGACCACCTCGCTGGGATCGTAAGGTCTGTGTGGTCAGTGTATCTATGTAAGTATATGTAAATCATTGTTGACTTTGTGTGACATAAATTTTCTCCTAAAAACTTAATGATAATAAAATTGACATGTTTTGTTTCGAAAACCATCTTAAGGGGAGATTTCCACTTGAGGGATTTTTTACTTGACTCCTTTCTCCCTCATGTTTAACCCCATTGCTTTTGAAATTTTAAGACGTTTGCCCCATTAGTTTGGTGATTTTGGTGAGGAGTAGGAAACAAACTAGAAACCTCCCCTTAACAACAGAACCCAGTCCAATTCCCATTCCAATTTTCCCTTACCCACTCTAAACCACTATTTGGACACTTGGTCCCCAGTGTTTTGGAGGACAAGCAGCCTAGAGGGGTCACTAGAACCTGTTGTTGCTTGATTTCCTTTGTACTCCTATGTACTCTCTCTTTCTCATTAACGTCCAGGCATTCTGAGTATTTCCTGCGTCTGAGAAAGAGAGAGAGAGAGAGAGAGAGGAAGGGGGGGGGGAGCCAAGACAAGTCATACACACACATCACCTTCTACCTCAAAAAGTTAAAACCATAAATATGAGACGAGAGAGAGAGAGAGAGAGAGAGAGCACATTAAGTATGATGAAGGAGGGGGGGGGGGGGCGGGGGAGGGGGGGAGGGGTACTGCTTGATGTATTGTGTAGCACATTGAATCAGACAGAGCAGGACGCTAGCAGGACATAACAGGGTATTAGCAGGACAGGACAGGGTATTAGCAGGACAGGACAGGATATTAGCAGGACAGGACAGGGTATTAGCAGGACAGAACAGGGTATTAGCAGGACAGGACAGGGTATTAGCAGGACAGGACAGGGTATTAGCAGGACAGGACAGGGTATTAGCAGGACAGGACAGGATATTAGCAGGACAGGACAGGGTATTAGCAGGACAGAACAGGGTATTAGCAGGACATAACAGGGTATTAGCAGGACAGAACAGGGTATTAGCAGGACAGGACAGGGTATTAGCAGGACAGGACAGGGTATTAGCAGGACAGAACAGGGTATTAACAGGACAGAACAGGGTATTAGCAGGACAGAACAAGGTATTAGCAGGACAGAACAGGGTATTAGCAGGACAGGACAGGGTATTAGCAGGACAGGACAGGGTATTAGCAGGACAGGACAGGGTATTAGCAGGACAGAACAGGGTATTAGCAGGACAGGACAGGGTATTAGCAGGACAGAACAGGGTATTAGCAGGACAGAACAGGGTATTAGCAGAACAGGACGGTATTAGCAGGACAGGACAGGGTATTAGCAGGACAGAACAGAGTATTAGCAGGACAGAACAGGGTATTAGCAGGACAGGACAGGGTATTAGCAGGACAGGACAGGGTATTAGCAGGACAGGACAGGGTATTAGCAGGACAGAACAGGGTATTAGCAGGACAGAACAGGGTATTAGCAGGACAGGACAGGGTATTAGCAGGACAGGACAGGGTATTAGCAGGACAGAACAGGGTATTAGCAGGTCAGAACAGGGTATTAGCAGGACAAGACAGGGTATTAGCAGGTCAGAACAGGGTATTAGCAGGACAGGACAGGGTATTAGAAGGTCAGAACAGAACAGATTTTTTTTTTTCTATGTGAATGAGGGAGACAAAAGGCAGAACTTCCTGTAGCGAGTGCCTCCCCCAGAGTTGAAAGAGTGACAGGGCCAAAATCAAGGGACGTCCGAGCTAAAATGCCTGGACACACGGAGTTTGAAGCAATTTAAGTCATAGGAAGAGGGAAAAACTGATTCTGGGAGAGAGTTCCAGAATTCAGCAGTTGAATAGGTAGAACAATAGGATATAAAGTGTATTATTATGTTTTGTACACCAACCAACTTCACATCTAAACTCAATTAATAAAATCAACAAATACATGTGGCACTCCGAAGACTTGAACCCAGGATACACACATCGAAATTCCGCGCACTATGCATTACGCTATCAAGACAGTTAGAAAGACACAAGAGGACAATATGCTGACACAGGACAACTAGAGCAGGTCACCAAAACAAGGCCAAGTGAGGTCAGTAAATGTACGACATGATAATAACAGATCATTTGCAAGCAGGACAATATAAGAGGACAGGAGCAGGACAAACATTACCCCTTTCACGCATTTATGCCGCAGAGGTTGCCAGATTAGCAATAAGAAATAGAGTTCTCTCACTCTTATAATTATATACCTCTCCAAAATTAGTTTTCTGCCCACAGCTAACTCAAAGACAACTGCAGAGGTTGAAGTAACTAAACTAAAGGTTTATAAATACCCCTGATGGTAACAAAGGCTTTAAAGTATCCCTAATAGGCTCAACATTGCGTCATATGTCGGAGAGGGTTAAAATAGTACGAGAAAACAATACGAAAATTGACCACTTGAGAGTTTTGTTCTATAAGGAAGTTGGAGCTGCACACATCGATATTTAGCAGAATTACCCGCTAAAATACAGTTGTAGTACATTTATAAATACATGAAACCCAATTCAACAGACTTTTTACCCATCAGAAAACCCAATTCAACATACTTTTTACCCATCAGAAAACCCAATTCAACAGACTTTTTACCCATCAGAAAACCCAATTCAGCAGACTTTTTACCCATCACAAAACCCAATTCAACAGACTTTTTACCCATCAGAAAACCCAATTCAACAGACTTTTTACACATCACAAAACCCAATTCAACAGACTTTTTACCCATCACAAAACTCAATTCAACAGACTTTTTACCCATCAGAAAACCCAGTTCAACAGACTATTTACCCATCAGAAAACCCAGTTCAACATACTTTTTACCCATCAGAAAACCCAATTCAACAGACTTTTTACCCATCAGAAAACCCAGTTCAACAGACTTTTTACCTATCAGAAAACCCAGTTCAACAGACTTTTTACCCATCAGAAAACCCAATTCAACAGACTTTTTACCCATCACAAAACCCAGTTCAACAGACTTTTTACCCATCAGAAAACCCAATTCAACAGACTGTTTACCCATCAGAAAACCCAATTCAGCAGACTTTTTACCCATCAGAAAACCCAATTGAGCACTTTTTACCCATCAGAAAACCCAATTCAACAGACTTTTTACCCATCAGAAAACCCAATTCAACAGACTTTTTACCCATCAGAAAACCCAATTCAACAGACTTTTTACCCATCAGAAAACCCAATTCAACAGACTTTTTACCCATCAGAAAACCCAATTCAACAGACATTTTACCCATCAGAAAGCTACATTATTACTGCATTTCTGTTTAATATCGAAGTTTATGGCTCCAACTTCCTTATAGCTTGAAACTCGCCAGTGGTCAATTGCCGGAAAATGTGTGACAGCCTTATAAAACCGGAGTCACACGAGCCGTTTTTCGAGCAATTTTTACGGGCAATTATGGTCTGGAAGCTTAAAATAATCCACTTTATCAGAATTCAGCCGCCTAACATAATCTACTAACCCCTCTGTCCCCGACTAACTTCCTAATCCTGCCATGGACATTAGTTCCAGGGCAGTAGTTCCCTTTCCAATGTTCCCTTACCCACTCTAAACCACTGTTTGGACACTTGATCCTCAGTGTTTTGGAGGACAAGCAGCCTAGAAGGGTCACTAGACCTATTGTTGCTTGATTTCCTTTGTACTCCTTTGTACCTTCAGTCTAGTTGCCGATACCAGTGCAAAAAAGTCCCGAAATAATACGAGAAAAAACTTGCTCATGGAAAATTGCCGGGAAAAGCGTCCGTGTGACAGTCTTATATTTTGAAGGACAGGTTACGCTCAGGTGATTGACGGAGAAGCTAAGGGGAGGCGGACCGTTTTTCTGGACCCCCTTCTCCCTCATGTTTAGCCCCACTAGTTTTGAGATTATAAGACGTTCGGCCCATTAGTTTGGCGATTTTAACACCTTTCGCCCCATTTCTTTGTCAATTTTAAGACCTTTCGTGCCATTTAGCTGTCGATTATTTCCTGGCGAGCGAAAGCGAGCCTTAAAATTTAAGAGGAACCGGCCTTTGGCCGGAAAAATTTTCTACCGAAAAATTTACAAATTTATCTTGAAAGGGGGTCTAGGGGGTGTTTTTCTAAGCTTGATGGAGGTCTAGGGAGGAAACTAAAAAAATATATGACTATATTAATTAATGGCCCAAACAAACGAGTCTCCCCTTAAACTGTCGAGTTTTCCTGCATTCTTGATGATGGTGTGTAATAGTTGGAGCGTGTAGGTAGGTAATGCATGTGATGTCCTGGGTTCGAATCCTTGCAAAGATGTTAACAGTAATACCAAATAATATTATCACTGTCTCATCCGACGTCTTGGGGGCATTATGATGTTATGTATTAAAAAAAAATAGGATTTTGTTTGTTTTTGACATATTCGAGTAATTTATTTTAGTTCCACCTGAATTTATATATATATATATATATATATATATATATATATATATATAGGGTGTGGTGTCCTTGTTTATAGTGATGAAATGAATAGGAGGAGGTGTTTGTGAGAGCTAGCTGGATTACTCTGTGTGTATATTATATAACACACACACACACACACACCATGGTACTCTATACATACATACAAACATACACACACACATCACAGTACTCTACACACGCGCGCACACACACCACAGTACTCTATACATGCACACACACACACACACATCACAGTACTCTACACACGCGCGCGCACACACACACACGCGCACACACACGCAAACACAAACACACACACACACACGCAAACACACACACTTATACTCTTGCGAATTTATACTCTCTTTATGTATGCATGTATGCATGTATGTATGTATGTATGTATGTATGTATGTAATCTGACACATACCCCATAGCTGGGGGTGGCCGACTCAAGACAAAGCCGGAACAGGAACGATACAAATAAAAACACACACATAACTATCATAAATGTCATAATTATACCCAACCCTTCTAGTTGGACAGTCGGCCAAATAAGTGATGTCGCGGCACTAAGTATATTTCGATCAAGAATTGGTATCAGCAATATTTAAGCATCTATTTATCATTTCGAGTGAGATATACAAACATGTTCCTATCTTCACACACCCTATTCAACATCTGACACACTGCATTTCACACAACCACTTACGCCAACAACACAATCTACACTCAATGAGAGCTCTGTGGGAAAGCCCGATCGTGGCCGTGGCCTTTCTCAGGGACTCGGGGCTGTTCGGCCAGGCAGCTTAGGGAACAACAACAACATCTGACAGACCTTAATACAGCACACAACATCTGACAGACCTTAATACAGCACACAACGAGCAAAACGTAATGACAGCGGTGACACGACTTATTAGCGCAACTGTACCAAAGGGTTAATGACGAATCCATTTGACCCGTATATCCTTCAGTAAAATCGCCAAACTAATGGGCCGAACGTCTTAAAGCCTAAAAACCAATGGGGCTAAACACGAGGGAAAAGGGGAAGCCAGAAAAGCCGGCCCATTCCCTCTTAAACAGCATAAAATCGTCTAAATGTAGCCAGAATGGAAGGTCAAAATGGCGTCCGGGTGTTGAAAGGGTTAAGGGAGCCCACCTCGCTTTTTTTTCTTTCCCTCTCTCTTTGGTTTGTAACCATTCGGCCCCATTCAGCCTACTGTTTACCCCCATCATGGTGTCAATATTTTCCTGGCGAGAGGTAGCGAGCCAGCATATATATATATATTTGTTTTGACAGCAAGCTAAATTTGTATATTTTTCGATTTTTTTTTTATAACCTCTATAACTAAAAAAGGGATAGAGCACCTATCCCCCTATTCCCTGGCTGACTCTTCCCAAATGGTAGAAATATTAGCTCGGTTAATATCGTCATTTTTGAGTTATAGAGGTTAGTGGTCACGATTTCTTGCCTAATGATAACAAGATAATATAAGTAACACCCAGTTTTTTAACAATAACATCAAATACAAACCCCAATGTACCTGAATAAACTAATGAAAGCATATGGTCCTCCCGGGATTCGAACTCGGGACACCAAACCCAGAACATAATCACCTAAACCATTACACCACCAACACAGTTAAAGGTTGAGTACACGATCACGTGGGTGAACTAACCTGAGGTATGGCGGCCGGGTTAGCAGGTCGGCAGGTCAGACAGCCTACCTCCACCTGGTTCGGCAGGAGGGGTACAGCACCGTCCAACAGGTGGTGACGGTGAAGGAGGGCTAGGGCCTGGCGGGGGTACATGGTGAAGGGGTCAGGCAGGTCGGGGAAGGTCTCCTGTAGGGTGGTGGTCAAAGGCGCCGCGACTTTACGACGGAAAAAGTACCGCAGCGCCGCGATGGCCACTGTGTTGACCAATCGCTCCCACAGGGTCAGGTGGTCGTGATAGGGGAGGATCACTGAGGGTAGAGCTGCTGGGGACACCATGTTACCAAGGTAGGACAGCTGTAGGGGTTCGGTACCAGTTGGGGACAGTGTGATGAAGGGGGCCTTCACCCCCAGTAGGAAAGGAAAGGCCATTTCATTGACAGCACTGTTGATGATGATGGCGTCATATTGGTGCCGGTTATGCCACACGGACATGACAGCGGGGCTGGCATACAGTTCCCGGGCCACGTGAGGTAGTGCTAACAGTAACATGCTAAAGGCTCTACCATCACGCCGTAGCTCAAACAAGTCCATCTGGTCCAAGCCGGAGTTTGGTGCTTTGATGTGCGTCACGTTGGGCCGAGGTGAGGGGTCTCCACTAGTCACCAGTGTAATCCTGTGGCCCCGCGCCGTCAAGGCCTCCGTCACCTGCCAGAATAGTGACTGCACAGACTTGGAACCAAAGGGCGTGAGCATCAATATCTCCGCGGAGTCTGTGACTGGTGGTAGGAATACAGCCATCACAGACACCACCGCCACAGCCACCCATGCCCTTCCAGCCATGACACAGCCTCCCGCACTAGTACAAGCACGGCGCTGCCTTCAGGAACACAGCAGGGTAGGAGGGCAGGCAGAGCAGGGAGGCAGGCAGGGGGGGAAGGGTGAGGTAGGGAGAGTGAGAGGTTGGTAGAAGGGGGGTGAAGCAGCTAGCCTGATGTGTGTGCCCGGTTAAAGCAAGAGACAGAGTGAGGGTGGTGGTGGTGGTGATGGTAGTGAGTGCAGTGTAATCAGGAGTTACTGAGATAACGTGGAGTGAAGTTGTGGTGGGGGTGGGGGAGGTGGTGGATAGCCCCGCCTACCGTACCCCACCACCACCACCACCATGACTGCATCTCCACCACCAGGGTCACCGTAGCCACAATGCACCTTAACTCTACGGCAAACACGAGCCACTTCTCACACAGTGCACCTTAAGGGGAGATTTCCACTTGAGGGATTTTTTTTCTTGCCCCCTTTCTCCCTCATGTTTAGCCCCATTGCTTTTGAGATTTTAAGACGTTCGCCCCATTAGTTTGTCGATTTTAAGACATTTCACCCAATTTATATAACTTTTAAGACCTGTCGTCCCATTTAGGTGTCGATTTTTTCCTGGCGAGCGATAGCGAGCCTGTAATTGCAGAGGAACCACCTTTCGGCCGGGAACTTTTTCTACCGAAAAATGCACAAATTTATCTTGAAAGGGGGTCATGGGGGGTGTAATTTCAAGCTTGATGGAAGTCTAGGAAACACACTAAAAACCTCCCTTAACTCTACGGCAAACACACGCCACTTCTCACTATCTGGCCAATGCAGGTACAACAGTAGCTCACTCGGGAACAACTTAAGGGGAGGTTTCCACTTGAGGGATTTTTTTCTTGACCCCTTTCTCCCTCATGTTTAGCCCCATTGCTTTTCATATTATAAAACGTTTGCCCCATTAGTTTAGCGATTTTAAGAACTTTCACCCCATATTAAGACCTTTCGTGCAATTCAGGTGTCGATTTTTTCCTGGCGAGCGATAGCGAGCCTGTAACTTAATAGGAATCGGCCTTCGGCCGGGACATTTTTCTACCGAAAAATGTACATATTTATCTTGAAAGGGGGTCTAGGGCATGTCATTTTAAGCTTGATGGAGGTCTAGGGAACAAACTAAATACCTCCCTAAATATGGAGAAATGTTTCTATTGAAAAATGTACAAATTTAGCTTGCTGTCAAAACAAAAATATATATATGCTCGCTCGCTACCGCTCACCAGGAAAATATTGACACCTGGATGGGGGTAAACGTCTTAAAACAGTAGGCTGAATGGGGCCGAATGGATACAAGCCAAAGAGAGAGGGAGAGAAAGAGAGAACAAAAAGCGAGGTGGGCTCCCTTAAAGTGTCTTCATAATATTGAACGGCTATTAAGGGGAGGTGTTTAGTTTGTTCCCTAGACCTCCATCAAGCTTAAAATTACACCCCCTTGAGTCCCTTTCAAGATAAATTTGTACATTTTTTGGTAGAAAAATGTCCCGGCCGAAGGCCGGTTCCTCTTAAATTACAGGCTCGCTGTCGCTCGCCAGGATAAAATCGACACCTGAATTGCACGAAAGGTCTTAATATGGGGTGAAAGTTCTTAAAATCGCTAAACTAATGGGGCAAACGTTTTATAATATCAAAAGCAATGGGGCTAAACATGAGGGAGAAAGGAGTCAAGAAAAAAAATCCCTCAAGTGGAGATCTCCCCTTAATTGAGATAGTCTCCACCCTTATAATTCCCACAGACCTTTCCTAAACTGGATACAATCATCAAAATGCGTCCAGAGGGTATAACGCATTTTTGATCACTGTATCACCCTGTAGCAAACATACTCGGGGGGAGCAACTCACCCTATATTGACGATGGCCCATGGACCACTGGCGAGTTTCAGACTATGAGGAAGTTGGAGCCGTGAACATCGATAGTTAAGGGGAGATTTCGTAGCCTAGTAGGTAGAGCTCTCGTCTCACACACGAGGGGTCGGGGGTTCAATCCCCGGCCGGGCGGAGACAAATTGGGCTTGTCTCCTTTCATGTGTTAGCCTCAGTTCACCTAGCTGTAAATAGGTACCTGGAATAAGTGGACGACGTTGTGACGTCCCATCTGGGGTTGGCAAAAATGGTACAAGGCGAGATGGGTATCATATGGTTCACCTAAGCTGATGGCTACCTAAGCCTTCGGGCGAGACGGTACCGTCTATAGTGAGAATGGTACCATACAGATCCACCCTAAGCCTTCGTTTCCGATGTCGCCAATTGGCTAAAAATACAGACTACACACACATCCACAGCCATTCCAACGATACATATAACACCTACACATATAGGAGGCGGGAAATAACGAGCATGCTCACTCCCGCAATACAACTAGAGTAAGTACAACTAGAGTAAGTACAACACACACATACATACACAACACAGATACAACACACACACACACACGCACACAAAACAGACACACATACACACACAACACAGACACAGATACACACACACACAACATATAACACACAAACAAACACACACACACCCACACAAAAGACACCGTAAATGTTTTAATTAGAATGAATGATAAAACACACTTAACATTATGCTGCGGTCAGGGAAGTCTTTCGAGGGTACTTAAGAGGGGGGATGGTTCACTTTTCGGGCGATTTTTGCATGTATTCATTATTTTTCTAGTTTCCTCCCTAGACCTCCATCATTTTTGCATGTATTCATTATTTTTCTAGTTTCCTTCCTAGACCTCCATCATTTTTGCATGTATTTATTATTTTTCTAGCTTCCTCCCTAGACCTCCATAATTTTTGCATGTATTCATTATTTTTCTAGTTTCCTTCGTAGACCTCCATCATTTTTGCATGTATTTATTATTTTTCTAGTTTCCTCCCTAGACCTCCATCATTTTTGCATGTATTCATTATTTCTAGTTTCCTCCCTAGACCTCCATAATTTTTGCATGTATTCATTATTTTTCTAGTTTCCTCCCTAGACCTCCATAATTTTTGCATGTATTCATTATTTTTCTAGTTTCCTCCCGAGACCTCCATCATTTTTGCATGTATTCATTATTTTCTAGCTTCCTCCCGAGACCTCCATCAAATTTAAAATAAAAACATCCACTAGCTTAATTTGTACATTTTTCGGTGGAAATATTTCCCGGCCGAAGGACAGGCTCACTATCGTTCGCCAAGGAAAAAAATCGACACCTACATGGCACGAAAGTTCTTTATATTGACCAAAAAATGGGGGCGAAAGGTCTTAAAATCGACAAACTAATGACACGAACTGTCTTAAAATCTCAAAACTAAAAATGTTAAACATGAGGGTGAAGGGGGTCCCTAAAAAGCGAGTACCTCCCCCCCCTTTAACACTCTCACCTCCTTGGCCTAATCAGTGCTCGGTTCTTATCTTTTATATAGCGACAGTTATCACAACAAATAAACCAAGAAATAATAGTAATAATAATAATAGTAATAATAATAATAATAATAATAATAATAATAATAACATAATAATAATAATAATAATAATAATAATAATAATAATAATAATAATAATAATAATAATAATAATAATATAATAATAGTAATAATAATAATAATAATAATAATAATAACAATAATAATAATAATAATAATAATAATAATAACAATAATAATAATAATAATAATAATAATAATAATAATAATAAATAATAATAATAATAATAATAATAATAATAACAATAATAATAATAATAATAATAATATAAAAACAAATATTAATAATAAAAAATAATGATAATACAAATAAACAAAATCATCACTAATAATAATAATAATAATAATAATAATAATAATAATAATAATATAAATGATATATTAGATAGAGTATTATTAGGATACGTATATTATAAATCGTATATTGATAAAGGTACCGTATATTAGAAAGGGTATATGGAAAAAGGAACTCTCTCTCTCTCTCTCAGTAGTGGGTGGGGTGAGAGCCTTCCACTTTACTAGCCTTGTTTTAAACCCTAGCAAAGTCTGTGTAGTCTGTGTAACTCTCTCTCTCTCTCTCTCTCAGTAGTGGGTGGGGAGAGAGCCTTCCACTTTACTAGCCTTGTTTTAAACCCTAGCAAAGTCTGTGTAACTCTCTCTCTTTCAGTAGTGGGTGGGGTGAGAGCCTTCCACTTTACTAGCCTTGTTTTAAACCCTAGCAAAATATGTGTAGTCTGTGTAACTCTCTCTCTTTCAGTAGTGGGTGGGGTGAGAGCCTTCCACTTTACTAGCCTTGTTTTAAACCCTAGCAAAGTCTGTGTAGTCTGTGTAACTCTCTCTCTCTCTCTCAGTAGTGGGTTGGGTGAGAGCCTTCCACTTTACTAGCCTTGTTTTAAACCCTAGCAAAGTCTGTGTAGTCTGTGTAACTCTCTCTCTCTCTCAGTAGTGGGTGGGGAGAGAGCCTTCCACTTTACTAGCCTTGTTTTAAACCCTAGCAAAGTCTGTGTAGTCTGTGTAACTCTCTCTCTCTCTCAGTAGTGGGTGGGGAGTGAGCCTTCCACTTTACTAGCCTTGTTTTAAACCCTAGCAAAGTCTGTGTAGTCTGTGTAACTCTCTCTCTCTCTCAGTAGTGGGTTGGGTGAGAGCCTTCCACTTTACTAGCCTTGTTTTAAACCCTAGCAAAGTCTGTGTAGTCTGTGTAACTCTCTCTCTCTCTCAGTAGTGGGTTGGGTGAGAGCCTTCCACTTTACTAGCCTTGTTTTAAACCCTAGCAAAGTCTGTGTAGTCTGTGTAACTCTCTCTCTCTCCCTCTCTCCTGCCACTAAGGGCGGGCGTTTCAACACATCCCAAGTAGGTATCCATATTTGTGTGGGTGAACAATCCAATCTCTCTCTCACACACTCTCGCTCTCTCTCTCTCTGTTGTCTCGATTTTCAGAATAATGAAGATTTCTTTTTTTAATTAAGCACTTTTAGAGGCATTGATCTCTCTCTCTCTCACACACTCTATCTCTCTCTCTGTTGTCTCGATTTTCAGAATAATGAAGATTTGTTTAAATTAAGCACTTTTAGAGGCATTTTTGAGGTCTCTGGAGGGCGAGGGGATGGAGTGTTTTTCCAATACCGGTACCTTATACAAATGGTTTCATAATCAAAGTGTTTCCCACCAATGATAATAAAAGACATATATTTAAGGGGAGATGGTTAACTTTTTGGCCGATTTTTGCATGTATTCATTATTTTTCTAGTTTCCTCCCTAGACTTCCATCAAATAAAAACAAAATCCATTAGATCCCCCTTCTAGATTAATTTGTACATTGAAGGCCGGTTCTTCCAACATTACAGGCTCACTATCGTTCGCCATGGAAAAAATCGACACCTAAATAGCACGAAATTTCTAAATATTGACGAAGAAATGGGGCAAAAGGTCTTAAAATCGACTAACTAATGGGTCAAACATCTTAACATCTGAAAACTAATGGGGCTAAACATGAGGGAGAAAGTGGTCCAGAAAACCGGCCCATAAACATTAGAATAATTGGGAGAGAGGTATCCTAACCAGGATTCGAACCCACTCACTTCGGGTATATATGGGATTGTCGCGCATCGTAACCACTCGGCCATGAACGATTTGTTTGTTCTATGTCTATCTATCTAGCTATCTATCTATTGCCTGATGCCGTGATCCCCGAAGGGGTGGCCACGAACGAACCGCCCCCATGCACCTCTGTCCCCAGTCAGTCGACGCCCCTCCTCCCAACCAGCACCGCCTTCATCCATTTTTGTTTTCTATATTTTGTCCTCACTCCATCCTTCCACCTTTCTTTCGGTCTACCTCTCCCTCTCTGTCCTTCCACCTCGCTCTCGTACACCTTCTTAGTCATTCTCTCGCTTCCCATACGTTTTCTAAGTAAGTGAGGATTTAAGGGAAGCCACCTTAGTTTTTATTTGAAGAACCAGGTTTTAGTCTCGTGGAGAACTGTGCCTTCGAACACGTGGTGAGGTATTTAGACTTCGACCATGACTATTTTACACACTAAATTACAATATTTTACACACTATTTTACACACTATTTACACACTATTTTACACACTATTTTACACACTATTTACACACTATTTTACACACTATCGTACAAACTATTTACACACTATTTTACACACTATTTTACACACTATTTTACACACTATTTACACACTATTTTGCACACTATTTACACACCCTTTGACACACTATTTTACACTATTTACACACTATTTTACACACTATTTACACACTATTTTACAAACTATTTACACTATTTTACACCCTATTTTACGCACTATTTTACACACTATTTTACACACTATTTACACACTATTTTACACACTATTTTACACACTATTTACACACTATTTTACACACTATTTACACACTATTTTACACACTATTTACACACTATTTTACACACTATTTACACACTATTTACACACTATTTTACACACTATTTACACACTATTTACACACTATTTTACACACTATTTACACACTATTTTACACACTAAATCTTCACCTATACAAAATTAAAGACTAAAATAATGGACTCGCGGCCATCATTCAATACCCTGTTCTAGCGTAGCACATAATTATAGACACACACACCCGCCCCAGCGATAGATAAGGGGGTATGTATGAGAGAGATATTTACATAGATTTACGTAGATTTACATAGATACACTGGCCACACAGATCTTACGATCCCTACGAGGTGACCAGGACTTAATCCTAATAGAGATAGCAACCCTAAGAGAAAGTGGAAGGAAAGGATAGCAAAGATGAAGGCTCTCTCCCGAGAGAGAGAGAGAGAGAAAGAAAGAGAGAGAGGCAGAGAGAGAGAGAGTGTGTGTGTGTGTGTGTGTTTGTGGTATATGTGAGAGAGAGAGAGAGAGATAGACATACAGACAGAGAGAAAGAGAGAGAGTGTGTGAGAGAGAGAGAGAGAGAGAGAGAGAGAGAGAGAAAGAGGCAGACAGAGAGAGAGAGACAGAGAGAGAGAGAGAGGCAGACAGAGAGAGAGAAGCAGAGAGAGAGAGAGGCAGACAGAGAGAGAGTGACTGTGGGAGAGAGTGACTGTGGGAGAGAGTGACTGTGGGAGAGAGTGGGGGGTGGGTTTATATCAGTGACAGGAGACACTTTTTTTTTTTTTTTTTACTGTTTACCGTTTGACGAAGTGGGTGTTTGGAGTTTTCATTATGGCGCATCTAGATAACCCGAGATGAGGAAGAACTAACAAAAATATAGATAAATAAAATGAGAGAGAGAGTGTGTGTGTGTGTGAGAGAGAGATAGAGAGAGTGAGAGAGAAAGTGTGAGAGAGTGTGTGTGTGTGTGTGGAGAGTGAGTGAGAGAGAGAAAGAGAGAGTGAGAGTGTATGTATGTGTGAGAGAGAGAGAAAGTGTGAGAGAGTGTGTGTGTGAGAGAGTGAGAGTGTGTGTGTGTGAGAGAGAGAGAGAGAGAAAGTGTGAGTGTCTTTTTTTATTTTATTTTTTATTCTGTGAGTGAGGGAGACAAAAGGCAGCACTGACTGTAGCGAGTGCCTCCCCTATAGTTGAAAGAGTGACAGGGCCAAAATCAAGGGACGTTCGAGCCAAAATGCCTGGACACACGGAGTTTGAAGCAATTTAAGTCATAGGAGGAGGGAAAGACTGCTGGGAGAGAGTTCCAGAGCTCAGCTGTTGAATAGAAGAAAGACTAAGAGTAACGTTTCCCTCTTGGGTTGGAGAGTTGAACAGAGAGTGTGTGTGTGTGAATTGATTTTTTAAGTTGTATGTATGTACAGTATGTATGTATGTATGAATGTATGTACGTATGTATGTATGTATGTATGTATGTATGTATGTATGTATGAATGTATGTATGTATGTATGTATGAATGTATGTATGTAGTATAAATGTATGTATGTATGTATGAATGTATGTATGTATGAATGTATGTATGTAGTATAAATGTATGTATGTATGAATGTATGTATGTATGTATGAATGTATGTATGTAGTATAAATGTATGTATGTATGAATGTATGTATGAATGTATGTATGTAGTATAAATGTATGTATGTATGAATGTAGTATAAATGTATGTATGTATGTATGTATATGTTCTGGCACTTACCCGTTTTCCTTTTTTAATTGCATTGAATTAAGTTATTTGCTCAGACTTTTACAAAAAAATTGAGAGAGACAGAGAGAGAGAGAGAGAGAGAGAGAGAGAGAGAGAGAGAGATAAGGGTAGGTCTATATCAGGGGGACACTCGGCTTTTTTTTATATTAGATAACCACATACCGGTATGATCAAGAACTAAAAAAACAAAAAAACAAAAAAAAATAGAACAAATAATAAGAATGAGAGTGAGTGTGTGTGAGAGTGCGAGAATGGGAGATTGTTACCGAGATGCACTGACAACACAGACCTTACGATAACCTCTACTATTTTATATGTTTTCACCAACCAACTTTACTTCTAAACTCAATTAATGAAATCAACAAATACGTGTGGCGCTCCAAAGACTCGAACCTAGCATACTAACACCAAAATTCCAGAACATTTGACAATTTACAGTATGTACAATCGCGCTAATAAGTCATGTCCCAGCTGTCATTACGTTTGGCTTGCTCTGTGCTGTATTAATGTCTGTCAGATGTTAAATAGGGTGGGTAAGTGTAGGAACATGTTTGTATATTTCACTCGATATGAAATAATGAAGCTTAGATATTGCTGATACCAAATATTGATCAAAACATAATTGGTGCCGAGACATCACTTATTAGCGCGACTGTACCCCTCGATACCAGCCATTTTCCCCAAAATGAATTTTCCATGGAGAGACATGATCCTTCCTTCACAAAAGCTAGGGTGTTTTTCTAAGCTTGATGGAGGTCTAGGGAGGAAACTAAAAAAAATATATGAATAAGTTAATGAATAGACCAAACAAACGGTCAGTCTCCCCTTAAGTACATTGGGGTTTGTAATTGATGATTAATGTTAAGAACGGGGTGTTACTTATGTGTATGAAGGAGACAAAATGCAAGCTGCCAGTAATGAGCGTCTCTCCCAAAGCCAAAAGAGTGACACAAACCCAAATTCAAGGGACGTTGGGGTCAAAATGCCTGGAAACTCGAAGTTTAAAGTAGTCTAAATCATAGGATGAAGGAAAGATTGATTGAGGGAAAGAGTTCCAGAGTTCACTTGTTGTTGACTAGAAAAAAAAAAAAAAAAAAAAAAAATTTAGTAATTCTTGGGTTGGAGAACTGAACAGAACAGGAGTGGGATTGTGTTGGAAGGTGGGTGGCTCGCACTCGCTGCAAGGGAGGGGGTATATAGTTATGTAGCCTATGTATCGGCTTCTATCTATCTATCTATCTATTGCCTGACGACGTGATCCCCGAAGGGGTGGCCACGAACGAACCGCCCCCATGCACCTCTGTCCCCGGTCAGTCGACGCCCCTCCCCCCAACCAGCACCGGCTTCGTTCATATACTTCCTCACTCCATCCTTCCACCTCTCTTTCGGTCTACCTCTCCCTCTCTGTCCCTCCACCTCGCTCTCGTACACCCTCTTAGTCATTCTCTCGCTTTCCATACGTTCCATATGGCCGAACCATCTCAAGTTGTTCCTTTTCACACTTTCCATCACATCTACCTCCACACCACACCTCCTTCTTACTTCCTCGGCTTCTAGACCCCGCTAAAAAAATCATGTTATCTTGAAAGCTGACTATTATTTATTCATTCATTGCAAGATAGGCTACTATTCAAGATTACGTGGTAGGCAACAGGAATTATTACATCGTCATATAAATAGCACCCCCCCCCCCCCCCCCCCCCCCCCCGTCATGTAGATTGTACGAGTGAGGTATCTATCTAGCTACAGTATATACTCAGGCATACATCTCATTGCTGGGGGTGGCCGACTCGGGACAGAGCCCGAAAAAAAAAATCACACACATGCATAGGTCACCCAGGAGAACGACATGAATAAATTTGTATGCCTCAGCCAGGATTCAAACTGCAGTTAATCAGAATAATATCCCACGTTTTAACCCACTTGGCCACGGTGTGATAAAATCTTACCAACTGTTCCCATATATAGAAGGTAAATCCTGCTTGGGGAAGGTTAATTAACCCTTTCACGCATTTATGACGCAGAGGTTGCCAGATTAGCAATAAGAAATAGTTCTCTCACTCTTATAATTATCTCTCCAAAATTTGTTTTCTGCCCACAGCTAACTCAAAGACAACTGCAGAGGTTGAAGTAACTAAACTAAAGGTTTCTAAATATCCCTGATGGTAACAAAGGCTTTAAAGTATCCCCAATAGGCTCAAAATCGCGTCATATGTCGGAGAGGGTTAATTCCACACCAAGTCAAAGTACCCATGCTCCAGAGTACACTACAAGGGATTTTTACAATAAGCCCCATGCAACTTGGCAAGAATTGATTTAATTTAATTCTTCTCCTGGCAAGCATAGAATTTAAATGTTGAATATCTCACAATATCCTAGAATATCTTAGTTTCCCCCTAGAGACGAATCAAATAACCGTTTTCTATAATGCACACACCAGGGATACTTAACATTTGAAAGGCATACTTAAGAATATTCCCTAGTCACAAACTGTTACCCAATAGATTTCCGACTGTTCATAATGCATACAGTACCCAGAACACTTGGAACATTGTTATTCCAAGATCACAACACATTGGTCAACAGGAAATTAACATCAGAATTAAGGGTACTGGAGTCTTAATAGTTCTAACTGAGGCTACCAAGAAAACAAGACAGTAGTTTGTTTTGTTTCAAGCGAGTTTGCCCAATGTTCAAGAACTGACTTTAATTTGTATTGGCATAAGCTCAGGGTTAGTCAAGAGAAAAAATTAGTAAGAGGAGATAGGAAAATAATTACAGTCCTTGGGTCTTCCTTTCCCTTTAACACCCTCCACCTCTCCTTTGTAATCTTTTTTGTCATTCTCTCTGCGCTCATTTCCATATGCCCAAACCACTTGAGTCATCCTTGGTTTGCTCTCTCCAGTAACCTGCCACCTTGCTGTACCATCTAAAATTACTATTATTCCTCCGGCACTACATGTCCAGCACTTTCACTGTCTGATCCTGTACTTAACCTTTAAACCTTTGGGAGGTGGAAAAGGAATATATTCGCCGCCCGGTCGTACGAAGTGGAGAGAGGCACACCCTACCATCGCAATGCCTCGCAAGACACTGAGCGGTGCAGGAAAGATTTCAGGGTTGCAAAGGATCTCTAAATGACTCATTGGTGTGTACGAAACCACGGGAGAAAAATTTGCGCGAAAAATAGCCGATAAATGATGAAAATAAGAGGAAAAATAGGTGATAATTAAGGAAGGGGGGGGGGTGAGAAACATATGGATGAGTCGTAGGAAGTACTAGAGGGGAATGATCTCACCTAATGACATATTCCTTTGTTTTGAGAGCCCCTGGGGTGTTTTTGAAGGGTTTTTCATGGTCTTGCTTCCGTGAGGCCTATCGCATTCGCTATACACATACTTCCGTGAATTCTATGGCACTTCTCGGGTTAACTGTGTTGGTGGTGTAATGGATTAAATGCTTATGTTCTGGGTGTGGTGTCCCAAGTTCGAATCCCAGGAGGATCATATGCTTTCATTAGTTTATTCTAGTGCCTTGGGGTTTTGTAATGGAGGATTAATGTTAAGAACGGGGTGTTCCTTAAATATCAGGGCTCTTGCTTTATAGAATTGTCGGTCCTACTATGCCTTCAAATATTCTCATCATCACCTATACATACATACATACATACATAACATTTTAAGACTGAGTGTTCCACACATAAGTGCAGTTTCAGTCTCTTGTCCTAATGGCGGCGTTCCAGGCAACCCTGTTAAGGGCTGCTTGCTATGTCAACAGAGATGTATTGGCGGGTGCCCCCAACCCCGAAAGGGGTTGAAATAGGGGAGCTATCCCCCCGCCAAAGGCGGCTTTCTAGGGCCTTTCCTAGCTGATGCTGAGAGGATTGGGTTCTAGTCATGTGGTGATGGGCTGGTCTATCAGAGTGATCTCTGCCATACCCATAGCTTACTCTGACTGTTCCTTTTACTTATATATTTTCTAGATCTCAAGTGACGGCGTCTCTTCCGTGGATTGACCTCCCAATCTACCAAGATAGGAAGCCAAAGCGTCACATTTTTCCTTTGCCCCTCAACTTTCTCTTCATAATTGCTGAGGGGCACAGGGCCCTGGGTGGGGCTTTGGTTTCCCGGGCATTTCCGCACCCTCCTCAGCTCCCCGCCATGGAGTGGCTTCGGTCACCCAGGCTTTATTGTGGTCGGCAGGGAGGGTTCTGTGGGGGCGCTCGGTTATGGCCTTGGCTTTGCTCGGGGCCTTGGAGCTGTTCGGCCAGGCAGCTTGGGGAACAACAACAACAACAACAAGAGATGTATTTTGACACACATTCCTCGTCCTCAGTACTTTTGTTCCCTCTTATACCATATAATGGGCCAGATACCATTCTATAACAGATCCTCTCCACATCTTAGTTTGGAGAGGTCCTTATCACTTGTGTAAAGTCAGTAAAAATAGGTTAGCCTAAACAGAACCAGATGCGGAAATAACTTGAGCCGATCAGGCCAAGTGAGATATCTTTCTTGGTCTAACCGAGTTTCTGCCTCATAGCCTAAGGGTCCCGGGTTCAATCCCAGCCCATGGCATATTTTCGGGAGGCTATTTCAGCATCTAACGAAGTTTAGGTGTGTTGGTAAAATTGTTAAGATGGTTGAGAGTAAGATCAGAGCTCCATAAATCCTCTTTCGGGTATGGTGTAAAAACCTATTCCTACACTTGCTGCCCAGCTGTGACATCCATCCCAGTGTTGGGACCAGCATCTGTTCCTCAGAGACTATTATACTTCTTCACTGATCAGGTCGTAGCTCGGTTGGTAGAGCTCTCGCCTGCTGACCGTGAGGTTGACGGTTCGAGCCTCGGGCCAGCCAGTGAGCTATTGGCAGATGTCAGTGCTGTTGGTGAACGGTGCAGTCTAGCAATCTGTGGCTACTATTCACCGAGTCCCTGATTCATCAGGGCACCCACCCTAGCCCAGCTATTCAGCAGGGAGTGTATGGTGGTAAACACTGCATCATCATTTCTCCAATATACAATTCATGCTGTCTAATCACCTTCCTCCTCTGCATTGCTCTTTCATCACTCTCCACTCTTCCGTGTTTACACAATACAGATTCCAAATACAGTAATTGAAAACTTCAAATTCTTCTAAATCCATGATTCTCAGTTCTATCTATCTATTTACCCAGGCCCAATCCCCACTATTCCTATTTTTTCTTTTCTTTTTCCCTCTTTTTTCCTTTGTTTGGGGGGGGGGGGACTCAAGACAGAGCAAGAACAGGGAAAACACAAAACACAACATAAAACAACGAACACACACAGACAAAACACAAATTCACACATATCTTTATATAATAAAATAATTATCAGGTATTTCAAACCAGAACTAACTTGATGCATGACTTAAGAACGCTGGACTATACTTTAGATATATTATGTTAAATTAACTTGCTCATGTAGTAATGTACACCCTATGTGGTGGAGTGTGTTCTTTTATTTATAAATTATTATTTTACTTAAGCGGTTTCCACATAGCGATTTTGATTAGTTGTTTTGTCTTTTTACTGTGTTCGTATAAGTTTTATTTTTTTTTATTTTGCAAGTTTTACATTATAATAAAGAATTAATTATATAAAAAGGTTTGGTATAGCGCAACACTATTATATAAACATTTTATTGACACTTCACAAAGTCTTAAGCTAGCCAGTTTACACCTTAGTCAATTATAAGCTTAGTAGAGCATAAGCTTCATCCTATCCCAACATATTGTTCACTCTTTAGTATAAACTTCTACGGAAAACACTAAATATTAATGGATAAAAAACACCATCTGAGGAAGAGCACTTTATTGATAACGTTTCGCAGATAGCTTCATCAGGTCACTAACCTGTGACCTGATGAAGCTTTCTGCGAAACATTGTCAATAAAGTGCTCTTCCTCAGATGGTGTTTTTTATCCATTCTATCTACTTTTCAAGTACCACTCAACACTAAATATTAATCTATATATCATGTTATTAGCCCAGTATATTTTTACCCAATTAGTATAAACTTCTACAGAAAACACTAAATATTAATCTATATATCAAGTTATTAGCCTAGTTTATTCTTACCCAATGACGTAACATAATGAAATTCAATTAGCGTTGTTTCCATATAGCGATTTTGATAAGTTAATTTGACTTTATATTGTCTTTGTCCCAGTTTTGGTTTGTTTAGTTTGCAAGTTTTACATTTTAATTTAGTATAAACTTCTACAGAAAACACTAAATATTAATCTATATATCAAGTTATTAGCCTAGTACAGTACTGTATATTCTTACCCAATGACGTAACATAATATTAAATTAACTAAAAGTACAACAAATGCATATCTCACTTTAAAAATAGGAGTTAACTTTCAATTATTAAAATGGTGATTATTTTTTTTTTTTTTTTGCTAGACGCTGTAATTCACGTGAAGGGGTGGCCATGAATTAGGCGTTTGTCACGAATTGCTAGGTCAAGTTGCCCGGGTTTGACATCTACCAATAACATTTTGACAGCGAGGGCTCGATCCACCGACCCTTTGCTAAGCAGTTGACGCTCTACTGACTATGCCACGGCTCGCAACAATTATAATTACATAACACAGCACAAAAATAGAGAAGCTATGTAAATGTATTGAGTAATTAGGTTATTATGTTTTTTCCACCAACCAACTTCACCTCTAAACTCAATCAATGAAATCAACAAATACATGTAGGTGATGGGCTGGTCTATCAGAGTGAGAACTGAGCGATCACTGCCATACCCATAGCTTACTCTGACTGTTCCTTTTACTTATATATCTTCTAAATCTCGAGTGACGGCGTCTCTTCCGTGGATTGGCCTCCCAATCTACCAAGATTGGAAGCCAAAGCGTCACATTTTTCCCTTGCCCCTCAACTTTCTCTTCATAATTGCTGAGGGGCACAGGGCCCTGGGTGGGGCTTTGGTTTCCCGGGCGTTTCCGCACCCTCCTCAGCTCCCCGCCATGGAGTGGCTTCAGTCACCCAGGCTTTATTGTGGTCGGCAGGGAGGGTTCTGTGGGGGCGCTCGGTTATGGCCTTGGCCATGCTCGGGGCCTTGGGGCTGTTCGGCCAGGCAGCTTGGGGAACAACAACAACAACAACAACAAATACATGTGGCACTCCAAGGACTCGAACCTAGGATACTCACATCAAAATTCCGCGCACTTATGCATTACGTTATCAAAACAGTTAAAGAAATATGCACAAGCCTACAATTTATTAAGCAGTTTCGAATCCTGCATATTAATCTGAGCATGTACATATATTCCAACTGTGCTATGGTACCATATTTACATTGAAAATCATTCTCCAATGGTACATTTTAGAGGCAAGAGATGTATTCTCCAATGGTACATTTTAGAGGCAAGAGATGTAGTTAAGGAAATGTAATTATATATTGGACTGTATATACGGATGATATACAGTATACCAGTAATGATTAGTGTAATAGTGGAATGTCATGAAAGCCATGGTGGAAAAATATATATACTGTATAATAGTACGGTAATAATAATAATAATAATAATAGGATGAACTACAATAGAGGGCAAATTGAGTTATAAAGTCTGTAAGACAGTGGTAAAACTATATTAGCTAAAGAGAGTTTTTGTTGCTATTTTCTGGACCCCTTGTTTTCATGCTTAACCCCAATAGTTTCTAAAAATTTAAGACATTCACCTCATTAGTTTGGTGAATTCAAGACCCTTTGCCAAATTTCTCACCAATATTAAGACCTTTAGTGCCATTTAGGTGTCCATTTTTGTATAGCAAGCTTGTAATTTAGGAGGAACAAGCCTTGGCCAGGATATTTTTCTATAGAAAAATGTACAAATCTATCTCGAAAGGGGGTCTTGGGGGTATTTTTATAAGCTTGATAGAAGTCTATGAAGCAAACTATCCAGAGTGAGGTTTGGCATCCTCTACCCAACCTTAGCTGTTTCTGTCTGTCTCTTTTACTGTACAGTACTACTTTTCCTTCTAGGTGCTGGCGAGATCGCCCGATTGGGTGGCACTGCAAGGGGGGCATTGGCCCGGGGGTGCAAGCCCGTGGGCTGATGATCCCCTCCCCCGCTTCCCTCTCAGAGACAGATCTCATCTCCCCCTGGTCCCTTCGGGGGCCCGAGCATCTGGCGCGGCTTCGGTCAACCGGACTCGGGACTGCTCGGCAAGACAGTCTGGGGAACTGCAACGACAACAACAACAACAAACCCCCCCTTCACCTCACAACAAATGTATAAGATTCCTTCAGTGGATACAAACTGAAGCAAAATATAAACTAAAATATAATTACAGTACATGAAACATTAAGAGAAAAGATACGGAAACCCGAGACATTGTATACTGTATTCTGCAAGAGAATGGTGTAAGATTCATTGAGTTAAGGAAAAACATATTATATATTCTGTGATGGCAATGTGAAGTATAATTATAATAATTATAATAATTATAATAATTATAATAATAATAATAATAATACAGTAATAAAAACAATACAAATAATAATGATAATAAGCATGTTACATATTTCTCACAAGTGGCAATTTTTCCGCAGAATTCTGTGACGCGAACTGAATCAAAATATAAGAAGCATAAGAGAAAATAGTTGGTCACACGAGCTGAAATAAAATATAAACCAATAGAAAATGGGATAGGGTCTAAAGGGAAACTATGAAGTAAAATATAAACTCATAGAAAATGAGATAAGGTCTAAAGGGAAACTATGAAGTATTTTATCATCGTAATTTTTAAAACACCTTGGGGACGTAATTGCATTTTATTCAAGCTAGCCGTCTTTATTATTGTATAAATTTATTACACTGTATGGTGACATTCGCTGTGTCATGGTCAAGTGCTGCTTCTCTAATTCATTTTAGTGAGTTTGTTATATTATTTTGAACAGTAACTTTTGAGTTCGTTTTCAAGTCATTTTTTAGTTTGTTTTCAAGTCATATTTGAGTTTGTTTTCAAGTCATTTTTGAGTTCGTTTTCAAGTCATTTTTGAGTTTGTTTTCAAGTCATTTTTGAGTTCGTTTTCAAGTCATTTTCATTTCCTGGAGGTCCTTTTGTAAGACCTCACCCTACATATTCTTTGGTCTGTCTGTCTGTCTATCTATCTATCTATCTATTGCCTGACGCCGTGATCCCCATTACTAATAGCGATTTTGATAAGTTGTTTCGTCTTTTTACTGTGTTCGTCCAAGTTTTGGTTTGTTTATTTTGCAAGGTTTATATTATAATTATGGTACGTATTGTTATGTTTTATTATGTTTTTTCCACCAACCAACTTCACCTCTAAACTTAATTAATGAAATCAACAAATACATGTGGCACTCCAAGGACTCGAACCTAGGATACTCACATCAAAATTCCGCGCACTTATGCACTACACTATCAAGACAGGTACGTATTGTTATGTTATGTGTTGGTGGTGTAATGGTTTAGATGTTATGTTCTGGGTGTGGTGTCCCGAGTTCGAATCCCGGGAGGACCATATGTTTTCATTAGTTTATTCAAGTGCATTGGGGTTTGTAATGGAGGATTAATGTTAAGAACGGGGTGTTATTTAATAATGGTACGTATTGTTATGTTAAGTGACTATGGGATTCCCTTGGGGATGATACAGGAGAGGTAGTCAGCCGTGGCCCCCCACTCTGAGCGGTTTTGTTGGAAGATCACCACCCAGGTTATCATCCCTATCAACCACACTCCAGCCCCCACGCCAGACACTATCACATCTGCAGGAAAGAGGACCAAGTTTACATCATTTTGTTCAACTTTTAAGGGGGTCACCGGCTTTTTACAACTTTCTCTCCTTTTCTCTTTCCCTGACTTGTATCCATTCAGCCAACTGTTTTAAGATGTTTATCCCCATCCAGGTATCGATTTCTTCCTGGCGAGCGATAGCGAACCAGCATTGTATGGAGAAATCTGGCTTCGCCGGAGACATTTTTCTATCGAAAAATGTACAAATTTAGCTTGCTGTCAAAACAAAAATATATATATGCTGGCTCGCTGCCACTCGCCAGGAAAATATTGACACCTGGATGGGGGTAAACTTCTTAAAACAGTAGGCTGAATGGGGCCGAATGGATACAAGCCCAAGAGAGAGGGAGAGGAAGAGAAAAAAAGCGAGGTGGGCCCCCTTAAATAAGCCCCCACGCCAGACACTACCACATCTGCAGGAAATAGGGCACAGGTTAGATAATTTTGTTCAACTTTTATACAAGCCCCCGCACCAGACACTACCACATCTGCAGGAAATAGGACCCAGTTTAGTTAATTTTGTTCAACTTTTATACAAGCCCCCTATACCAGACACTATCACATCTGCAGGAAATAGGACACAGATTAGATTATTGTGTTCAACTTTTATATAAGCCTCCACACCAGACACTATCACATCTGCAGGAAATAGGACACAGTTTAGATAATTGTGTTCAACTTTTATATAAGCCCCCTATACCAGACACTACCACATCTGCAGGAAATAGGACCCAGTTTAGATAATTTGGTTATCTGTTATCTGTTATAAAGATCGCCACCTGCAAGTCGCACCGATTAGCGTGTCGCCCATCGGTAATTTGTTTAGGGTTTATTCCCTTAGATGGGTTGCCCGCCAATGCTATCGAGTCCCATCCACCCGGATGAGACCATCTATACCCTGTTCCAATTTAATAAGGCCTAAACTCTTGAACATTAACCCTAATAACTCCCAAATGACTAGAGTAGGCCTAATCAAGCTAATATGTCTAACATTTGGGACAGGTCAGCCAGGGAATAGATGTGGAAATTTACAGCCCATTTGCTGCCCTTTTTGAGTTACAGAGGTTCAGGTTCACAATTTCTGGCCTACCTACTTGGAACAAGGTAGAGTGTTAGTCAGAATATAGTGAAAATGAAGCCACCATATTGAAGCGGAAGACATTCTGGACAAAACACCTTCGACGTCTGCAGGAAACTGGTGGCTAAACAGGTGAAATATTAAGTTATGAGATATTACAGTAAAGTCCATCCATCCATCCATATACTCAGGCCCAATCCACTTTTTTTTTTGGGGGGGGGGGGACTCAAGACAGAAACAGAATAGGGACAACACAACAGTAAAGTACTTTAGATATAATAATGGTATATAATAATAGTAATATTCGATAGAGATATTTTAACCCTCTCCGACATATGATGCGATTTTGAGCTTATTGGGGATACTTTAAGCCTTTGTTACCATCAGGGGTATTTAGAAACGTTTAGTTTAGTTACTTCAACCTCTGCAGTTGTCCTTGAGTTAGCTGTAGGCAGAAAACTAATTTTGGAGAGGTAATTGTAAGAGTGAGAGAACTCTATTTCTTATTGCTAATCTGGTAACCTCTGCGTCATAAATGTGTGAAAGGGTTAATAGTGTAAGATGATCACCCAGGTCACCATACCCCACACCCGATACGGCAATGTCTGTAGAGAGAAGTTGGTGTTTTACACCATTTTATTATACTGTACAATCAGGGGTATTAAGTGTTGTCATAAATTCCAGTGGTTTTCGCTCAAAAAGTGTTGTTGGTATCTTTATAGTTACTGGGTAAAGTGCTTATCCCTCAGAGTGTTAGTCAGTGTCCGAAACTTTGTGAAATATGATATCTGACAACACTTATTAACCTCGACTGTACATACCGGTCACCGGCTTTTTTAATCTTTCTCTCCTTTACTCTCTTTCCCTAGCTTGTATCCATTCGGCCCCATTCAGCCAACTGTTTTAAGATGTTCATCAACATTTACAAATTGACCTTGAAGGGGGATCTTAGGGATGTTTTTTTTTATACTTGATGGATGTCAAGAGAGGAAACAAAACAAAAATATCATATAAATAAATATACTGTATATATGACTGTATATATGTATGTATGTATGTATGTATGTATGTATGTAGGCACAGTATATACTCAGGCCCAATCCCCACTTTTCCTTCTTTTCTTTTCTTTCTTTTTTTTGGGGGGGGGGGACTCAAGATAGAGCCCGAATAGGGACATCATAACAGAAAACAATGAAAACTAACTTTATATATATATATATACCGGTATATATATATATATATATATATATACTGTACAGTATATATATACTGTATATACCGTATATATATATATATATACAGTATATACGGTATATATATACTGTATATATATATATATATATATATTAACACCCCGATTTTCCGGCATTCAAGCATCGGTAACTTCAAACAACCGGAGGTTTTAGGAAATTATTAAAATTTAAATTAAAAAAAAATATATATAGAGTATATATATTTTTCATCTTGCCAGCATAATTTCATCATAACAAATAATAAATACATATAATATTAGGAAAATACTATTTAAAAAGCACCAATAAGAAATATACTGTATATATAAAAAATAGTCCGTGGTTCTATGTGGGTAATGGCGACGTCAGTAGAACAAAAGCAACAACAACAAAAAAAGCGTGGGAATAGGCCTACTCAGTCTCGCCCGATCGATCCGTATATACAAACATTTTCATATCGGACATATTATACTCGACTCATCGCTATCATGCCGAAGATTAAGGCAAAGTCGGACAAAGTGAAAGCCAATAGTGGCAAGAAGAAATGCAAAAGAGTGGTTCTGAGCTTGGAACAAAAAACACAAATATCCAAACGAATGGAGAGAGGTGGAGGTGGATGATGTAACAGCATCCACCTCTACAACTATGGATGAGTGGCAAGCATCCACCCCTTGCTGCCTCTCCCAAAGCATCCACCTCATAAATAAGTTTTAGATATTAAGTGAGAAACCTAAGACAAACTAAAAAGATCAAAAACAGTTTGATAGTAGTGTTTCATTTGCTACTGTCAAAACTTTGAATGCGCCGCAGAACTCTCCCTCCCGATAAGGCCTAGCCTTCGCATACGACGATACGCATTACGCCATCGACAACAACAACAGCTGGACGCCTTTTCCAACTTCTACTGTATATACTGTACTTATAAATTGGCGAGTTGAGAACACTACTGTACTGTACTATTAAAATGGTACAGTATATTAATTGTGTTTGTTTATTATATTAAGGCTGATAATACAGATACCCATTAGGGGGTGTTTTCTTGGGGTTTATGGGCATTTATAGGAGTAATGTTCAATTAACCGGACTTTTCAATTTACCGGAGGTTTCAAATCCCCCTGAGTGCCGGAAAATTGGGGTGTTACTGTATAGTGTATATATATATATATATATTATAATGTAATACTTGCAAAATAAACAAACCAAAACTTATACCAGCTTTAGTATGATGACATCTTTTTGAAGTTTTTTTTCTGGCTAACAATAGACAATTTTATGCAGTTTAAGAATGTCCTATGTTATTCAGATAGTTTATGGAGATAGCATTTGAGTCCTAGAGGTAAATTATAACGTAAAACTTGCAAACTAAACAAACCAAAACTTGTACAAAGACAATATAAAGGAAGGCAAAATAACTCATCAAAATCGCTATGTGGAAACAACGCTCACTAAAATAAAATTTATGAAATAAAAGAACACAATCCACAATTATAACGTAAAGAGAATCGTCTAATGGTCACCAGAATAATAGGAAAATTACATAATTGTGCTGAGAGGGTTAACTACTTGACTCGGTTGGGGAAAGATATTTGGGGGGGCCGCAGAAGTTTGCAGAAAAGTGAGATGGAGCAAGATAAAAGAAAGATAGAAAGAGGAATTGAGAGATGAAGAGAAGGATGGTATTGGTTGAAGCCTGATAAATATGATGGAAAGAGGAATAGGGAGGTGGAGAGACCGAGAGAAGGGTAGGGTGGTCGAAGCCTGATAAAATGGAAAGATGAAAAGCTACACAGACAGATGCACGGATACTCACAGCGACGTATAAGTTTCTGTTCCGGGTAAGGTGCTGCTCTGAAGGCTTCATGAAGGAACCACACAAAATTCACCGCCCACATGAACGGCAGGAAGGCAAACCCAGCTGTGGACAATAACAAAATATAGGGTAAGTTTTTACGGTGTGACAGCCGTGTCCGTGAGACCCAACGATTTTTGTGTGGCCTACGGAAGTGTCATGTCACATAATAATGATAATACATTGGTATCACCTAACATAACGTCACCTAATGTTGTGTTCGCCACTCTCCTAGCTGCATCGAGGAGCGCGTATATGTCTGTCTGTAATACTATCGGACACGTATTATAAGGGAGACGGATGGGTTTGTTTACATCCGTCGCGAGTGTAGCCTCGGCGACTCGCGTTATCAGTTGGATGACTCGTACGTCTTTCGATTTTTAGTGTGTGTAGGCTACATGATTTACGTTCATGACCAGTGGATTTATATATCGAGGACTATTAGCCAAGCATCATCCGAACGTCTGAAGTGAATATTTACCCATTATCCAACAATAGGGTTGGTTAGGGGCCATAGGGGCTTGTCCACTCAGGCGGCGGGCCACTCCTCAACTTGATAATTATAGGGAATAGGCTCGCAGCCTTATTATACATAATTTATTAGGGACAATGTAGGTCTATGGAATCCTTATACTGTACTCATGTATAATCCACTGTAAGGGAGAATAATTTTGATCACATTTATAAAACCCGATATTAATAGAAAACACGCCCATTCTAATCAATCTCTTTCTCTTTCGGACATCCTCACTGTTTACAAACGCCTTCTTTATGCAGTATAATCGATATTTAGCCTACCCCCTGCTGGCAATATAGGTGACAACTCCAATCATTTATGGAGGGGGGCGGGCGAGAGGGGGGCAAAGCCCCCCCTCGACCCATCGTGTATCCCACATTGGAATGATAACTAGCCTAAGACCATAAAAACACTTATTTCTCAAAATCTGGAGGAAAAAACATGAAAAATGATGGTGCGAGCCTATTCCCTATAATTACCCTCAACTTATTCTGTATCCCACCATTAAAAACCTCTAAAATTTATAAAATAGCCTAGGCCTAAAGCAAAAACAAATGTTAACAATTGTTAGGGTCAATATTTACGAGTCACACCACAGCTGGGATCTCATTTTTAACGGTAGTTTTGGGTTCCTATCATTCTATGCTTCATTGCTCTACACTTTTTATCCACCGGAAAAAAAAAAATTTCTTGGCTTTTTTTTTTTTTTTTAGCCTAGGGTAGCATTAACCTAACCAAAAAACCTAACCTAACCTAATAGCCCCCAAATACATTTAGGTTAGGTTAGGTTAGGTTTTTAGGTTAGGTTAATGCTAAAAAAAATAAAAAAAATAAAAATAAAAATAAAAAATAGGCGTAAGAAAACATAATATTTTCTGGTGGATAAAAAGTATATAGCCTAGCCTAGTAATGAAACATAGAATGATAGGAACCCAAAACTACCATTAGAAATGAGATTCCAGCTGTGGTGTGACTCGTAAATATTGACCATTGTTAGGCCTATCCTAGCCTATAAAGTTTGAAGTGAATGCAAATGCCTGAGGCATAGGCCTAGCAGCCTAGGCCAAAGGCCAAAAAAAGTACTCCTCCAGAAATTTTGTAGCCTAGGCTTAGGCTAGGCTATGCTATAATCGCCATCCTATATGCTAGGCTAGGCTAGCCTATAGGCGGCTAGGCCAATAACCTAGCCTATTCTAGCCTACCTAGGCCTAAATAAAATATAGGCTAGGCTACCTTTAAAAATAATCTCCAACAAATGTTAGGCTATATGAATAGGCCTAGTCTAGTAGTCTAGCCCTAAAATTAAACCAAAATGGTAAAAACTGCCCCGCCCAAGGCCCCCAAACGTCACCCAGTGGATTATGCTCACCCATGTAATATTTTCGGCAGAGGTTCAGTTTTTTCTCGTTGGGAATCTTTGTTAAATTCATGATGGTCTTGTTGCTTCAAAAGATCCCTTGTAGTCCTCCTAGCTTGTCAAATATCGACTAAAAACAGAACTTTTCAGAAAAAATGTAGTCTTCAGCGTTAAAGGGCTAGTCTATGTATGAAGGCAATTTGCGCTTATAAACCCTAGCACAGCTCTAGGTCGAGGTTTTTCCAGAGGCAGTGGAAATTTAATATCCGTGGAATGCTCTATGAAACCGTCCAAATCGACACACTAGCGTTGCATAGCTAGTAACTAGATCCATCGTGGCCATCCAAAAGCTTTATTTTTTTAATATTTATGTTTAACTATATAGTAGCGGTAATAGTGGCGTAACTGATAGCGCGTCTGGCTCACAACCAGAAGGTCCCGGGTTCGAGACCCGGGCGGGGAAGAGACATTTGGGCAAGTCTCCTAACGGTGTAGCCTCTGTTCACCTAGCAGTATAAATAGGAACCTGGTATAAGTGGACGAAGTTGTGACGTCCCATCTGGGGTTGGTGATCGGTTACAAGGTGAGATGGGTATCGTACTGGTCAACCTAAGCCTTCGGGTGAGACTGGTACCGTAGTGAGAATGGTATCGTACAGATTAACCCTAAGCCTTCGTTTCCAGATGTCGCCAATTGGCTAAAATACAGACTACACACACATCCACAGCCATTCCAACGATACATAAACAACTAACATGCATTTCACGCAATACATTCCCAGTTAAGGAGGCGCGATAATAATGAGCTTAGCTCGCATTGCGTGGATTCCCCTTGACGAACAAGCAAATGAATTACAGCTCTTAACCTAACAAGTGCGCATGGGGGTAATTGGAAACGCCCCCCTGTGCTGACGTATTTGAGGCGTTTCCGTCACTAAAATATTCATTGTGCCATTAATAGCATTAATACTTATCCATATGCGCCTATTATGGGTTGATTATAAAGGTATTAACCTGAAACAACAATAAAACAAGTGAAAACAGCGTTTGGATGGTCAAAATCGGAGATATAGCCCGCGAGTTGTATAATGTATGGGTGAGGAAAGCTGCTTTCCCGCCAATTTCCCCCAAGGCTACTGAGACACAGTCGATCGATACTCTCTCTCTCTCTCTTGCATTCGCTTGCTATCAGTGATGACCACACCCTCCAACCGGATTTCTAATGTTAGCACGAAAATATACCTCAGAATAAGGGAATAACAGGGAAAATAGGTGATAACTGAAGGAGAGGAGGAAAGTGGGGAAGGAGGGGAGGTAGAGGACTGAGATTTTGCATGGCCCAGGGGCCAAAAAAAAAAAAAAAAAAAAAAAAATGTTGTTGTCTATGTCAAAAGTTGATTTTTTTTTCACTCACTCTTAAGAGTCTCCCTGCAGTCCGCCGGGGGAACTCTTAAGAGTCTCCCCGCAGTTCCCGGGTTAAAGAAACTACTTATAAATTTATTTTTAACTATATAGCAGCGGTAATTACTTCACAGCTCTGATGAAGATAGATGGAAAGTCTCAACGCGAATAAATTTCCAAAATACTAGACAATGTAGTTAAATTATTACTAATACGAGAATTGGATACAGGCCGCCTGTGTCACATAGCTTTTACTCAACAAAAATTGCCTGAAAAAGTGCTTGTTTGGCAGTGCTTGTAGTATTTGAAGTTTCCACATTGTGTCACCAGAGATGAAATAGATAATACTTTATAATAATAATACAAATACTAATAATAATTATAATACTTTATTCCAGACTCAAAAGTACTTACATAAAAGATTACACTTGAATAATTAAATTTTACTTAGATCCATATCTTATATCTATTCAAGATAAATATAAGTTAAGTACAAATTAGTAATAGAAAGCAATAGAAATACCATAGTTTCAATATAGTAAACTACTATAAATCAGTTATTCTACCATTTAACTTATAAGTATGGTTTATGGAGTTGCAGGGTCTGGTAAATATGTTTGGAACAGTGTGTGAAAAACAGAATTTGAAGGTAAATGCGGGGAAGAGCAAAGTTATGGTCTTCGAAAGGGGTGCAGCCACAGAGTGTGAGGTGAGGTTGAACGGTCAGGCTATGGAGATTGTCAGCTCATTCAAGTATCTCGGCAGTGTGTTGAGCAAATATGGGAGTATGGATAAAGAAGTACGGGAGAGGGTGCAACAGGGGAAGAGGGTTGTAGGAACGCTGAAAGCAGTAACAAGAAATAGGGTAGTCAGCATGGAAGTAAAGAAGTCCTAGCATGACAGTGTGGTAATCCCGACATTGACTTACGGAAGCGAAGCATGGACGTTGGTGAAGCGACTCAAACCAAGAGTGAGAGGGGTGGGAATGAGTAACTTGAGAAGTGCGTACGGAGTTACATGGAGGGATAGACAGACGAATGAGGAAGTACAAGAGAGGTGTGGTGTGGATATAGATGTGCTGGAAAGTGTGAAAAGGAACACCTTAAGATGGTTCGGCCATGTGGAACATATGGGAAGCGAGAGAAAGACTAAGAGAGTCTACGAGAGTGAGGTGGAAGGACAGAGAGGGAGAGGTAGACTGAGTGAGAGGTGGAAGGATGGAGTTAAGAAGTATATGCGTGAGAGCGATGCTGGATGGGAGGAGGGACGTCAACTGACGGGACAGAGGTGCATGGGGGCGTTTCGTTCGTGGCCACCTATTCGGGAATCACGGTGTCGGGCAAAGATAGATAGCTAGATAGAATTTGTATTACCCGAGTGTGAATAGGATTCATGGCACAATTTAAAGAGACATTAATTTTATATTGTAAGTTAAAATTTTACAATGATGCTTTTTACCTTTGCTATGGATTAATGAATTTGTAACTCACCTGCAGCATTTTAACAAGATATATTTATTATATATTGAGTAAAATATATTATTTTGTTGAACTGACAATGGTCTGTTTATATGTGTGGAAATAGTCTAAAGCTAGTCTATACATAAGTCTGTCTGTGTTGTATTGCGACGAAGAGGTAGTCGAACACGAATAGGACTCCTATCACAGCTTTTAACAGAGCCCCCAATGGAGCACAGCTCCCTCCTAAACGATGGATTGAGAGAAGTCAGAAAGACGAAGTGCAATACATGTTCAAGGACAAGAAAACAGTTAGCCACGAGTCGGAGAGTCTCTTCTGGGTGATGGTGGCTGCAGTGATCAGCATAATATTTTGCAGAGTATTCAAGGTAGATGATTCCTGGGAGTCGAAGTGTAAGGCATGAGGTAGCCATAGCAATCATAGTTACCACCAGATTACGCTCCCATGTTCCTGTTAATGACCTCTTCCGTTCCTCTGCATTTATGTCTAGTATTCTTTGTCCTTCCAGTTCAGTTTGTTCCATTGTCTCCTTCCATTCCTTCCCAGTTCCACCTTGTGCGTTTTGCCTTTCCTTCCCAGTTTGTTCCACTTTCTCATTCTGTTCCTCTGCATTTCTGCTTAGCATTCTTTGTCTTTCCTGCTCAGTTTGTTCCATTTTCTCCTTCCGTTTCTTCCCAATTTCACCCAGTGCATTCTGTCCATCCTCCCAAGTTATCTCCAGCTTTTGATCCTCTCCTATCTCATTCAATCCACCACAGCCTTTTTCAACGTCATGTTCTGCTGGTGCCTTCGTCAACTTTTTGTTGGGCCCATTACGTGCGTTGGAGTGTACCCGTCCGAGCCACACACCCGCCACCAGACTCAGGTTGAAGGCTGCCATCAACACGCCTGGGCCCCACCACACCAGGAAAGTGTAGAACCTGTGTAAATACATATTTAGTCAGTCAGTTAAGCCGGTATCACACGAGCGCTTTTTCCCTCAACATTTATCCTCAACACTGGTCTGGCAGCTTATGAAGTCAATATTTAAAATATTTTGGTTGCCTAAATTAATTTAGCATTAGTCTAGTTTCCGAAACCAGTGCAAAATATTCCAGAAATGTTGCCAGAATTTTTTTGATCATATAATGTTGACTATAAAAGCTCTCGTGTGATACCGGCTTTAGTAGCTAATCCAAGAATCCCTAAGAAAGGGCAAGCAGGGATCAGGAATCCATTGGACTAGGATGAAAATTGATAGGGAAAAGATGCCATATATAATCACCACTCATCCATCACCTTTCTAAATAATTGGCCCAGCAAATAGGCCACTTATTATCTATATTTTATTAATTTCACCACAACACCAAAGACCCCCAATGAAACTTCCAAATATATATATAAATCAATGTGACAAGTAGTGGCTTATGTTATCAATATTACACCATCATTACAATTCGCTCACTTTTTCAACCATGGCATAACAGTTTTATTTATTCTTGTTTATAACCCCTTCTGTACCGTACCGGCAACGTCCTTTTAGTTTAATTCTAGCTATATTTAGACGATTTTCTGCAGTTTAAGAAGTACAGTATCTGTGGTAGTAAAATAGTTAAGTAAGATAGTTCGAAGCCTGTTAATTGCTGGAAACCCTTTTTCAACTGAATGAAATCGTCTAATGGTAGCCAGAATAAAATTTAAAGACTTCGCCAGTACAGATGGGGTTAATAGATATATAGCTCCTAGTACAGTAGTAGTAAAAGCTTAGCTCTTAATACATGTAAAATCATTGTATTAACCAACCTGCGGAATATCTCGTGCCAATTTTGATCAAAGTCCTCTTGGTACCCAATAGTGACATTCCAAAAGCCATTGCAGGATGTATTTGACGAGTCATCATAATTACGTGTTGTACACCCCACATCAGCAAACACCATGAAGGGGATATGAATAACCACACTGAGAACAGCTGCACCGATAATACGCAGCTTCTGAATCCGAGGTCGCTGGATATAGACGTAACCAGGCGGCCACCACACAGCCAGGCAGCGATCCAGGGCCATACAGGTGAGGGTGTAGGTGCTCAGGGCGTGCAGGATAACTGGTAGAGGAAAGCCCAGGTGAGCGTAGTAAACGGCAAACCACCGCTGGCGGATTTGGCAGCCGTTGATGGTGATTATAGTGGGTATCTCCAACAGGAACAGGCTCAGGTCGCACCATGCCATCAATTGGAAATATCTGAAGAATGTCAATTCATTAGTTTCACATTAGATATACATGAAATTTAAACAAGCTGTCTATACTAATAGAGCAACATCACTTAGGTTATTTCTTTAAGTTTTGTGTTTCATGTAAAATTAACCATTGTGGAGCAGGCATATTGCCCAGAAATTACCTTCATTCCCTGCTCATTTTCATGCATAAGCAAGAGCCAGAGCATAATACATTTATATATCTGTGAAAGTAAAATGATAGAGCTTTCCAATGACACCTGGATCATCATTGTACGATGTCTGGTTATCTAGCAAAGATCTTGCAAACAAAGGCCAAAATCGGTACAAAATCAGCAATTGTTTGCTGTTTATGCCGCGTGTGACGCTGCACATGAGTGAGCTTTCTCCCTCTCGGACATCAGTGTGTCCCCGCGGCCTGTAGGCTGTGGTTGACGCCCCCTCTTGCTCTGCTTACAACAGCTGGCCTCGCTCTCAGGCCTTGGAATAGCCTCAAAATGGCGTCAGTCATATGACGGACCCCGTACAGAAGGGGTTAAGATGGCATAGATGGTGCCATTGCAAAAGGCACCTGACATTCACCTGATAGCTGGATTAGTGTTTTATTAAGGCTAAGGTGTGGTGGCAACTTTAATGTATTGACAAAATTATAATTATCGATGTTATCTGTTGACAAGAAGAGGAAGAATGTCTCAGCACCAGGTTTCCTAGATTGCTGAAAATGATCATCATCAAATCCGACGCCCCGCTTCCAGAGGAAGCACCCCAAAAGGGATGGCCATGGCAGAAACTGCCTCCAAGCTCCCAGACATGCCCCGACTGACCCACTCCACAGTGCCATTTCCAATAAGTGGATTAAGTGAAAATGATGCCCACATGAATGCAACTTTGGAGTGTGACTATACAATAATTATAAAAGTGATGTTAGATATGCAGCCAACTGTACCGTAGCCTACCTGTTGATGAGCAGCGAGGCGAGGCATGGACGTCGCAGCACCAGGATACTGAGAATACTGAAGGTGATGCCCGTGAGTATCAGGAGAAAGAAGATTCCTCTGTAGGTCACCCAGTGCTCTAAATCTACATCTTCACCACTTCCAGTGTCTGCTGAAATACATACATAGACTATAGAGGTAGATATGAGATGGACTGATTGATAAATAAAGATAATTGATTGATTGATGGAAAGACATATAGATAGATAAGATATAGATAGAGTAAGATGATTAAGTGCCTACACCTGATGAGTCTCAACAAATCTACAATGGAGCTACTTGGTTGAGCCCAAGTATTTTGATCTTTTCCTGTACTTCCCATTTCTCAAATTATTCTTCCTCTATCCAAAACTCTCTAATCTCCTACTTTACTCTAGCCATTATTCATTCATTCATAGATAATTTTATCTGTCGTTTTCCCCTGCACAAGAAAGCCTCCATATTTGAAGAACAACAATACTTCACATGTATACAAGTACAGCATATGCTAGCTTACCATACTGGTTACAGACTACATTCACATCCACAACCATTTCAACAGTATAACAACATTTCACATACACCTCACACACTAAATACAACAATGGGTAGTTGGGCTAGCAACCCTCTCCCAAAACAATGCCTGACTATAGCCTACTGTATACAATTATACATACTCATACTAAATATCCATGTTTTTGGGTCAAACTTTCTTATAGCCTGAAACCTGTAAGTGGACAATAATATTGTCCTGATGGAAACTACTCATTTGTGCCTTCACTCTTCCCCCCCCCCCCCCAACAAAGGTGGGGGTGGGAGTACAGAGAGACTCATGTACCCTTGTCAATTAATTAACTACTGTACAACCATGAAATAAGTAACACCCCGTTCTTAACACCAATCATCAATTACAAACCCCAACGCACTTGAATAAACTAATGAAAGCATATGGTCCTCCCGGCATTCGAACTCGGGACACCACACCCAGAACATATTAAATGTCTCACCATTACTCTCCATGGCCCCTATCATAGTCACCACCAAAGTTTGTTCACCAGCCGTGCCCACCGCTCTACTATTTCATCTTATATGAGGACGTATCTAGCATCACTTCCTCTCAAGTTTTCATCACAGGAAGTCACAAACTCAGATTACTGAATTAGAACAGGAAGTGATGAAAAACAAAATCATACATAAGTTTTGTTATGTTTTTTGTTCATTTATTAGAGGCATGCTATGCTTACAGGTACTGTACCTACCCGATAGCACTATCGTTAGTGAGTGCAATTTGTATTTTGTACTATTGTTAATGTCTTATCAGGTTGCAAATTTGATTTTAATAGAACATTTTGACACTAATTGTAGTTTCTTTATTCATGCAGTTTAGTAAAATTTACCAGAACGTCCCGGACTTCCCAAACTGACTAATTCCTTGAACGTGACGATAGTGCGTTGTTATGTGTGCGATTGGTTTGCTTGGAAAACAGATTAACTTGCTCATGTAGTAATGTACACCCTATGTGGTGGATTGTGTGCTTTTATTTCATAAATTTTATTTTAGTAAGTGTTGTTTCCACAGCAATTTTGATTAGTTATTTTGCCTTTATATTGTCTGTGTCCCAGTTTTGGTTTGTTTAGTTTGCAAGTTTTAAATTTTAATTTAATAAAGCGTTATTTCCACATAGCGATTTAGAGAAGTTGTTTTGTGTCTATATTGTATCGGCCTTGTGTTGGTGTCTTTGTTTTGCAAGTTTTACATTATAAAATCTAATACAGTACAGTATTGTGAATTTGTCCTGTGTTCTTTTACTCTATTTCGTGGGGGGGTCTTTTTGGACCTCCCGTTTCGCTCCACTAGTTTAGAGATTTCGAGATGCCGCACCCCATTAGTTTAGCGATAATTAGACGCTTCACCCCATTCAGGCGTCTATCTTCTTTTAGGCGAGCAATAGCGACTCATCCTGAGGGATGGCGTGGAGAGATGTATGGGGAAGAGGGGGATGGGCTGGGAGGAGAGACGAGTGTTGTCGGGGGACAGGTACTGTATATACTCAGGCCCAATCCCCGAGCGCGAGAAGACCCAGAGACCAGGGTCACCAAGGTCCCTCCAGCACTCCCCCGACCACCAGGAGAGGTTCCGATCTCAGCAGGCAGACATGCAGCGGAGCCAAAACCACAAGCCCGCCCACCACCCTTCCAGGCGCACCCTTCATATAAACCGTCTCCCCGGGCCAGGCGCCTGATGGACTATTATCTAGTCCAACTTGCGCCCGACCCCTTCCCCCAAATGACCATGTGTTCACTCATCTATTCACTAGCATTCTCCATTCATTCCTGTTTATTACCACTTCCCTTGCCTGATCTATAGTCATTCCTCTATCATCCAAAGCTTGTCTTACAAAGTCTCTCCATCTCAATGTGGGTCTTCCTGCCCCTCGATTTCCCCTTGTACTGTATCTGATTCACATATTCTCTTCGTAAGCCTTTCATCTTCCATTCGTTCATCGAAAGCTGAAAGGCTTACGAAGAGAATATGTGAGTCAGATACAAGGGGAGATGTATGAAAACAAATTAAAAGGCCACTGACGGTTTATTGAAGCTGCAACCTCACGACACACGTAGGCTATCTATTGTAGTTTACTTTTGTCTGTAGATTACTCCCTTCTCATTCAACATAATCAAAAGATTATCTCTATATATATATATGTATGTATACAGTATATATATATATATATATAATTATATATATATATATATATATATATATATATATAATGCTTGCAGGATATCGTACCTCATACTAAGGAGGGACAAAGAGAAAGACGGCCATTTCATAAAATCTCGTTATTATTTCTAGCAGCACGTCTCCTTTATAAATTACACAAATTATTCTCCACTAAACTTTCTTCAAAATTAGCGGTCAGAAACATGTTGCATACTCGTAGACTAAATAAAAAATAAGCATAATGAACAAATACCCAACTTTCCTCACAAATGATTTAAGGGGAGATGGTTAACTTTTTGGGCGATTCTTGCATGTATTCGTTATTTTTCACGTTTCCTCCCTATAGTCCGGGAGCCATAGCCTGATTTATTGATGAACCTTGTTTTGTCGGATAAAGTTTTTTTTTTTTGGCTGTTTCTTGTAGCTTGGGGGTACCTCTTCAAAATACAGGAGGGTGCCCTGTGGGCACCCTTGGGCATTTTGAGATATTAACCCCTTCATGCCCAAAACTTAGGATCTTGAGCATCCTACCCTGAAACATGCACAGAACATCGTGCATGGCAAACCATGTTCTTTACAGCTACACTTCTTGGAAGCACAAGGGCTCTCACTCTTGCAGCCACACCGGATCATCTTCAGGATGTAGTCTGGGACAAGTGTCCCAGGCCGTGGTGGTCAAGTGGTGAGCACGCTCGCGTGTGAATCTGAAAGACCCGGGATCGAATCCCTGCCACGGCGGACATTTAGTGGGTGCGGTAGTACGTCCTAGCATGTTTCACATGCTTGCACCCAGTCAGGGAACATCCTGACGACGTATACAGACAAAACACACATAACAAAGCCACTCCAACACCTTCCTCTCTCTCCAACACCCCTTCTCCCCTCTCAACACTCTTCTCTGAGCTATTGCCGATAAAAATGGCATGTTCAGTCCTGTAAAGAATCGTAAAGATTCCAGGACGAGCTCATCATCGGCGGATCCCCAGATCGACCGTGGTGATTGTCACCTAAACATCTACAAAACAATACAATACAAGTTTGGCATCTTCTGGTAGGTGGATTGGGATCAGTGCCCTGTTACAGGTGTCTTTTTCCCATCCAAATTCCTGTGGGTCCAGTGCTGGTAGCTGATTCACATTGAGATTTCGCCACAAGTACGCTTGGAAGTGGGCCCTCTTAACATTTTCAAGGAATGCTTCCTTTGTTGGTGGTAGAGCAGCCAGATTTGGTGCAGACATATGTCCTTTCCCATTCTTTTTTCCCCAGACAAGTAGCCTTGTGTGGGACATGTCCGTGCTCTCTGTTATGCCATAACAGGCTGAGATGAAGGCAGTGGCTTGTTCAAGGACTTGCTGGAATGGTGCATCCATGTTGCCAATGGCTGATAGGTCATAACCAGCTTTCAGGGCTTTGATGACAGAGCCTTTTCCTAACCCATAGTACGATGCTACAGTGTCACATCCTGATATGGCATGGGCTGGTAAAAGGTGTTCGACAATTTGTGTCTGCTTGGCCAGTGTTGACTTGATGTCCACTATTGTTCTGTCCTTGCGGGGGGAATCCATGATTAGTGGTACATCCAGTCCTGTCTGATGGTAATGGTGAAGGAGGAGGACAAACACATCTGTGTCATCAGAAACCACAGTGATGTGATGGGCTTCTCCAGCACACCTTAGGACTTGTTGGACGATGATGGTGTCAGCTTCTTCCTGCTGATTTTCTAGATCATATCTGTCCCGTCTTTCTTCCATCCTGATCTCGATGGGACATGGGTCCTCACCTGTCACCACCAACTTGTGCTTCTTTGTGCTCCGTAGATGAAATAGCCTGTCTTTGCTCAGTTCCTCACACAGTAATTTGTTCAGCTGTTTTTTGTTTTCAATGAATGACAGGACAACTTTCTGGGCTGGTAGTTTGGTTGACAGGAGGAGATGATGATTTTTGTTGACCACTGTCTCCCTGACATCTCTAGTGACGGACTTGATAATAAATCACGTTTCTTTTGTGATTTTGGTGTTTATGGGGTTAATATCTCAAAATGCCCAAGGGTGCCCACTGGGCACCCTCCTGTATTTTGAAGAGGTACCCCCAAGCTACAAGAAACAGCAAAAAAAAAAAACTTTATCCGACAAAACAAGGTGCAGCGCCATGGCTACCGGACTACTACTCCTCCATCAAATTTAAAAAAACATCCATTAGATCCCCCTTCTAGATTAATTTGTACATTTTTCGGTAGAAAAATTTCCCGGCCTTTGGCCGGTTCTTGCAACATTACAGGCTCACTATCGTTCGCCAGGGAAAAAATCAACACCTAAATAGAACGAAAGGTCTAAATATTGACAAAGAAATGGGGCAAAAGGTCTTAAAATCAACTAAATAATGGGGCAAACATCTTAACATCTGAAAACTAGTGGGGCTACACATGAGGGAGAAAGTGGTCCAGAAAACCAGCCCTTCCCCCCTTAACCCTAATAAATTAGCATAATGAAAAATACCCAACTTTCCTCACAAATGTTTCAAGGTATATAGGCGGTATCACACGAGCGCTTTTTCCGTCAATTTTTTACGAGCAATATTATTGTAGTCTGGCAGCTTTCAAATCTCAGTTACCTCAAAATTCAGCCACCTAACACAATCTACCTTCAGTCTAGATTCCGATGCCAATGTGAAAGAGCCCCAAAATATCACGAGAAAAACATTGCTCATCGAAAATTGCCGGAAAAAGCGCTCGTGTGACACCGGCTTTACATATGGCACCTGAAGTTCTCTTGTAGAAACTATCCCGAAATTAACCGATTGACAAAATAGCCCTATGTATTATCAAGTATTCGGGTAAGAGTTGTGTTATCGGGCGTACCACTACCAACATACTGTACAACATAAATCATCTATAAATACTTAACCTAACTAAAAAGCCTAACCTAACCTAGTATTCTCATTACTAAATTAATACTAGGTTAGGTTAGGTTAGGTTGTTTGGTTAGGTTAATGTTTAAGAGAGGAGTTATGCTGTATTTCAGTAGTGGCATGCCCGATAACACAACTCTTACCAGCATTCGTAAAAACTAAATATCAAACATTCGTAAAAAAGAAACACTACTTGTACCATCAATCATGTATGTACAGTTGCGCTAATAAGTGATGTCTCGGCACCAAGTATGTTTTGATTGGTATCAGCAATATCGAAGCTTCATTTTTTCATATTGAGTGAAATATACAAACATGTTCCAACACTTATCCACCCTATTCAACATCTTACAGACATTAATACAGCACAGAGCAAGCCAAACGTAAGGACAGCTGGGGCACGACTTATTAGCGCGCCTGTACTCGGAACCAAAACGCCAACAGCTTGTATTTATAAGTCCACTCGGTAAATAAAACAAGCTTGGTTAAAAATTCAGCCATAATTATTCCTCACAGAATAATCTATTAAGACTATTTAAAAGGTGTGTGTCTGTGTGTGTGCGCGGTGGCATAACTAGGTCTGTATCCATTAAAACTAGCAAGATAATTTTATGGAGCTTAAGAAGGAACTGTAGCAATAGAACTGAATACAAAAGTAGCACCAGGCAACAATGGCCATGTGGTACTAAAATGTATGTACAGTCGAGGTTAATAAGTGTCGTCAGATATTTCACAAAGTTTCGGGCACTGACTAATACTCCGAGGGATAAGCACTTTTCCCAGTAACTATAAAGATACCAATAACACTTTATGAGCGAAAACCACTGGAATCTATGACAACACTTAATACCCCTGATTGTACTCTGGCACTTACCCCCTTTTCCTTTTTTTTGGTGGGGGGGGTCGACTCGAAGGAAAAGGACAGAAACAGAAGACACCAAAAGCAGTCAACGGAAGAGGAACTGAAGAAAGCAAAGGGTTAAGTAAAGTCATTATTAAAATTTGTTTCTAGAGCCATTCCCTAAACTGAGGAAAATCATCTATCAGCCAGGGGGACCGTACGGCACGGAGAAGCGTTTTAACCATTATCGATACAGTAAAAAATTAAGGGGATATACTTTATCTCAAGATGCAGAAGGCCAATATCCGAGACCAAAATCCAAAGTTTCATTATTTTGAAACTGAATTAAAATGTAAAACTTGCAAACTAAACAAACCAAAATTGGGACAAGGATATTGGATATTAAATCAATATAATTAACAGACAGCACAGTAAAATAAAGCCTCTCATGTAGACCCGGGGCTTCCAAAAACGCTTTCAAACTAGATATCTGGTCCGGAATTTAGCTAACGAGTCAAGAGTATTACCCACATCTTTCCGATAATTTCCCAAAGTACAAAACCAACCAAAAAGAAAAGAACAACAAAATAGGAAAAGTGGGGATTGGGCCCCGAGTAAATAAATAAATAGATAGACAAAACCAACCTAGAAAAAAAAAAAAAAATCTATAAATAAAAATATAAAATAATGGGTTTCTGTGCCTGAGTATATAGATAGAGAGAGAAGACCAAGGAAAAATCTGAAAGGCTGAAGTGCTTCACACATCCTAAAATTTTGCACTTTCAGAAAAGGTTTCCCACGGATTAGTCCGAGACAGAGGTATTGCTACTCGGAACTGATGACGCTCAGCATGAATGAATCTTCAGGTTGTACAAATCTTGGCTACCTTGCTCCTTCAATATTATAGTGTCATGCCAATGTCACACGAGCGCTTTTTCCATCAATTTTCTATGAGCAAGTTTTTTCTCGTATTATTTTGGGACTTTTTCTCACTGGTATCGGTAACTAGACTGACAGTAGAGAATGCTAGCCGGCTGAATTCTGATTAAGTTTAATTTTTGAAGCTTCCAGACCATAATTGCTCGGAAAAGGGCTTGTGTGACTGGCTTCATGGTAGTGAAAGTGTTACTGACCTGTACACCCACCTGTACACCCACCCACACACACACGTACACACACACTTGGTTTGGACCCTACACGCTGGACTGGCCTGGGGGGGGAAGGGGTGGGGGGTCATAGACGTCTATGGGAAAGTTCCACCAACTATACTCACCACTCTTAACCAGGCGAGAAACTGTGTTGGTGGTGTAATGGTTTAGACGTTTATGTTCTGGGTGTCGTGTCCCGAGTTCATCATATGCTTTCGTTAAATTCATTCAAGTGCATTGGGGTTTGTAATGTAGGATTAATGTTAAGAACGGGGTGTTCCTTAATGTCCACATCTTCGGAATAGATCCACGACTTGATTTACTAATGGAAAATCTAGTCAGTTATGAAAACGGTTATCATGAAGCCGATAATGTACAGTAAAAAAAAAATACTATAGTTCCGTCAAAATTCTTGCTCGTAAACTACAAAATTTAAATGACAGTATGATCAATATGCCTTGGCAGTTCGAAATTGTTTCAAATAGCCCATAACCACAACTTATTTGTTTCACGTTGTTGAAGTGTCCATTGTGTGTCCATTCTCTAGCTATCACACAAATCATCAGCAAAGAATTCTGCAAACTATTGATTTTGACTGTAGATTTGCATTCTGCAATCAGGGGTTATGAACTATATTAACCCTTTGGCGCACGATGACTCTATGTGCGTCATTAGGGTATTTACCCCCTAAGCGCACGATGACGCGTTTAGCGTCATAAAACTTTAAAATATTCGCCAAAAATTAAGTTTTCGTCGGACACGCGTACTTTTTGGCATAGATACTCAGTATTAGGCCTAGTTCAATGGGTACAATTGGCAACCCCCTCAGTTTAACGGTTTACTCACGGCTGGCATGGGAAGAGAGCAGAGTACAGCTCAGTCTGTTTTCGATACTTTCACGTTTATTCGTGTATCTCAGTAACTATTTGGTTTATAGCAATTCTGAAGTTACCAGTGGAATCCTCATAAAATTCCGCTTCCATATATGTATGCAAATCAAAAATGTTGTGGGCAAAATTTTGAGCTAGCGCGAGTTGGAAGTAAGGTATTTCGATTTTTTTTTTTACAATTCTTATTTCGGAGTGCCCCAATGTGGTTGTTTTGTATTTATTCTATGTTTTTATTTGCTTATCTTCAAGTTCAATCAATAACGAAGCCGATGGTACCTCATTTATCCAAATACAAGATTTTGGGGGGGGGGGTAAAAACGTCACAGAAACAAATTATCGCCGGGCACAAAACTGGCTGAGTGAGCCGAGATATACTTAGGGAGTGGGAAAAAAAACTTGATTGGAAACTATAGGTGCGCCAAAGGGTTAAGTGGATGAAACTTCTCGGCCGGCTAAGATGTCTAAAAGCGGCAAATTACACATTGTACACCACAATTCATATAAGTTTGCTGGTATTGTAATTGTGATATCACATATTCAAAAGCAATATATGTTGAAAATTGTCAGCGGTTTCTAATCAACCATTAACCAGGCCTCTATATTTTTACCCGTAATTGTGTCAAAATATTATAATAAGATTCTTTCCGGATTTTACATACCTTCAGATCAAGGTTGTCAAGGAGCATTTGAATCCCAATTGTACACTCGACCAAAAAACAATCTTTAGACTGGTGAGCTGTAAATAATCTAGTGTGAACGGAATGAACCAGGTGAAACATACGTCTGTGGTATTATCATAAGATTTTGACCCACTTCCAGAATGTTTAGAGCGTTAGTGTAAAGATTGCTTTTTGGTCGAGTGTACCTTATATTGTGTTATGTTTGTTTCCATCATCCTGTGTTGCCTTCCTCACAGTAAAGTTCCACCAACCTTCAATCCACAAGTATAAATCTAACGGTTACAAATTACCTGTGGATGGAAGATGTAGCAAGGAAGACAACATGGCTGCCCCTGTAATATAGTTGGCTGAACCTGTCCCAATAGACAGCTTGGATATGGGGAAGGGGGTGGCGTTCAGCAGACAAATCAGTCGGGTTTATAATTTCAGACAGTTTATTTGGGAGTACAACTGGATAACAACCAAGACCAAGTTTTTTTACTTACTATTTTTTACAAAAGTTTTTAAAAAATGTATACGATAAGACCTTTCTCTTTCGGAGTAATCGGGGAGAGACCCTGCCTGAAAGACAATCCAGTTAACCCCCTCCGACATCTATGACCCGATCGGTTCATATGAACTTAGTGAAATAGCTCAATAAATTATATGATGCATTTGTGTCCTATTGAGCTCAGTAAGTTAGGTAAGTTAGATCAGAATCTGTCGGTTGGTGGCAACCCCAAATACCTCCGACTTCTACCGGTACCTCAGTGTAAGAGTGTGTGTTGTGGGGGAAATACCGGGCACTCCGACAAACTGTAAGTAAGTAAGTAACTTATGTCGGACAGGGTTAACAGGTGTTTGGACTTTATCTGAGAGAAAAGTTAAGTCCAGACAAGATACTTTGTTTGAAATTTGAGGGTTTCCAAATCCCCGGGGTCAGAAAGAGAGGGCTTTCCTATACCTGAAGCTTACGGTATTACACACATTTATTTAGCTTCATATTGTTATAATGCCATTAGCACTTCTTACAACAACTGGAATGTTGCCTCAAGAATTAACTGTACCCCCAATACAACTGATTGAAGATAAAATCCGGCCACTTATAACACATTTTGATATGCCACACAAAAACAAACATAATTTTCTGTTCGTTATTTTGCATGCGTCTGTTTGATCCAACCAAACAGATTCAGGGGCCTATTAAGTTTTGTTAACCCGTTCAGTACCAGGTACGTCCTTTTTATAATATTCTGGCAACTATTAGACAATTTTATTGAACTTAGGAAGGACCTCTAGCAATAATAACACTTCAATGTATCTCCACCAACCCTTTTAACTACCACAAATCCTTCCTATGCTGCATAACATCATCAAAATATAGCTAGAATAAAATATAACACACGTCGCTGGTACTCAAAGGGTTAAACTAAAGCCAAACAAAACCTATTGTTTGCTCCCGGGTGACGTACCATAATGCGTTAATAGACAACAGCAGCAAGTAAGAGTCAGCGAGGAGGGAATGGACGTTTGCTGGATTAACACCTTCGTAACGTTGGCAGTCTCTACACTCTATTCTGGATCACGGTACACTTTTTTTGTCAAACGTTGAATTGACCTTTAAGCCGGTATCACACGAGCGCTTTTTCACTCAACATTTATCCTCAACACTGGTCTGGCAGCTAATGAGATAAACATTGAATATTTTTTGGTCACCTAAAGTCATCTAGCAACAGTCTAGTTTCCAATACCAGTGCAAAATACTCCAGAAATGTTGCCAGAAATTTTTTGATCATCGAATGTTGACTATAAATGCTCTCGTGTGATGCCGGCTTTACAGATGAAGAGGACAAATATATCTTAATACTTCAAAACTCACAGGCCTTTACAAATATGAATATAATCCTCTAATGATAGCAAACATTAGAGGATTTAGGTAAACTTAGGAAAGAATTCTATACCCTATTTTTTTCCCCAGCTGAGTGTAAATTGTCATGTTTCTATCTTTGTTACTCCGCTATAAGGTAGATTTTATAGCGAAATAGGATGCTAATTATGAAAACTTGGCATTAATACGACGCACAGCCACAGTAGTTTCATATATTTGTATCAAGTATCGATAAATCAGCTACAAAGGGATTCAATTTACCATCAGCTGAAAAAAATAGGCTATAGGAACCAAAGGGGTACAACCTTGCTCGGGGCCTTGGGGCTGTTCGGCCAGGCAGCTTGGGGAAAAACAACAACAACAACAACTATCTCACAAACCCTATGATTCCCGTAGATCCTTACTAACCTTAATAAAACAGTCTACCGATAGCCAGAATAGCCGTTGCAAAGGGGCGAACATTACGCAGGGGGGAAGGAGAAGAGCTCTTTGAGATACATATCCATTATATAAGAAATGGATCAGGACTAGTAAGAGTTTCAAAAAATGAGCATGGAATAGATTAAGGGGAGACTGACCGTTTGTTTGGTCTGTTCATTCATTTATTCATATATTTTGTTTAGTTTCCTCCCTAGATCTCCATCAAGATCAGAAAAACACCCCCTAGACCCCCTTCAAGATAAATTTGTACATTTTTTCCGGCCGAAGGCCAATTCCTCTTAAAATTGCAGGCTCGCTATTGCTATCGACACCTAAATGGCACGAAAGATCTTAAAATTGACAACGAAATGGGGCAAAAAGTTATAAAATCGCCAAACTAATGGGCCGAAAATCTTATACTGTACTGTAATCTCAAAACTAGTGGGGCTTAATATTAGGGAGAAGGGGGTCCAGAAAAACGGTCTGCCTCCCCTTAAAGGGGTGTCGCAAGATCAGCTTTAGCGGCGGACTTTACTCCGAGTCACATAATCTGGGGCAGCGTAGTTGAATATCCAAAGATCTTCAGCGTTTGTTACTAATTCTTTGAACGTGACGATAGTGCGTTATTATGTGTGCGATTAGTTTGCTTGGGAACCAGATTAACTTGCTCGTGTAGTAATGTACACCCTATGTGGTGGATTGTGTTCTTTTATTTCATAAATTATATTTTAGTAAGCGTAGTTTCCACATAGCGATTTTGATAAGTTAATTTGACTTTATATTGTCTTTGTCCCAGTTTTGGTTTATTTAGTTTGCAAGTTTTACATGTTAATAAGTATCAGGAGAAAACTTACTATAGGCAAATTAACCTAAGATGAAGCAGCACTAATCTTTCAAACACTGATCTGCCGACTCGGAGTAAAAGACCACGGTAAAATCCCCCGCTAGAACTTGCTCGTGCGATGCCAGATTAAAGAGAGACTTAAAAGATGGAGTGACTAAAAAGTCTGTCTGGTCCGCTCGTTGGGTGAGACTTCGAGTGATTGCTTTTGGTAAACCCCAGGAAAGGAATCTACACCCTTTTAAAGTTAGGAGAGGATAGGATAGGTTCGTTAGCTTAGGTAGGTTAGGTAAGGGATGTTAGGTAGGTTAGGGTAGGAAAAATTTGTAGGTTAGGTTAAGTAGGATATGAAGGTTAAGTTAGGTTAGGTTAAGTAGGATATAAAAGGTTAGGTTAGGTAGAGTGGATGTTAGATTCGATGGGTTGACTTAGCCTAATCTATCCTATGTAACCTATCTTATCCTAGTCTTCAAAGGGTTGCGACTTCTTTGTTAAGGTTTACCGATAATCCGCCCGGTCGACTAGCGTACGATGAACTCTTGTCAATCAGATGAAGATGTCTTTTATTTCGTTAAGTGCTACTGCCAGAGGAATTTACTCAGCTTAGGAAGGACCTGTAGATTTATGACTCGGGTTCGATTCCCGGCATACAGTATTTAAGGGGGGGGGGGGGGCATTATTGGGATCATTCTAATAAAAATCCAAAGATAAAAGTCTTAACTATAATTTTAGACAGTACAGTACTGGGAATCAATTTACGCTGTACAGTACTGTACTTAGTTATCAGTAGTTAATAGTTACCTTGTCAACACGCCATTAAAAAACTAATGTACAGGTATTTATAAAGCCATAAAAATAGTCTGTATCTGTACGAGTTCGACTCATGGTATGGTTGCATGAATACTAGACAGTGACACTATGCGGTAGTGCGAGCTATTTGTGGGAAACTATGAAGATTACCAGCGGCTAACCTCTCGACATGACCTACAGACTTCACTGACCACCAAACATGGAATCCACATTGCTGGAACGATTGTCTGGAGGGTCGATATATATACAAGGGTCTCCCTCACTATACGATGACCTGATTTAGGATATCATTATAGGTTTTTAGGTGTTTGGGTTTTGGCTGGTCCCAGAATGCACCCCCATTTACCCCATTAATTTCAGGGCTTGCAATATAATTTCAGGGCTTGCAATATGATTTCAGGGCTTGCAATATAATTTCAGGGCTTGCAATATGATTTTTCTATTTAAGATCGGATTTTCAAGAACGTAACCCATTCGTATATCGAGGGAGACCTGTACATCAATTAGTGACCTGATGAAGCTATCTGCGAAATGTTGTCAATAAAGTGCTCTTCCTCAGATGGTGTTTTTTATCCATATCAATTAAACCTGTAGCTCGGACAGATCCTTCCTAAGTTGAATAAAATCATCTGGAGGTAGCTAGGATATAACAATAATATGTATCATCCGATTGAGAGGGTAAACGGAGCGCCTGCCGGTCGACTGGCGCATGATAATATGAACGGCGCTCAGTCCGCCGTCTTCTATTTGGGCTTGGTCTCCTGGTCTGTGACGCGGCGGATGAAGATACAGTCCTCTGGCATGGGGTCAATCTGTTCCTGCTCGTACATATAGGAACACGCAATCGCCAGGATGTTGCCTGTAAGGGAGAACAAAAAACATTTATATTAATTAAATTAAAATGTAAAACTTGCAAACTAAACAAACCAAAATTGGGACAAGGACAATATAAAGTCAAATTAAATTATCAAAATCGCTATGTGGAAACAACGTTTACTAAAATGAAAATTATTAAATAAAAGAACACAATCCACCACATAGGGTGTACATTACTACATGAGCAAGTTAATCTGTTTCCCAAGCAAACTAATCGCACATATAACAACGCACTATCGTCACGTTAAAGGAAGTAGTCAAGTTTGGGAAGTCCGGGACGTTCTGGCAAATTTTACTTAACTAAAATGTAAAACTTGCAAACAAAACAAACCAAAACTGGAACAAAGACAATATAAAGGCAAAATAACCGATCAAAATCGCTATGTGGAAACAACGCTTACTAAACTAAATAATAATGTATAATAAGATGCTGTCAACATTTTCAAGAAAGGAGCTACCATATAATTACAATAAAAATATAAAATTTGAAACCGAACTCAAAGTTACTGTTCAAATTAATAAAATGAACTCATTAAAATTAGTCATTGTAAATATTGTGAATGGCATAGAAATTATAATGTAAAAATTGCAAACTAAACAAACCAAAACTTGGACAAAGACAATGTAAAGGCAAAATAACTGATCAAAATCGCTATGTGGAAACAACGCTTACTAAAATAAAAAATTTGAAATAAAAGAACAGAATCCACCACATAGGGTGTACATCACTATATGAGCAAGTCAATCTGGTTCCCAAGCAAACTGATCGCACACATAACAATGCACCATCGTCATGTTCAAGGAATTAGTCAATTTGGGTAGGACAAAACGTGTGCATTGCCACTGACCATCATTACTGAAGCAGAGTGAAGAGATGGAGGTGGGGTAGCGATGGAACTGACACAGCCTCTTCTTGTTAAACCCGTCCCAGATGTTAACATAGCCGTCCGAGCCACCCGTCGCAAACGTGTTGTACCCATTGTGGAAGCTGCAACAGAGGCGAAAATAAGACAACACTATAGGGCAGACTAGAACATTCAGCCCATTTGCTCCAGCCCTTTTGGAGTTACAAATGTCATTGGTTAAGATTTTTGGCCTACCTATATTGAATGAACAAAAACATTACCCAGCAAAGTACCAGTAAAGATACATTATGATAACTATACAATACCAGTCAAAATATACTGTATACCGGTACGAATTTAGGTACCACGCATTTTGACATTCAATTTATTAAAACTCAATTATTTTTGGTAGGATTTTGTTATCAATATTGCATGGACCAGCACATAAAAGTAAGCTAATATACCCAAATATTACACTAAGCTACCGGTATGTTATTTTGTGAGAACATAATTGAGGGGGGCACAAATCAAAAGTGTCCTAAGTGCCCCTTGGATTTCCTTTTGGTGATACATGAATAATGTAGCAAAAAGATATGAGGCCAGATGTTTAATAATGGCACTTAGGTCCCTTTGGATTAGCACCCCCTTAGCTAATCCAAAGGAACCTAATTGCCATTTTGAAACATCTGGCAACATAACTTTTTGGCACATTATTCATGTATAACTGAAATCCAAGGGGCACTTAGGACTCTTTGGATTCGCGCCCCCTCAATTATCCAAGGGGCACTTAGGACTCTTTGGATTCGCGCCCCCTCAATTATCCAAGGGGCACTTAGGACTCTTTGGATTCGCGCCCCCTCAATTATCCAAGGGGCACTTAGGACTCTTTGGATTCGCGCCCCCTCAATTATGATCCGAATTGCAGACGTCCAGCACATTACCTGATGGCGTTAACTGGGAAGATCTTCTCAATGCCGTCCTCTTTGAGTCGGTGGCACTTAAAGGCATATTTTTTCTTCTGAATCTCCGGACTCGGGTCAAGGTATTCCACAGCCACCCGACCCTCGATACTCGACACAACGTAGCCCTGTCAAACACAATGATAGGTTAGTTAGTTATGTAGAGTAGATTAAGAAGACCACTGAGCTCCATACGGAACTCTCATAGGTCTGGGTTAGCTATAAAATAAGGTAAACAATAAAAGCTCTCATAATCATATAGCCTACAGAATTTCATACATTAGCTCTGTCAACTATATTAATAAAGGTTTAAGGCACTAGTAATTAATAGGAGATCTAAGTTAGCTATAAGATTAGGCAATTAATGTTGGTGTGAGTATCCTAGGTTCGAGTCCTTGGAGTACCACATGTATTCATTACTTTCATTGATTTCACTAGTTAGGTTTGTTTGTAAATTAATTGGCAAGTTTGTGAAATAAATATGAATATAAACTTTAGAATCTATACAGTTGACCCTGTTACTCGGCCAGGTAACTCGCTCTATAGGAAAGATATATTAACCCCTTCAGACTCATATGATGGAGGTTGCCAGATTAGCAATAATAAATAGTTATCTCACTCTTATAATTACCTCTCCAAAATTAATTTTCTGCCCACAGCTTACTCAAAGACAACTGCAGAGGTTGAAGTAACTAAACTAAAGGTTTCTAAATACCCCTGATAGTAACAAAGGCTTTAGAGTATCCCTAATAGGCTCAAAATTGCATCATATGTCGGAGAGGGTTAAGATAAGTACTGTACCAAGGCAAAGCACAGCCTAGCATACAACCCATTACATTTTAGGATCAGAGGACCAATTGCCGACTTGCGAGTTTCGTTCTATAAGGAAGTTGGAGCTGTAGACATCGATATTTAGCAGAATTACCAGCTAAAATACGGTCGTAGTACATTCATAAATTCATAAAACCCAATTCAACTTACCCTTTAGCCATCAGAAATCTACATTATTATTGTATTTCTGTTTAAATCGATGTTTATGGCTCAAATTTCCTTATAGCCTAAAACTCGCAAGTGGTCAATTACTGTACATACATATACTGTTGAATCAGGGTGTCAAACCGGAGAAATTTTGTTTGAAGGCTTGAATGAATATAAGGCCCCCGTCTGCTCTCCAGCCAGGCGGCTGGGACACTGAGGGGTATGAGTTATATCCCGCTAGACTCATGCAGCGCTGCCAAAGGCAAATGTAGCGCAACATTAGCGAATGTCTATGGTAGCGCTGCGGATTAACCCTGCGCGCTAGGAACCTCGTTCTGGTGTCATTTTGAAGCTGTTTTCTTCTAGTTTTTGGCTGAATACATTTCATTTCATGCAGACACTTGCTCAATCATTCAGGAGTGCCTGAATGAGCTCTAATATAGCCGAAATATGCCCGCAGCGTAAGTGTTAAATATTTGACTTGTTGTAACCTCATTTATGCTGAGAACGAACTGTACACTTGGTCAAAGAAGTATCTGCACCCCTACGCTGATCATCTGATGTGTACAGCTCGGTAGGGTTGTTGTTGTTGCTCGGTAGGGTTGGCACCTCTGCCTGCAACTATATCCATGTGTCAGAGACGATCCTCTCTGACACATGGTTATAGTTGCAGGCAGAGGTGCCAACCCTATCGAGCTGTACACACCTGATGATCAGCGTAGGGGTGCAGATACTTTTTTGACCAAGTGTACATAATATAATATATAGTGACCCACCTGTTTGTTGGGGAAGCACTGGATACACCTTGTCTGGTACTTGAGGGACGACTCACGACGCTGCTGAGCAAATCCCATGTTACGTAGATCCCATACCATCACCTTCCTGTTCGACGTACCCACCACTACCTTCTCTCCGCTCATACCCATCGTGTACACCTGAAGAACTTATTATGATTAGCTCAAATAAGGATTAATGCAAGGTAGTGAAGTCGCCGGAAATATTTCGGACTCCGATCCACTTCTAAATGACTTCCGACACTCCACAACTTGCTGGAAAAAAAACTAAGAGTTGTGTTATCGGGCGTACCACTACCGACACACAGTATAACTCGACCTCTCTAAAACATTAACTTTAGTTAGGCTTTTTAGTTAGGTTATGTATTTATAGATGATTTATGTTGTATGACGGTAGTGGTACGCCCGATAACACAACTCTTACCAAAAAAAATACTCTGACTCTAGAAATTTACAAGTCTAACTCTGAATCTGACGCCACAACTCAGTATCAAATTATTATGAATTTTGACAGGTAGGCTTTTAAAAAATAAGTCCGAAGTCCAAGGTAATTATTCCAACAGCTGATATCACGTTCAGACTTTATCTGAAATATTTCCACATAGCGATTAAGATAAGTCATTTTGCTTTTATATTGTCTTTGTCCAAGTTTTGGTTTGTTTAGTTTGGAAGTTTTACATTAAAATGTAAAACTTGCAAACTAAACAAACCAAAACTGGGACAAAGACAATATAAAGTCAAATTAACTTATCAAATCGCTATAAAACAAAAATAATAAAACACAGCATCCACACATCTGGATATGGTTTCTCCCAGATAAGGCCTATTTCTATCTATCTATTTGCTCAGGCCCATTCCCCATATTTTTCTATTTTAATTATTTTTAATTTTTTTCTATCCCTATTATCCCCATCACACGGTACCTTGTTGGGTTGCTGGAATGTGCCGGCCTCTCTGTTGCCTCGAGGGTCCCATAGCTTGATGCTAGAGTCCCACGACCCGGTTATCACTACGTTCACTTCTGGACAAAACTCTACACACCTGTGGGGAACATAGATAAACACACTCACTAAAGGTACAGTTAATTCATATTTTTTCACCAACCAACTTTATTTCTAAACTCAATTAATGAAATCAACAAATACATGTGGCACTCCAAGGACTCGAACCTAGGATACTCACATCGAAATTCCGTGCACTTATGCATACCTGGGGCCAACTGATGTAAAGTACTGTAGGACTGACCTGATAGGGGCATCATGAGTGCCGACCACTGTCTCTGTGTTGGTGTTGAGGTCAAAGGTCTTAAGCTGACCATCCAGACCACCACTGTAGGCATGGACTGCATCCTGTACAACAATACAAAACAAATATCACAAACTGTAAGCAATTTACCTGATTTCATTGCTAACACAGAACACAACTACATCTATAAAGTTAATAATGGGATATTTCAGTAATCATGACCATCGTGTGACCTCCAGTGCAACAATCTTGTGACCAAAGTCTACCCACAAGTTCAGATGACGAAGATACAGTATACATGAAAGGTTATTAATTAATCCCCTCAGTCTGATTAATTAAACTTATTAATCTGTGGACAAACGACACACTATTTGGGTGAACTGTTATTTGTGGTACTGCCTGGCTCAGTAGGAAGTTGCCAACTAGCTCCACATTTAGTGTTGCCCTTCACCGAGCACATGGATCCGATTATACACTCAAGGCAGAGACATAGACAAAAACCAAGCACTACCCCCTTAAAAATAGAGTACAGTAGATATAAAGGTAGCATTCAAGGAGACTACATCAGGACTCTTTTTCTTCTTCTTCTTACCTCTGATGGGTATAAGCTATCCTAGTGTTTACTAGCCTATACCCCTAACAACCTTACCTAACCTATCCTAGTATTATGGGTGGGGGCTGCCACCCCCACACATCTTTGACATCTTAGACATCTTTGACAGAATTTTTGTATTTTTCTGTGAAAAGGGTATTTTTTCAATTTGTCAATAACGAAAATCCTCCGTGCGGACTATATGGAGAAAAATATGGCGAATCTGTTGGTGCCTATTTTCCCTAATAAATTGTTTCTAGGCCTAATAAGGCGGATGTAGTGTCCTTGAAGATTATCGATATAAATATAGATCAACTGACCTGGAAGCAACAATCCAAGACTGGTCCCGAGTGTTGGTACTGTAGCCTCATATTATTATTGACGACATCAAAGAGTCTGACGCTCTTGTCCCAGGAAGCCACTAACAGGAACTGTGAGGAGGACGGACCAAACTTCACACTCTGGATGCAGTCACCCGGTGTGTTCTTTAACCGGTACTCCATCCGGGACTCACTCATCTTTCTGAAGGGTTAAACATATATACTGTATAAGCATTAATAATTTAGGTGCTAGTGCATGTAGAGGATAAATAGAGAGTTCTTTTGATCTGAAAGTTGGTGTGTAGGCCTAATGTCCCCATGGTTGTTGTTGCTGTTCCCCAGGCTGTCGTGCCGAGCAGCCCCTAGGTCGCTCGGGACCTTGGGGCTGCTCGGCCCGGTCTTTTGAAATATTGGATAAGCGATTTTTACAGATAAACGAGAGTACCACTATATAGAGCTAAATATTGTGTACAAATGGCCAAATATACTGTTTTCAATGCATCTAAAACCATTTCTAGGCAGTTTTAACTTCAAATTATTATCTAATTCAAGGGATGTCTACTTCAGAGGGGTTGAATTTATGGAAATAAGCACCCAGAGAGGCTTAAATAGGCTATGTGAAAACTAGTGAAAAATGTGGATAGCAAAAACATTGATTAGGCTACGGTACCTTAAATTTTTGGATATTTGAATTTTGGATAGCCTAAAAGGGAGTTGACTGTACTTAGCCATTACCGAAACTACCACTAATTATTTCTCAATATTTGAAGGTTAGGCTATAGAATAAGGATGTTGCAAAGATCGTATTAGGCTAAAAAAAAATTCAACATCCGGAAAAACATTATAGGCTACAGGCTAGGCCTATGTGCACTGTAGGCAGCATGCCTAAAACTAAACTCTCCCTATTGACGGCGACAGGCGTCACGGCAGTGAAACTCTTATTAGGCTAAGCTAATCCCCTTACTGGCAACATAGATGCTGATTTCAATAAGTCATGGGGGGTGAGGAGGGACTGCAGGGGCAAACCGGCAAAGCCCCCCCCCCCCCCCCCCCCCCAAAGGCTCAACCAGACAGGAACAGGATCCCAAGGCAAATCAAACTTTATAGGCCTACAAGCCACCTATTTACTCTGAAAATGACTTAGCCTAGCCTACTTCTGAGTGTTTTAAGATAATTGGATAGGCTAGGCCTAGGTTAATTGGAGAAAACAAAAATTCCCGGGATTGTAACTAGGCCTAGGCTAATTTCAACTAGCCTAGGCCTAGCTTAATTTTCCATTTCTCCCAAGATTACATTTGCCTAAGCCTTGCCGCCTAGGCTAGGGTAAAACACCGCTAGAATGCGGCTAAATCCAGTCTCCACTCTCCAGAGAACCACACTTAAGGAATAGGCTAGCCCATTCCATTATTGGTCCATTTATTACCACTAGGGCCTAGTCTCTCCTTAACCTATACCACTATTTCTAACACATGAACGGCCACAAACCCTACACAAGAGCCGCGGTCATATTCTAGCAGCACACAAGCCACAACATCCCACTGCGGCAACAAACATTCAAAATTATTGGCAGATTCTGGACAGCCTCCAAAAAGTTTCAATGGATCCCCTCCCTCCTGTGTCGTTAGTCAGGGGTTAAAACATATACTACTACTTTGGTTGGGACAAGGAAGGGTCTAGCTGTCATAATTGGGGTGAGGTAGGGCGACTTACGGTATATTTTGAGGGGAAATGTGAGGTAAAATTGCGGCACTGTTCAGTCAGCTGTGTTTTGTAGACCTCCCCGCGGTGCTGCCCTCTGCCGCCCGCCAACCATAACAAACACACACATTTATATTAAAATATCGTTGATTTAATTGGGTTTTTCTATAGTAGTTACGAGGTATATGCAACAATAAATTAATTGCAACACATTTTGAGTGTAATGTCAAGGGAAAGCTAAGAAAAGGCCTAAATACTAATATCTCTATAATACGAAAATTTAAAGATGGGCGGCAACCAAAGAATGGCACCATCTATCTATCTATCTATTGCCTGACGCCGTGATCCCCTAAGGGGTGGCCACGAACGAACCGCCCCCATGCACCTCTGTCCCTAGTCAGACGACGCCCCTCCTCCCAACCAGCAGCGCCTTCATCCATATACTTCCTCAGTCCTCACTCCATATCCTTCCAGCTCTCTTTCGGTCTGCTTCTAGCTCCCTCTCTGTCCTACTTGAGGGAGAAACGGGGGGAGGGGGTAGACACATATGTACGCTAGGGAAGAGAGAAGGTGGTGGTAAGGATTTGCCACCTAATCACATATTGCTTCTATTTCACCGGCACTGGTGCGTTTCTGGTTGTCGTCTATAAGTGTTGTCTTCCGGAAGGAACTTTGCATTCGCCCAGTAAAACTAAAATAGCCTGTAGGCTACCCGCAAAATCCTGCAACCACAAAACTACCAGAGTTGACGTCTGGGATAGCGTAAAATAGTTGTTGGTGGCGATAAAGTCTGAGAAACCCACCACGTGAATCACCACGAGACTATCACCTGGTTCTTTCAAGGAGAACTAATTAAGGTTGCTATCCTATTGTACGTCCGTGGTCTTACAGTAGGTTAGCACGCCAGTCTGGTAAAACCTACTGAGTAGGGCCGGATTAAGGCATTGGCTAACTAGGCCATGGCTTAGGGTCCGGCGATTTTGGGGCCACCGCGTATTTGAGATAATACCCTGCAATATTTAACAACATAGGCCATAAATTTTGACCTATGTTTTCAGCTTAATACGTTATAGACGTTTGTGGGAGGAGGAAACTGAAGGTGAACGTCATTAAAAGTAAAGCAATGGTGTGTAGGCTAATAGGGGTGATCGTAGGGTGAATCTAGATGTGAGGCTGGATGGGGAAATATTGAAACAAGTGGAGTGTTTTAAATATCTAGGAGGAACGATAAGCAGGATTGGAGGTATGGAAATGGAGGTAAACAGTCGAGATGTGTGTGAAGGAATGAAGGTTTTCGGAGCAATGGGAAGTATGTGGGAGACGAGAAATCTCGGAATGAAAGTAAAGAGTGCAATGTATCAAGGAATTGTTGTGCCAACAGTGATGTATGGGGCTGAGACATATGGGCTCTGAAGGAAAAGGAGAGAAGAAAGCTGGATGTGATGGAGATGAGCTGCTTGAGGAGTATGTGTGGAGTTACTCGTAGAGACAGATTGAGGAATTAAGAGATACATAGGAGAGTGGGTGGCAGCAGGAACATTTGTCAGCCAGAGTGGACATAAGGGTGCTGAACTGGTATGGTCATGTTGAACGAATGGAAGATGAAAGGCTTACAAAGAGGATATGTGAGTCAGATACAAGGGGAGATAGAAGGGCAGGAAGACCCCCATTGAGATGGAGAGACTGTGTAAGACAAGCTTTGGATGGTAGAGGAATGACTATATAGATCGACAGGCAAGGGAAGTAGTAATAAACAGGAATGAATAGAGAATGCTTGTGAATAGATGAGTGAACACGTGGTCATTTGGGGGAAGGGGTCGGGTGCAAGTTGGACTAGATAATAGTCCATCAGGCGCCTGGCCCAGGGAGATGATTTATATGAAGGGTGGGCCTGGAAGTGTGGTGGGCGGGCTTGTGGCTTTGCCTCCGCTGCATGTCTGCCTGCCCAGATCGGAACCCCTCCGGTTGGTTTCGGGGCCGGGGGAGTGCTGGAGGGACCTTAAAATTTGGTAACCCCATGGTCTCTGGGTCTTCTCCTAGATGACCTAGATGTGTGTGAATCTGTATTTTGTTTTTGTGTGTTCATTGTTTTCTGTTGTGTTTTGTGTTGTCCCTATTCTTGCTCTGTCTTGAGTCGCACCCCCAAAAAAAAAACAAAAAACAAAAACAAACAAAGGAAAAGTGGGGATAGGGCCTGTGTATATAGACGTTATAGACTGTAATGGGTCTGATGCTATGGTCTGATGGTGTAGGCTACCAATGTCCAATAGAAATCAATAACATTCTACCTACACTGTCTGCAAGTTAATCCACAATAATCAAGTTAATCCACATAAAATATAATCCAATAGCCCTAATCCATTAATTAACTCGAAATATATGAGAGTAAGTAATCTATTAAAAATCAAGATGGACAGACGGATGACGGTGGCCTGCAGGTAGCCAGTCTTTAGCCCTGTATACACGACCGAAATGTCCGATTTTATTCCTACTATCAAGGATTAAGATATATAATAATACATATTTTGGTTAATATGGGAACTATGTATTGCCTTTTACTAGGATTTGTCTCACGTAACAACAATTAAAATGTCCGAACACATCGTCTCCGAACCACAGATGTCAGCTGATCGACTCCTTGACTCACACACGTGCCATGCTGCTTCTTCACGAACCATTATTCACACATGGTAAGCATTAAACGTTTCGTGTCGTTATAAATACACATATTGCAGCATCAACGTGTTCATTAGTGTCATACCTTGTAATATGGAGTAATGTAGTGTTAATGTGGTGGCATTTGAGAGCGTTATTGAGTGGCACAATTGTTTGACTTTTCCAGGTTTGACCTGCTTACTCGGGTATTACGAAGATGATGTAGCATTTTGTGCTGTCAATTACGAAAACTTGGCAATGATATGGTGTAAAGACATAGCAGTTTCGTACAGTATAGGCCTATTCCTCATATTAATTGACAAATCAGCTGCTAAAGATTTGAATTTAATATCAGCTGAAAACAAGCACTGTAGGCTAGGCCTACTGTTTTTGTTTTATTTCAAATAAACGTTAGCCTAATTATTTGTAGGCTACTATTAGTCTTATTTTTATTAGTAGTAGTAGTAGTATTTTTTAATTTTAAATTTTAATTTGTAGCCTAGGCTAGGCCTATTATAAGTATTATTATTATAATAGCCTAGGTCTAGCCTACTTATTTTATTTTTCTATTACTTATTTACTTCTGTAACAGCAGTTGTGAAAAACACACTTGCTACACTCTTCTTGCTTTTACAAAATTGCCCTGGCCCCTGTAGGCTATGGCACCTAACCTTACCTAAACTAATCTAAATTATTTGGTTAACCAGCGCTTATCAATATAGGCTATAGGGATAGGTTAGGACCTGGTTACCCTAGGTTAGGATATATGTTGTGTGGTAAGAGTTGTGTTATCGGGCGTACCACTACCGACATACAGCATAACTCCTCTCTAAAACATTAACCTAACCAAACAACCTAACCTAACCTAACCTAGTATTCATGTAGTAATGAGAATGCATAGGTTAGGTTAGGCTTTTTAGTTAGACTAGGTTAAGTATTTATAGGCTAGATGATTTATGTTGTATGTCGGTAGTGGTACACCCGATAACACAACTCTTACCCAAACTTCCACTTCAGCTACTGTACTTATTTGTACTTCCCTACTTAACTCCCTAAAAGCGGGCATGTTTTTTGACATGACCGTATTGCTGGGCGGGTATAGGGCCTATTTACCGAAAACGAGCTTCATTCCATGCTCTTTTTCATGCATAAACAAGACCAAGAGCGGAGCGTAATACAATTATATATATATCTGTGAAAGGGCGATAGGCTTAATAGAGCTTTCCAATGACACCTGAATCCTCCTTGTACGACCACGGGTTATCTTGCAGCGATCGTGTAACCGGAGGTGAAAATACCCTAAAATACGGTAATTTTCGCGGTTATTTCCTTGTCTCGCGAGGTACAGGGGTGGAGTTGAGGCATGCCGCATACTACGTGTCAGTGAAGGCCCCGATGTGGTGCCGAGCGGTCGAAGCCCAGCTATCGTCTTTCCAACGCGCGGACTCCAATCTCAGAGCTCCTAATGTCCTCAAAATGGCACCCGTCATATGAAGGGCACTGCAGGGGTGGCCAATATTCTCTCTCCCGTCATATGACAATCACCGTCGGTTGAGGGTTACTCAAGCATTATAATCTCCTTTTCAAGCCTCCCTGAGTTTCTAATACAAGTAATATAAATCTAGGGTAAGATCCTGTGTAGCGGGTGGAACTGGTTTTCAGATGGCTATTTACTAGGAAACATTGAATAATATCTTTAACCTAACCAAAACCTAACCTAGCTTAGTATATTAGTGGACTATTTATGAATGTAAAATATAAAAATATATTGTAACATTACCACATTATTGAGATATATGTACAGGTCTGCCCGCTACACAGAATTATACCAAACCTAGCATTACTTTATTTATTGTATTTCTTCACATGTATTTAATTATAGAGGAATAGGGGTTCGAAACTGCACCAGTCTGGTAAAACCTACTGAGGTCCCTAACCAGGGTTCGAAACTGCACCAGTCTGGTAAAACCTACTGAGGTCCCTAACCAGGGTTCGAACCCGCTCCAGGCACCACCACTGGGCCTGGGGATTTTTGGGAGGGTTAAATTCCCTTCTCACCCAGCATTTCAAAAACATTCTGATAATATTGTCGCCTACCTTGGGTTAGTTTCCTACTATCCGTTTCCTTCCTTCTCTTTTCTTTCTATATAATCCCCCCCCCCCACCCCTCTTATTGCGTTAACCCGGGAACGGCGAGAAGACTCTTATGAGGTTTTGGTGGTGAAAGGCGACGATCGTCTTAAGTTCCAAGGCCTAAAAAAAAAAAACTTTTAAAGGCCCCAGTAGTACTTAAAACAAAGCCATATGTGATTAAGTCAGATAATTCCCCTCCATACCTCCTATCACTCCTCATGTGACAAAAAACCCTCCTTCCCCCCCCCCCCCCCCTTCAATTATCACCTATTTTTCCTCTTATTCCCTTGTTTATCAGTTTATTTATTGCGCCAATATCTCCAACCCGGTTTCAAGGTCCGGTCCTGTGCCTATCTAGTGCGTGGTGAGAGTGAGTGAGAGAGGCTTCAGTCTGCCTCTAGGTTTCGGAGAGAGAGGGTATACGTCGCGTTCGCCTCACATTTCATGACTGGATGGTCGGCAATAATTCACAATTTTCACTCCCCAAATACTGTTCCCACTTGTTTTATTGCTGTTTCATGTTAATATCTTCTTATTAAACGTAAAATAGGCGCATATGAATAAGTAATAACAATATTTATCGTAAAATTACGATTTTAGGCGGGAATGAAGCCTAATTTGGTCGCCTAGCGGTAGGGTGTTCACTACATATAGCTTGCGCTTTAAAGGTTAAGCTCCATCCTTCATGCACTCCCTCGTCCGGGGTTTTACATAATCTATTTTCTTCTTCCTTTCACCAATTTCCACTTTCCTTCGTTCACTCCTGCTTTTCTTCTATCATTAACAATTTAACTGATCTCTGCTTCCTTATATTAGCTTGTTAATCTCTTCTTCAATTATTTATCTATTCCTTCCCTGACCTTCAAACATCATTATTACTCCCATTTCAGTTTTCGTCCTTCCTTTCCTTATATTTGTACAGTATCTTTCCTTTCCTCTTCCCTTCCTTCAAACATCAATTCTTTCCTTCCCTCCTTCTTTCATTCAATCCTAAATTCTTAATTCCATCTCTCTACCTCTCCCTTACCCCCCAATCCTCGAATCTCCCCTCTCCTTACCTCCAATCCTCAGTCCCCTCTCCCCATATTTCTTTCCCTCTAATCCTAAATTATCCTCGCCTCACCTCTCCCTTCCCTCCAATCCTAAATCTTCCCCTCTTATTACCTCTTCCTTCCCTCTAATCCTCAAATCTCCCCTCTCCTTAACCAATCTTAATTTGTCCTCTCTCCTTAACTCTTCCTTCTCTCCAATCCTAATTTTTTCTCTGCCCTTACCTCTTCCATCCCTCCAATCCTCATTCATTTCCTTTCCTTCCGTCCTTGGTGCTATCCTTCCCTCTTTTCCCTCCTTCGCTCCTCCAGTTTGCAATAATTTCCTGGTCTCTTTCTGTCCTAATTCCCCCTTTTTCGTTCATACAATTGCCTTCCTTGCTTTCTCGAGTCCGTAATTCTTTCTCTTCCAATTTCCTTCCTTCTATTCTTCAAGCTTTCTTTTCTCTTTCTCTCCTCCTCTCATCCAGTCTTTATTTCTTTCCCTTCCGATCTCCTTAATTTCCTCAGTTATTCCTGCAACCTGTTCATCTTCCCTTTCGTATGGTCGGTTTCTTTTCAACTGACGGTATAAATTTCAAAGTCCCTATCAAGATTTTTCAGTTATTTTGAAGATCTTGTAGTGAAATATGGTGCTCATTACACAAACTTGCGTCTCATTATGATGCAGAGACATGGTATTTTCATATTTTCCCACTAGTTATCGATAAATTACCTATAGCCTACTAAAGGATTCAATTTACCGTCAGCCGCAAAGAAACAGAGTATAGTTTAGTTCCTTCAATGTTTATAGTCATTTGCTCTCCCTCTTTCCTTCCCTCGAATCTCTCCTTTCCAGCAATTCTTAACCCCTTCTGTACCGGTGACGTATTTTGCATTATATTCTGGCAACTATTCGACGATTTTATTCAGCTTAGGAAGGACGTCTACCCATTAAAAGGCTACAAACTATCTCACTTAACCCCTTTTTACTACCATAGATCCTTCTCAAGCTGCTCAAAGTCGTCTAAATATAGCTAGAAGAAAATTTAAAAAGATGCTGCGGTACAGAAGGGGTTAATATTCCCCAATTTCCTCTTCTTTCAATCCCTAATTCTCCCATTTTCCCTTCCATCTTTCTCCTTCAATATTTAACTATTTATTTGTTCTCCTTTTGACCTTCCTTCCTTCCTTTAATCTTCTTTCCTTCCTTCCTTTAATCTTCTTTCCTTCAATTCTTTAAACTTTCCTTTTTTTTTCCTTCCTTCCTTTATTTCTGCCCTTACCTACGTTTCCTTCTCTCCTTCCTTCATGCTACCACTTATGAGGGAGGGGGGGGGGGGGGTAGTTTGCTCCCTAGACCTCTATGAAGCTTTAAAACACACACACACACCCTCACCCCCCCCCTCCCTCCCCCTCCCTCCCTTTCGAGTTAAATTAGTATTCCTTTCCATTACAATTCTTTGCTTCACCTAATGTTTACTTTGATCTTCCCTTTTGTCCTTCCTTCTCCCTCCCCCATCTATCTTACGTAATATATCGATCTATCTTACGTAATATATCCTCTTCGTTCTTTCATCCAATTCTCCTTCAGTTCTCGACCATTAATTTCCTCTCCTCCTTCTGTGCTTCCTTCCTTTAATCCTTATTTCTCCTCCTCTTTACTTCCTGCAATGCATAATTATCCACCTTTTCCTCCATAGCGCCCTTCACCCACTCCTACAACCAATATCAGGAACAACTTGAACAAGGAAAAACACTCCCAATATCTCGACTGGAGCTCCACACCGGGCATATTATTAAGTTGCCAGCTCATCACGCCCATAAAGGTGTTTGTCAGTTGCTGAAGCACCACTAGAGACACACCACAATACGCCTTACCACCGTAGCTACACCACAACACCATAATGAGAGTGGTGGTAGTGTTGTTATTGGTGTTGTTGAGGGGTGTTGCGGTTAGGGCACACCAAGGTTAGTACATGCACTATAGGCTACTGTAGGCCTACTAAATAAAAAGTCTATCTATCTGCCTGACGCCGTGATTCCCGAAGGGGTGGCCACGAACGAACCGCCCCCATGCACCTCTGTCCCCAACACAGGGTCCGTCCGCATCCGAGGCTGATCGTTCGTTTTTTGTTGCTTCATTATTTTTCACGGGTGGGGGTCGCAAGCCCACCGACCCAACCTCTTTAGTCGCCTCTTAGGACACACGCAGTAACTATACTTATTCTATTTGTTATGCATATTAACCCTTTCAGTATAAAATATGACCCATCTTTTATTCTGGCTAACATTAATCAATTTTCAGTTTAAATTTGGATTGTGGGAATCAGAATTGACCATTGCGAGTTTCATGCTATAAGGAAGTTGGAGCTGTAGCCTATTACATCAATATTTAGCAGAATATCAGCTAAAATCCGATCATAGTACATTTATCAATTCATTAAACCAAATTCAACATGCTTTGTATCCACCAGACACCTATATTACTGTTTGATTCTGTTTTATATCGATGTTGACAGCAATACAGTGGGAGAAGGCGAGGGTCGTCTTAACCCTTCTTTAGCGGGGCCCGACTTAAGTCCGTATAGAGAACACCTGCCCAAAGAGCGGGGCCCGACTTAAGTCTGTGTGCAATTTTGGAGCAATATTCCCTCTGAGAGAGAGACGAGCGGTGGGCGGAGCGTAGGTCGGGCTCTGACCGTTCGCCACGGTTCTCGCGGGCCTACTGACGTTTACTCCACACACATCCACCCTCCCTCCCTCACTACACAGGGTATTATGTCAAGAAATTACCGTATTTTAGGGATTCTTCCTTCGTCTTGCACGATCGTTGCAAGAGAACGCGTGGTCGTAGGAGGATGATTCTGGTGTCATTGGAAAGCTGAATTAACGCCCTTTCAGGGATACATAATTGTATTACGCTCTGGCTCTTGTTTATGCATGAAAAAGAGCACGGAAACAAGGCCATTTAGGGTAAAACCACCCGCTTGGCGGGTAGTAGAAATTCCTTACGGGCCCGCTCGTAAGGCGTTAAGAGCCAAGGTATAAAAAAATACCTTTCAAAACACCCCACTGGCACTCAAAAACAAAGAAATATGTCATTAGGTGAGATAATTCCTCTCTAGTACGTCCTACAACTCATCCATATGTTTCTCACCCCCCCCTCCCCCTCCTCAATTATCACCTATTTTTCCTCTTATTTTCATAATTTATTGGATATTATCCATATGTTTCTCACCCCCCCCCCTCCTCAATTATCACCTATTTTTCCTCTTATTTTCATAATTTATTGGATATTTTTCATGCGAATTTCTCTCCCGCGGTTGCGTAGCACAAGTGAGTTACATAAGAGACCTTATATATAACTCTTGAGACTTCACCCACTCGCCTTAGTAGGCCTATAGAGCTAGAGGTTGAAGAGGGAGGGTATATATCTCGCCACTTCCCGCCTGAGGATACAACTGGGCAGCAAATATTTTCGTTTTTCATCACCCAAATGCTTTCCCCATTTATTTTATCGCTCTTCAAGGTTCATATATTCATCATATAAATAAAATAAATGCATAATAATAAGAAATAATGTTATATATGGCAAATATAACAAATTCTGTCGAAATGAATATAATTAACCCGGGAAGCGCGCGCCATCGATTTTTTAAAGTGCCCGCCATACGAAGGGAAGGTATTGAGGCTCATTCCCGACGAAAACCGTCATTATCCGATAAATATAATTATTATGTATTCATATGCACCTATTTTACATTTAATATGAAGCTATTAACATGCAACAGCAATAAAACAAGTGGGAACAGTATTTGGGGTGTGAAAAAGACGAAGTATTGCCGACCAGTTCATTCATTAGAGGAGAGCCGGCGCGGCGCACACCCTCACCCTCTCACTTATCGATCGACACTGACATCTTGCAAGTGAAGTCTCTCTCTTGCTACAATCTCTATATGCCTTCCCTTCGACCTTAAAACCGGGTGGGGGATATTGGCGCGAAAAATAAACCGATAAACAAGGGAATATGAGGAAAAATAGATGATAATTGAAGGGGGGGGGGGGGACACATGTGGAGGAGTGATAGTAGGTATGGAGGGGAATTATCTCACTTAACTGTCTTCGTGGTGCGATGCATAAAGTGTTGATTTTCGGTGTGAGCATCCTGGATTCGAATCCACGGACTGCCACATGTGTTTGTAAATTTCATTAATCGATTTTAGGAGTATAGTTGGTTGTTGGAAGGAACATAATAATTAATCACATATTCCTTTGTTTTGAGTACCACTGGGGTCTTTTAAAAGGCTTTTTTTAGGCCTTGGATCTTAAGAGTCCCTTCGCCTTCGCCCAGTAAAACCTCTTAAGAGTCCCGGCGCCTTTCCCGGGTTAATTCGCATACAACTACTTTTGTCACAGGCCATTGGCGGGTTAATGAAAAAAAGCTTTGCAAATATTTCACATAATCAAAATACAGTCGACCCTCGATTTAACGGACTAATAGGGGGGAGACGGTGTCCGTAGCTGGAAAATTGGCTTCGGACTTCGCCGATTTAGCCCTAATATGCCTCGTAAATGAAGATTTTTAACTTTCCGGGTGTTTTTATGTCTTTCCTTACATATTGCACATAAAATTAAAGTTTTTTTAATAAAAAATTTCTTTCATCTATATGATCTGTGCCCCATGAATATTCTTTCCTCTCACTTAAACAGTAGGCTACCATAGTGCGGTTGGGAATATGAACATGATTAGATTAATATCCAGTATTCGAGAATGGATAATAAGTCGTAGGCGTGTGCATAAACCTTTAACCGTCCTGGTGGTGTAATGGTTAAGGTGGCAAAAATATGTGTGTGATAACCCGGGTTCGAATCCCGGTGGATCATATATACTTTAATTAATTTCATTGGGGGTGTGGTGGTGAGATTAATAAAAATAATATTACTGAGATAAAAAACAAAAACAAAACATAGAAACACAGGGGTTTGCCGGGAAACTGGTGCGCCGCGCCAGACAATTACCGGACAATATTTCAAGCAACGGACTTTGTCCGTTGCTGGGTCCGTTGTCCGGCTACGGACAAAGTCCGTTAAATCCGAAATCCATTGTATCGGGGTCCGTTAAATCGAGGGTCGACTGTATAAAGATGTTTAATATATTTAGAATGAAAGTGGCGAAGGATATATTATGTAAATTAATATAGTGGCCAAGCCAGTTTATTATAGAAGATATGCAGTCTGATACAATACATAGGCTAATCAAATGCAATACATTTATGACCGACTATTCTAGGTTATCCTCTCCTGCATTCATTTGATTTCCATCCACTCTCTTTGCAACCTTTTTCATGGTTATTTGTTCAAGTTGTAGTGTAAACAGCCTTAGATTATACTTACCAACTTTCAATGGTTATATGCATGGTTTAACACCTTAAGAGCGGCCTAGGCGGTATATAATATGTAGCCACCAGCGGGGTGTTTTTACCCAAAATAGGGCTGTTTACGTGATCATTTTCATGTCTAAATAAGACCCAGAGCGTAAAACAAGTATCTATCCCTGAAAGGGCATAAACAGAGCTTTCCAATGACACCACAACGATCCTTGTATGACGGCTAGTTTTCTTGCAACAACCGCGCAACACGAGTGCAAAAACCATGTAATTCGGTACTTTCCCCCTACATTTCACTATATAGCGAGTGTGAGAGGGTGGAGGAGGGTGGGATTCATGTCAGTTGGTCCGCCGCGGTGGTCTGGAGCAGTCATACGCTCGCTACTCTCCTGCCACCACTTGTCTCTCTCTCTCAGCAACATTACGTGCTGAAAATGCCACACGACTTATGTTGTGAGCCGCCACATAGTCCAAATTTATTTAACTCGACTTATGTTGCGTGCCGCCAATAAGGGGTTAATAGAACATATATGAATAACATTATGTAAATAAAAGCATAATTTATTTAAAGCAAACTTTCTTTTACAGACGACGAGGCAAGCAAGATCGAAAATTTGGCGCAAGTGTCAGAAGATGAAGGCCACATGGGAGGCGGTGTACGAGGGAGGGTGGTGGTGGGGATGGAGGAAGGAAGGAGGTACGGCAGGGTACAACAACAACAACTTATGGCAACAGCTCGTTATTTCAACTACAGTATAAAGGTTCGTCGTGGGCTAACATATAATTTTGATTCGGTTCCCTGGCAGAGAGAGACGGATGAGCAGTCTCATCAGTCCTCACACCCAATAGTCAGGATGCCGTCTATATATAAGTCATGTAGGGGTGTGACATAGCGTGCTAATACAATATTTTGTCGTAAAATGATAGTAAAGTACATATATTTTAAGAATCTGGGAGGTGCCAGCGCAGCACGAGTGGGGAAATATTTAATTAGTACAAGTTTCCAAGAGCTCCGCCAAATTTGCCGCTCATTTACTAGAGTGTCCCTTAATGGAAATATTTTCTTTTTGGTCACTTAAATGATCGGAAGGAAGCAATTTATAGATTAAAATAATATATATTATGTGATATGTATGCAATCAGGTATCCCAAATGATCCCTTTTTGTGGAAAAAAAAATGAAAAGTGAGCAGAATAAGAAATCTTTGATAGAGTTCTTGTGTAGCACTGAACATAGCAACACACATTTACATCTGGTGGGAGAGAAAAGCCAATTCACACACGAGGAAGCTCATGTAACACTAATCAGTTATTTTCTGCATTATCACCACAACAAAAGGCACATACAGGTGCTCGCTGACGACACGGACATCTTTGTACTCTTACTGTATTTTTTCTGGCTTGATAAACCCAGTGCACAGGTGACCATGAAGAAGTTCAATGGGCAAATTATTGACATAAATACCACAGCACTGAAACTGGGTGACAAGGGCCTGAGTCTTCTGCCTGTCCACAGTGTTAGTGGATGTGACTCTGTGTCGTATCCGTTTGGTAAGGGGAATGTCTCAGCAGTTAACGTTTTGCTGAACTCATCTATTTGTCTTGAAGCAATTGCCAAGAAAAACACAGAGGAAAAGGAATGGGTTGAAGAAGGACTTCGTGTCCTGTCAGCTTTGTATGGAACAGCACCGGTCTCCTCACTTAATGACTTGAGATTTTGCTTGTTCACCAGAAAGAAAGAACCTCCTAAAATTAAGAGCCTGCCGCCAACATATAATGCTGCACTTCAGCATATTAAGCGTGCACGTCTCCAAATTCTACTGTGGACTGCAGCTGATCAACCAAGTCCTCCAGAACTTGACATTTCTCAGTATGGGTGGAAGACAGAGCACAAAATATTAACACTCATGCTTGGGATTGACCTCATTGCACCTCCTAATCTTTTGCAAACCGTGGCTTGTGGCTGCAAGTCTAAATCGCCATGCGCCACCCAGAAATGCAGCTGTCGGGCACATGGACTTTCATGCACATCGTACTGCAAATGCGGAGCTGAAAACATCTGTTTGAATGAACAGACGAAACAGTTCTCTCCATTTGAGGCCCAGTGTGAGGATGACGATGATGACATTGAAGACAACGATGCTGAAGACATGTATTAACTTACTTAAGCGTGATGTACCACTCTTCCATTTTTGCTATTCAGGTGTGGTACATGTTTTCTATAGTTGTCACATTACTGTCAAATGTATTCAGTTACCCACTGGTTGTAGCAGTGACTACTAGAGTCTAAAGAGGTAGTGTAATACCTTCCTTATTCTCGAGATTAATGCATTACATCATTTGGTTAGAGTCCATCATCAAGTAATTTCTTTGGGTGATGGAGGTCAATGTCTCAGATGGTCTATTGTAATACGTTATTGTTTTTTCCTAGGATGGTGTATGAATTTCACCCAGTCTCAGGGTCCTTAGTTCTGTTCAGCCCATGCATTTTTGTTTCACACACAAATGATCTCAAAACAATGCATTTTAAATGAGCTAGATTTATTTTCCTTTTTGGAAAAAAAAATAAAAAAAATAGAGGGAAGGCTCCTGTATACGTCCCTGACTAAGGCTAAAGTATTAAAATACATTCAAATCGTGTTTAATATAATTCCTTTAAAAGCCTGAAAATGTAAAGGCACTGGGGCCAACATACAGTTCTGGTGCAATTTAGGGCGATCATTTTGCTTCCTTGGCCTGAACAAGGTTAATGATGGATAAATAATGCTTTGAACTGTCATGTTTTGTAATTATTACATGATAATATAAGGTGCTATGAATCTCATGACTGTAAATCATTCCAAAATTATTGTTATAATCTGTTTTAAACATGCTATGGTAACTGAGAAGAAGGTAATAATGGAAAATGGTGGCAATTTTGGATTTGACCTACTTTTTAGAAATTCCCCAACCGTTACGAGCTGGCACCTTCCAGTTCCTTCAACTACATGTACTCTACCATCATTTTATAAAAAAAAACTGTATTAATATGCAATGTCACACTATAACGTGTTGGCATCCTGACTGCAAGGCTCGGGAATCCGATAGAACATGCGCGGTGTATATGAGCACATTTTTCACATGACAATTTATGATATACTAGACTTGTGACTAGGAACACTTGGCTACACTTGAGTTAGAATGAAATTGGTCTATGTTCCCCTGATCCCGGAATAACCCTCCGCCAATAGGAAAACGTTTGTGTAAACATAAATCAGGTCATATGGGTGAGGGATCTAAGTCTGGGTATGTACCGGTATCCAATTATGAAATCGAAAACCAAAAGTCGAATGTTGAGAGAACTTTACAGTAACTACACCACATGTTCAGGTTGAGGCTGCTGACCACCAGGGGGAGTGTGAAGAAGAGGACAGGGACCATCTCATTATTTTCTTCCCAAGGTATGAACGTTATATTTCTTCTTTATTAATTTATCTACAGTATCTGTCTAAATTAATGTATCCATATAGGCTACAATTGGAATATATATATGGACACAAGCATATAATGTGAATATATTAGTCATATGAAAAAAACATCGGTGGCACGTCTGACTGCTGATCGGAGGGTCGGCAGTTTCATCCCACCCCCATGCCATTGGTAGACGTCAAAAATTTGGACGCTCAAGTCTAGCGATTTGTGGCAAATGTCCGGTATAGTCCCTGTGACAAGCGCACGCCTTAGACCTGTCAATTAAGGGGAGATTTCCACTTGAGGGATGTTTTTCTTGACTCTCTTCTCCCTCATGTTTAGCCCCATTGCTTTTGATATTATAAAACGTTCGCCCCATTAGTTTAGCGATTTTAAGAACTTTCACCCCATATTAAGACCTTTCGTGCCATTCAGGTGTCGATTTTATCCTGGAGAGCGATATCGAGCCTGTAATTTAAGAGGAACCGGCCTTCGGCCGGGACATTTTTCTACCGAAAAATGTACAAATTTATCTTGAAAGGGACTCAAGGGGGTGTAATTTTAAACTTGATGGAGGTCTAGGGAACAAACTAAATACCTCCCCTTAAGGGAGCCTACGGCGGTATAAAGTGCATCATGATGAGAAAACAGCTTTTAATTCAAGGCGAATGCACTGGAGCCCTACTGGAAATAAGTTTGTCAAACTTTAGTAGATTATCCGTATGGGTATCATCATGGTGTATAAGGGTAGGCATACATTTCACAATCGTATATTTCCCAAACTTGACTATTTCCTTTAACGTGACGATAGTGCGTTGTTATATATGCGATTGGTTTGCTTGGGAAACAGATTAACTTGCTCATGTAGTAATGTACACCCTATGTGGCGGATTGTGTTCTTTTATTTAATAATTTTCATTTTAGTAAGCGTTGTTTCCACATAGCGATTTTGATAATTTAATTTGACTTTATATTGTCCTTGTCCCAATTTTGGTTTGTTTAGTTTGCAAGTTTTACATTTTAATTGTTGTTCTGTAGCCCTACCTACCTTTTTTTTTTTTTTTTTTTTTTTTTTTTTTTTTTTTTTTCTATATTCCAACTTACTTCCTCTCGGGCATAGGCTGAGAGCCTTAACATTCACCGCTTTACAATGAACAGTGAAGCCCGTGAGGTCTTGTTCCAGTCTAGGGAGTGAGACATGTGAAGCACGTAGAGTACAACGAGCACCTGCCATCTTGCCTCCACATGAGGCACGGTGCTCACTCATGGCCCGAGTATGTATGTATGTAATCTTAAATAAATCACTAGGCTGTGCATTGCTGTGTCAATCATCTTCATGTCATTTGAAACCTGTGGTGGGTCATGTGGATGACAGCCTGGTAGACTATAGCCGACAGGGACTACTGCATATTATCCAGGTTACTATATATTATTATTATTATTATTATTATTATTATTATTATTATTTGATTATTATTATTATTATTATTATTATTATTATTATTATTATTATTTGTTTTGTCTTTTTACTGTGTTCGTATAAGTTTTGGTTTGTTTATTTTGCAAGTTTTACATTATAATTATGTCCACTTACACCAGGTCAGTTTTTCCTGCTAGGTGAACAGAAACTTCTGGTTTGAGGAGACACCCAATTTGTCTCATTCTGTTTGAGAATAAGTTGTAAGCCGAACAAGTTAATCAATGGGCCACAGGTCACCATGATTATTTGTAATAATCATAAAATGATCTACAGGTGTTGTTATAATGTAAAACTTGCAAAATAAACAAACCAAAACTTATACGAACACAGTAAAAAGACAAAACTAATCTTACGCTACAGAGGTGAGGGTGTGCTACAAGGTGAAGCAGGAATGATAGCAGCAGCACTCATGGCTTCAGGAACAGCCATACTCATCCCTCCACAACAACCACACTCACAACCACTAGGTAAGATTTGTGTCTTAACCCCTCCAATTATTATGTTCTCTCCACCAACCAACTTTACTCCTAATATTATTTTTATTAATCTCACCACCACACCCCCAATGAAATTAATTAAAGTATATATGATCCACCGGGATTCGAACCCGGGTTATCACACACATATTTTTGCCACCTTAACCATTACACCACCAGGACGGTTAAAGGTTTATGCACACGCCTACGACGTATTATCCATTCTCGAATACTGGATATTAATCTAATCATGTTCATATTCCCAACCGCACTATGGTAGCCTACTGTTTAAGTGAGAGGAAAGAATATTCATGGGGCACAGATTAAACTCGATTAATGAAATTAACAAACACATGTGGCAGTCCGGGGATTCGAACCTAGGATTCTCACACCGAAAATCAACACACTTATGCAATGCACCACGAAGACTAAAGAAAGGTGGACAAGCCTACGATTTATGATGCAGTTTCGAATCCTGCATATCAATCTAAGCATGTACACACTTTCCAACTGCGCTATCATAGCCTATGCATAGGTGAAAGGAAATAGTAATTAATGGGGCACTTAACCCTAGGGAAGGCCTCTCGATAAACTACTACTGAACCTGAATGAATTATTATGTTCCCAGCGCTGTATGTATACGTCAGTAGAGCAGTAACTCCCCAGTCTCAGCGACTTATATATCCATCAGTAATGTACTTTCCTTGTAACTCCCTGTACTAGCTACCACAACCTTTTGAGCCCTGCTCCCGTGTTGGCAACACTTCTCAGCATATATGAGACCCACTGAAGGGTGACCGAGCCAGTCTTGCCTCATCTTTGGAGGTGGATAGATGGTCTCTCCTGCCATTTTTGCCACATTGCTTGGGACTGCTGGGGACTTTTATTACTGTATCCTACTGTACAGTACGGGTTAAGATGCACAGATTCACACAAAATATTTTTCCTACAACTCTGGTCTGGTAGCTTCTGAATTAAACTTTAGTAAGAATTATTATAACCAACATAATGTTAAGTCCAACTGCCAATATCTGTGTCAAATGGTCCCTCAACATTGGCAGAGTAAATAAGTTTACAAACAATATAGTTATCTGAAATATCACTCTTATTAATCCACTTTTAGCAATCTGTTTTAAGGCGAGGGAAGCTCTACCATATCTCCCTCTTTTAACACGACATCTAAGTAAAAATTGATGGCAAACTCTTCCTGAATTATTAAGTTTTTAACACCAACCAACTTCACATCTAAACTCAATTAATTATATTAACAAATACATGTGGCACTCCGAGGACTCGAACCTAGGATACTCCCATCGAAATTCTGCGCACTATGCATTACGCTATCAAGACAGTTTAACACTTTACTAATACAGTAAAAGTCCTTTAATCCGACGACCGATGATTCGAATCTCCCAATAGTCCGAATTTTTCAATTTGAGGCCAAATCTGAATTCACCCGATGGTCCGAATTTCAAGAAGTCCCAAAGTCCCCTTTTTGAGGCATTAGTCCACTCAAATGACACATAATGGAGCACACACATATCATATGTTCATGAATTCACTTTAAAAGTTTACCATTGTCATTGTAGCCTATTACCTACTTCAAAACATTCAGATTAATGGTCAAAGGAAGCTACTGATATAAACGTAAACACCACATCGTCTGCTAGAGCGTTTGTTTTGCTCTTGAACACATTCTTGGGACGCTCTGATGCGCTACCTGGCTTGCACCGCATCGTCTGCAAGCGCATTCAGTCTTGTGCTTGAAAACCCTCCTTTGAACGTTCCGATACGCTACTATTTATAGTTCAGTGATCGGAGCATCCCAAGGGTGCTTTCAAGAGCAAGACAAACTCGCTAGTAGACGATGCGGACATGTGACAATAAGAAGAAGAAGAAGGTGTTTGCGTTTATATCAGCAGATTCCTTTGACCATTAATCTGAATGTTTTGAAGTAGGTAATAGGCTACAATGACAATGGTAAACTTTTGAAGTGATTTCATGAACATATGATATGTGTGTGTGTCATTTGGGTGGCCTAATGCCTCAATGTTTTCGTCAGGCCATTAATACACAGGTTCATAGGGGTAAAGTCCGATAATCCGAAAAATCCACTAATCCGAACGAGGGCCGGTCCGCTGCCCTTCGGATTAACGGAAGTTTACTGTATTTACCTTTTTCTTTTTTCCCCAGCATTGGTTGGTTGGTCACGTGCAGTAAAGGAAGCGATACAGGCCACAGGGGCCCCCAGCCTGACTCACCTGGCACGGGACCTTTTACACTCGCCCTCTCTCAGGCGACGACACCGGGCCACCATAGACACCCAGACCAGGCTCTTCTATGTCATCGGTCAGCGGGCCAAGATCACAGGGGGCATATCACACGGAGACGAGGCACAGGAAGACACAAAAGAAGACGGAAGTATAGCAACCCAGGAAAACGCACCCTTAGAAAAAAACGATAAGGTGGAAGAGGTACAGGAAGGCGTAAAAGAAAAGGTAAAGATTCAAACCCTGGAAAATGATCCGGTAGATAGAATGAAACAGGCGCAGGAGGCAACAGAAGGGATCACAAAGCGACTAAATGGTATAACAGAAAAAGCTGACGTAAACAAGTCAGATTATCCAGCAGAGCCAAATGAAGAAAAGGGTGTGATAGAAATTAATACCGACATGAAAAAGAAGATGGACGCGCAGGTGATCAAAATTGAGAAGACTAAGAAAGGTTATAGAGTGAGAGCGAATAACAAACATCCACCCATTCTGGTTCCTGGTACAGAGAGCATCAGGGCACGAACATTGCTGGTGGCCATATCTGATTATCTGACACTGGGAACGAATGCTGCAGAAGAAAGTAAAGAAACCAAGGATGTGGAAACCAAAGAGACATTATCCAAGGAAACAGCACATAAGAATATTGAGTATAAAATTAGAAAAGATGCCAAAAACCAAAAGCCAGAAGAGGAAAAGGAAAAACTGGAATATCACAACAAAGGAGACATTAAAGAGACTAGCGAAGATGAGGATGCAGAAACCAAAGCGCAGTCCAATACGAGGAGGGCAGATGAGCACAACGGTGATATGAGAGAAGACGATAGGGGTGCCAATGAAAGAGCAGGATTACAAAATGATACCGGGGAAGAAGAAGAAGAAAAGTCCAAACAAAAGACAGTCGTGGTTGGGGTATTTGTGAGAGGGCCCCAACCGTTCTTGTTGGAGTCCTTGGGTAGTTTAATTCAGTCTGGCCTCCACCCTGCCACCACACACTATTATCTGCACAATCAGGTACGCAAATTAATGTTTTTGTTGTAATTATTGTCGCTATTATTACAGGCATAAGTAAGTACAGTAATAATCTTTGTCTGATATAACTTATATAATGCGCGGAATTTTGATGTGAGTATCCTAGGTTCGAGTCCTCGGAGTGCCACATGTATTTGTTGATTTCATGAATTGAGTTTAGTCGTGAAGTTGATTGGTGTAAAAAAAACATAATAATTAAATATACAACTGTTTTGTTCCTCATTTTTTAATTGATATACATTATTTGTTTAAATACATAAATAATCCGGGCATTTCCATTCTTGCTTAAATGTCTTGTATTGTCTTCGTGGTGCGATGCATAAGGTGTTGATTTTCGGTGTGAGCATCCTGGATTCGAATCCGCGGACTGCCACATGTGTTTGTAAATTTAATTAATCGATTTTAGGAGTATAGTTGGTTGTTGGAAGGAACATAATAATTATATTAAAAGTGTCATATGTATTCTTAACTCAAATTATTTTTAAAATGTGGGTCCTCAACATATTGGGCTAGATGTTCTATCTATCTATCTATCTATCTATCTATCTATCTATCTATATGCCCAGGCCCAATCCCCATTTTGGGGGTAGCCGACTCAAGACAGAGCAAGAACAGGGAAAACACAAAAACAACATAAAACAACGAATAAACACAGATAAAAAGAGCACCAATTCACACACATCCAGGTCACCCAGGAGAAGACCCAGAGACCAGGGTCACCAGATGTTAACCCCTTCTATACCGATACTGTCCGTCTAACTTCAATCTGGTTACTATTAGACGATTATATCCAGTTTAGAAAGGGTCTCCAGCAATTAAGAGCCTTCAAAATATCTTGCCCTTTCTACTACCAAAGATCCATCTTAAACAGCACAAAATAGTCTTAATATGGCTAGAATAAAATACAAAACATGTCGTCGGTATAGAAGGGGTTAAGGGGAGGTATTTAGTTTGTTCCCTAGACCTCCATCAACCTTAAAATTACACCCCCTTGAGTCCCTTTCAAGATAAATTTGTAAATTTTTCGGTAGAAATATTTCCCGGCCGAAGGCCGGTTCCTCTTAAATTACAGGCTCGCTATCGCTCGCCAGGATAAAATCGACACCTAAATGGCACGAAAGGTCTTAATATGGGGTAAAAGTTCTTAAAATCGCTAAACTAATGGGGCAAACATTTTATAATATCAAAAGCAATGGGGCTAAACATGAGGGAGAAAGGAGTCAAGAAAAAAATCTCTCAAGTGGATATCTCCCCTTAATGGCCACAGACACAAAGGCCCTATATTCTTACCTGATCGTATCCTTGTCTTCTTCCAAAAATCCCTGCATACCATACTGACCGAGTGTCCCAGACTATCTTAATTAACTGTCTTGATAGCGTAATGCATAAGTGCGCGGAATTTCGATGTGAGTGTCCTAGGTTCGAGTCCTCGGAGTGCCACATGTATTTGTTGATTTCATTAATTGAGTTTAGAGGTGAAGTTGGTTGGTGGAAAAACCATAATAATCATATTTTCCTCTACGTGCGTGGGCAGGTGCCGGAGTACGAGGAGGTGGTGGGGAAGTGGGTATCAGCGATGCGCAACACCGGAACCAACGTCACAGAGGTCAGGCCGGAGAGAGAAGAGGCGCACGTCAGGAATCATCTCTTGTAAGTCTTGGCTGTATCTAATCCGAGCAATTTTTTTTTTTTTTAATGTTGATTTTTACCTGGAGAGCGAAAGCTAGCCTACGAATAGGGAGAAACCGACCTTTGGCTAGGTCATTGTTTTAACTAATAATTTACAAATTTAGCTTGAAGGTGTTCTGGAGAGGCCTTTTTTTAACATTTAACATGTAGTTTCTTTATTCATGCAGAGTTTAGTCAAATTTACCAGAACGTCCCGGACTTCCCAAATTTGACTAATTCCTTGAACGTGACGATACTGCGTTGTTATGTGTGCGATTAGTTTGCTTGGGAAACAGATTAACTTGCTCATGTAGTAATGTACACCCTATGTGGTGGATTGTGTTCTTTTATTTCACAAATTTCATTTTAGTAAGCGTTGTTTCCACATAGCAGATTTTGATAATTTAATTTGACTTTATATTGTCCTTGTCCCAATTTTGGTTTGTTTAGTTTGCAAGTTTTACATTTTAATTTATATAGCTTGAAAACAGTCTATGGAGCTAAACTTAAAATCATTCATCAGCGTGGACTCAGTTGAACTTCACTAACTGTATCAACTCTCCTGACATTTGCCAGGCATGTTTATAGGCTGGTCTGATTTGATGAAATCTAGCAGTTTAGTTTGTGTTGATATTATATATTTTCGCCATGCATTGCCAACAAACACATATCAACTTGAATTAACTCTCATGCTTTCTATCCCCAGGCATGAGTGTCGTCGTCTAGAGTGTGACTGGTACTTAAGTGTGGACTCTATCGCCTTCCTCAACCCCGGGGTATTGTCCCGCCTCCTACAGCACTCTACTCACCCCGTCATCGCTCCCGCCCTCAGGTACATCCGTAACAGGTCTACTTGCCCTTCGTTTTCTTCTTCTTCATTGTTGGCAGCAGCGGTGTAATTTTCTTCATCATTGTCTCCTCTTTCATTGTCTTCATCTTCGCCATAATTTTCATTTTAGTTGTTTTGTGGCTAGTGTATGAGCGTGGATATACTGCCTTCCTCTACAAGGCCGGGATCCTGTCCCACCTGCAGCACTCTACCTACCCTGTAATCGTCCCCGCCTGAAGGTGCGAAATAATAGTTACAAAAAGAAGTGTAGACGCATAAGAAATTTTTATAATTTCCATCACAGGTCTACTTTCTCTTTTCTTCTTCTTCTTCTTGCCATTTTTTCTGTGGTTGGTACTCGAGCATGGACTCTTGCCGCCTTCTTCAAGAACTGAGCGATCTCTGCTATACCCATAGCTTACTCTGACTGTTCCTTTTACTTATATATTTTCTAGATCTCAAGTGACGGCGTCTCTTGCGTGGATTGACCTCCTAATCTACCAAGATTGGAAGCCAAAGCGTCACATCTTTCCTTTGCCCCTCAACTTTCTCTTCATAATTGCTGAGGGGCACAGGGCCCTGGGTGGGGCTTTGGTTTCCCGGGCGTTTCCGCACCCTCCTCAGCTCCCCGCCATGGAGTGGCTTCGGTCACCCAGGCTTTATTGTGGTCGGTAGGAAGGGTTCTGTGGGGGCGCTCGGTTATGGCCTTGGCCTTGCTCGGGGCCTTGGGGCTGTTCGGCCAGGCAGCTTGGGGAAAAACAACAACAACAACAACACCATACCCGAAAGAGGATTTATGGAGCTCCGATCTTACTCTCAACCATTTGAACACTTTTACCAACATACCTAAACTTTGTTAGATGCGAAAATAGCCTCATGAAAATATGCCAGGGCCTGGGATTGAACCTGGGACCCTTGGGCTATGAGGCGAACACTCAACCAGTTACACCCAAGAAAGATATCTCACTTGGCATGGTCGGCTCAAGTTATTTCCGCATCTGGGTCTGTTTAGGCTAACCTATTTTCACTGACTTTACACCGGCACTAGATGGGTTAACCTGTGACTATACTCGGTTTCATATCATCTGACACTAAATTACATCCTTACCTCAATTACTCCTCTATTACGATATTGAAACAAAATGTGTTGTTAGTTAAGAAAACTCGGTAATTAGATAATGCTGATCCATAACACATTCCAATTTACTCCATAAAGTATAGTCAAATTACTCCATAAAGTATAGTCAAATTACTCCATAAAGTATAGTCAAATTACTCCATAAAGTATAGTCAAATCAGTTGGTAAGGAATTCAGTTTGGTGTCGGATGAAATGTAACCGTCTATAATCTCTTCTATATATCCCTATACTGTGAACTGTCTCCATGCAGGGTTCAGAGAGGCTTGGAGACCACCTTCCTGAGAGACCTTGACCCTGATAGTGACCACCCTGCACAGTCCTGGGATCATATGCAGCTCATGGCCAATACTGAGGATGCCAGGTATGTGTGTGTAAGTGTGTAGGTGTATTTGTATGTGCGTCTAGGTGTATGTGTAAGTGTGTGCGTCTATAGGGGTGTGTGTTTGCGCCTAGGTGTGTGTGTGTGTGTGTGTGTGCATCTAGGTGTGTGTGTGTTTGTGTATGCGTCTAGTTGTGTGTGCGTGCGTCTAGGTGTGTGTGCGTGTACATCTAGGCGTTAGTGTGTGTGCGTCTAGGTGTGTCTGCATCTAGGTATGTGAACATCTAGGTGTATATTTAATAGTGGCCCCTTCATCATTGACGATGTTGCCTATTAGTTTAATAGTCTCCATTCAACATCCACATCAGTCGTTTGAATCAACCGCCGCGAGGAAGAATAAGAGTCATCTTCATAAGTGCAACGCTACTTCTCTTATGGTGTCGTCACAGATCGGGTACCCACTACGAAAGAAACTTCGTAAAAAATAAGAGAACAAAAAAGGAAAAAGAATTTTCCACATTAACACTGTTATTCACAAGCTTCCCACATTCGGTGGATTTTCTTGCCTTACCGCCTCTCGCCAAGCGCAACAATTCTTCCTTCTCTTCCTCGCGGGCCAACCGTCAACACTAGTACCCCCGAGCTCCGGCTTCATTCGACGTTCGCTTTCCTCTAGTGAGTCCCTACTCATTTGTATATATCTTGGGGATAGTGAGCAAGGGTTTAGATTAGCTAGCACGGGTTGTGTATTGTTGGCCCCGCAGGAAGTGTTAAATTAGCTAGCACGGGTTGTGTATTGTTGGCCCGCAGGAAGTGTTAAATTAGGGTACTTTCAGGCGTTTACTTGTTGTGTTCATTCTTGTTACCACACGCGTGGTTTTAATTGTTGCTATGCGCCTTAGTTTTTGCTTTTCCTTTAGTTAGGAGGCTCCTTTATTCATCGCTAGCTGTTCCTTTGTCCAGCTTTGGGTCTTGGGACCCCGTCTTTGTCTTTTTAGCAGACGCGCCGGGTTAAGGTTGTTGTTCCCTAAGCTGCCTGGCCGAACAGCCCCGAGTCCTTAAGGAAGGCCATGGCCACGGTTGGGCTTTCCCACAGAGCTCTCAATGAGTGTAAATTGTGTTGTTGGCGTAAGTGGTTGTGTGAAATGCAGTCTTCTATGATGTTTTTAATGGTATGGGGTGCTGTGTTACAACCCGGGCAGGTGTCGACGACAGAGTCATCCGGGTTAAGGTTGTCACACGTGGTTGTGGGACCTTCCGGCGTTTCGTGTCTGCCGGGAAGTCCCGTTTGGGGGCTTTCCCTGAGCCTTTGTTAGTTCTTTTGCTTTCACTTTAGTTAGGAGGCTTTTATTCTTCGCTAGCTGTTCCTTAGTTCAGCTTTGGGTCTTGGGACCCCGTCTTTGTCTTTTAGCAGACGCGCCGGGTTACGGTTGTCACACGTGGTTGTGGGACCTTCTGCCGTCCGTGTCTGCTGAGAGGTCCCGTTTGGGGGCTTTCTCTGAGCCTTTTGCTCTGCTTTCGCTGCTCTTTCGTGTTTATTCATTTTGAAAGTTATTTTCTCATGTTTAAAGGTGGGGGTGCATGGGTTGAGATAAACATGGAATAATAATCGCCAACCTATACATAATTATTATATTATATGCCTCCCGGCGCTTTTGCCCCGTGTTAGGCATGATTACAAATAAATCATTACGGACTCAGTATAGTCAGTAAGGCCAAAGTGGATGTTAAGTTAGAGGCATAAGTTCATTACTCAATTACCTCTAGCTTTCAATCCCACTTGAATGTTGAAATCGAGGAAGGATCCTCATCTATTTCGATAATTTAGGACCGGTAGTGTGAAGGGAATATTTTCTCTCGCTATAAACTCTAGGGACTTAGCCCGCCGGAGTTCACTGTCTCCCGGTCAACATATCACTAACGGATGGGCGATCTTGGTAGCATCAGTCCCAGGTTTTTTTTCTCAGATCGACTCGATAGTAGTACAATCAATCATCTCAGTTTTTATCCAATGTTGTTTCCTAAGCCTTAAAATATCTCCCAAAAAATTCTCTACATAACATATGCCATGTCCCTATGCCGGGAAATAGAAATATTTTCGCTTGGACGCTAGTTGTCAGGATCAGGAAACGGTATTGCGGCGGGACAATACATACCCGGAATACCCGCCGGATAAGCGGTCAAATACTTGCCTCCGGTCGCTTTCCCACCTCACCCAATTCTGGGTGAGGTGGGCGATGGACCATGGGTAATGTGGGATCAGGAATTTCAACAATTTGCGATAGTTTTCCATCTAACCCTCTGTCCCCAGTTCCCCCTCCATTACCGAGTTTGACTGGCTAATACAACAACCGGGAGGGGTCCCCCTCCCTATTTTGATTTTTTCATCGCCCCTCAATTAACTGCAGAGGATTTTCCTTTGCCCCTCATTGCTCCTGAACCTCTTGAACTCCAAAGGTAATTTTCTCGTCAGAGATAAGGCCCACAGGAAGTTTTTTTAGCTTCCTGTTTCCTAGGGATACGCCCCCACGGCGGAAGGAGGAATTAGCTAAGGCTTCTCAACAATATCTCCTCCCTTCCCCGGCGAGAACTTTCACAGAAATCCGGACAGCCTTAGTTGAGGCAGTCAGGTCACGACAGCTCCTCAGACTCGTATGGCTCAGGGGTACCTATGAATGCTTATTATAGGATTTGGTTCTCTCCGGTCTTCACCGCGAAGCTCATGATTAGCTAGACAGAGAGATGTGAAGGTAATGATGATATCGAATGTAGAGAACCCCCATTACTCCCCGAAGGCTCCAAGCGGCCGACGGACAGTTTCCCCTCCCACTATCTAGTACATTTAAAAAATGCTTTAAGGACTTGTTCGTGTGTACTCCCTCCGTCCTCCTCTCTCCCTCGGCAGTGCTCGTGCAATAGGGTTCCGAGGTTCGACGAGGTGTTAGTTCCTAAGGGTGGCTGCACCACCTTATCTCTTCTGCGCGACCGGACTGCGCTGGTCACCGCAATCTGCTTGCCAGAAAGGAAGTCACGCGACTTTGCCTCACCCGGCGTTGCATAACAGAATGATACAACCCTCTGCATAAGGGATGTGATACCTAATCATCACACAGAAGAGGGAGACGCACGATCCCCGGCCCAGGTCTGGTGTGCGAACGCCGTTAATCCTGCGGCGGACACACACTAACTTGGGTTATAAGCCAGACAACCGTCCGCCGGCAAGCGGCTAACAGGGTGTCTTTAGGATGATGTACTGTACTACTAGTCAGTAAATCTGGAAGGGTTGGAGGACGGTATCCACAGGGGTCTCTACTACAGTTTCACTTGTCAATTCCCCAGGATGTCCCTCTGTTACGTGCGGTACAACGCGAATAAGTATTCACTCTCGCTAAGCTCACTTCATGATTACGCATTTTTAAGCCCTCAGCAAGCCTTGTTGGGGTTGTCCCTTTTTGGGAAGAGTCCCGCCGCGGGGGGCTGGAAGTTCGTCCCGGCGGGATGTTATTCCCATCTCCAATATTATAGGGGACTTCTTCCTCTTTCCATATGCTTATTCGAGCTGTGCGCACGTACCGAGATGTTTTACCGGGGTCAGGGACGGCTCAGCAGCAGGTCCCAACTTTTACGATAGCCACTTATGGCCGAATCAGTTATTTACTTTCCCCCCACTTTTCTTCTTAAATGTGATAGACGAAAAACTTTATGGGCTCTCTCGCCCTTATTTTGTTCCATATGAAATTACAGCCAAGTTCTCCTTACACACGGCCAGTAGAGCGGCTTATATTGATCTGGCAAAAGCGTGCGCTTTTCGTTACTTAGGCTTATACTTTCAGTAAGGCCTAGCGATAACTTAGCGCTGTTAGCAGTCCTTACGCACCAGAGATTTCTCTATGTCAGTCTCATCCTTAGCCTTCCAAACATATCAGCTCTCTTAAATTTGTCTGTAATTTCCGCGAACAATCACTCTTCAAAGGTGACAGTTTTCCCCTTCAATCCCAGGGTCCTTGTTTTCCCTCCGGCTTAGACTACAAGCCTGTCCCTCCTTAATATATGGCCAGCCGCACTGAACCGGAGCTTTCTATGACCTCTAAGTAATCGTGAACTGTTTTTTAGTTGTATGAGATGAAAAAAGTTCAGAATAAGGTATATTTACCGCCGGGGGAAGCCGGGGTCGGGGCCATTTAGGTCCTACGGCTCATGCCCCCCAGGTATCTTGCTCGATCCTCTTAGACTAGACATTTTTTGACATCCCCCGGCGGACTAACTGATATAGTCAGTTGTTTTTCTAGCTCTCTTAAGTTTTTCCAGGATCCTACATGTCCTCGCTCCACACCAAGTGGGCAGAGGACGTGGTAGTCACAGGAGGCGCCCTCAGTGCAGACTTTTTTCTTTGCATGTGTTTTTTCCCTTTATGGTTACAAACTCGGTTTTCTATTACGGCCCAGCCCTTTTTCTTATGGTCTGCACAAGGGCACACTCCTGTTTGTTTTACTTGTAATTCCAGCCGTTAGTACTGTGATGTGTACGCCCAATAGGGGCTTAAGAAAAAAAGGGGGGGGGGGGGCTATGTGGATCCCAGTACAAGAGATGAACCTCCTTCCACAGAATTACAAGTTAATGCAGGGCAAGCTAGGCGTTATTTACGCCGGGCCAAGCCCAAATAGATATGCACGAGCTAAGAAGCTCGGGAACATTTGTTTAATTATTAAATCCGATGTATTCATTTTAGGTTTGCAAAGCTTAATTAAAGCTCATGTAGTTTACGAATAATAAAAGATTGTGTTACACTACTGTTCATTATACTGTATATGTTAATTTCAGGTTTCTTTGCTAGTTGCATTAGATTAAGAAAGGTTGGTATTGATCAAGGTGACTCAAGATTTTCATTATTGCTATACTGTATATGTAAATTGCAGGTTTCTATGCTAGTTGCACTAGATTACGAAAGATTGGTATTGGTTGAAATGACTCGATACATGTTCCAGCCTAGTTTGCACTAGATTCACTAAGTTTAGTATTGGTCGAAGTGACTCAATAAATGGACCTAAGGACCAAGCTGAGCTCAGCACAGGTTACAGGTCGAGGTGACGAGTTTTTTTTTGCATTTAACTATCTGTGTCACACGGTACAACAAATACCTCATGGAAGAGGACTCTGTTGTTGGAGCAGGCTTCTTTGAAGTAACGCACTGCTCACACTCTTTCCTATTTTATAGTGTTGTATGCACAACAAAACAATTAATATTTCTTTTTCCTGTTATAAGATTTCTTGACTTAACCATGCGGTTATTGTGAGTTTGATATTTACGAATGTCCCCCTCCAGTCTTGGAATTCAGGCAACATCGTCAATGATGAAGGGGCCACTATTAAATTATAGGTTTGATTCCCGAAGGGAAGTAGAGAAAACCTAATATTTAGTAGGTTTCATTGACGACGAAGTCCCTCCCAGCCATCCCCTTCCCATTCGCTGATATTTTGAGTTTATCTTGGTATATCATTGAAGGAAGAATTTTTGCGCTTGGCGAGAGGCGGTAAGAAGCCACAACGCAAGAAAATCCACCGAATGTGGGAAGCTTGTGAATAACAGTGTTAAAGTGGAAAATTCTTTTTCCTTTTTTGTTCTCTTATTTTTTACGAAGTTTTTTCGTAGTGGGTACCCGATCTGTGACGACACCATAAGAGAAGTAGCGTTGCACTTATGAAGATGACTCTTATTCTTCCTCGCGCCGGTTGATTCAAACGACTGATGTGGATGTTGAATGGAGACTATTTACTATTATACTAATAGGCAACATCGTCAATGATTCCGGGGCCCCTACTAAATATTAGATTTTCTCTACTTCCCTTCGGGAATCAAACCTATAATGCGTCTTGGTGTGTGTGTGTGTGTAGCTGTGTGTGCGTCTGTCTGTAAATATATCAAATAGGCCTTCATAAAAATGGAACTCAGCATGAATTATCCCTTATAATAATGTGAACATAACGGGATTGCAAATGTAAATTATCTATAATTATTTTAGTAATGCTTTGTGCAAATCTGCAATTATTGTCAAGCAAACATATTGTTATCACTGTTTTAAATGTAAACTACATCCTTTCCTAAATATGTACTTTCTATAGCCTATGTATATTTTGACTGCAACATCACCCAAGAAGCCTTTACTTCATCAAACATTATAATAGATAATGGTATTATTTGTATTTTATTATAATGTAAAGCTTGCAAAATAAACAAACCAAAACTGGGACGACACAAGATAAACGTAAAAGAACTAATCAAAATCGCTATGGGGAAATGACGCTTAATCGCTAGACACGAGGCTCAGGAGCTCATCAAGACCATCGAGGCCAACCAAGATTGAAAGCTAGACTAAAATGGCCCTGACGATGTTATCTGTCCATGATGGGATCCTACTCCTAGTTTAAAGCCATCAATTAACCCTTTCAAGCTCCAATACGCATTTCTGTTCTGTTTTCTGGCCACTATTAGACAATTTTATTCAGATTAGTAACGGTATGCGAAAGTCAAAGGGTTGATTGAGATAGTATTTACCCTTTTAATACCCACAGATCCTTCCTAAGCTGCATAAAATCGTCTAATGATAGCCAAAATAAACTTCTAAAACGTGTCAGAGCTTCAAGGGGTTAAACTACAAGTACAAAATATGCACAAGTGTGAAGGCATACTTAAGAGGCTAGTGCTTGGTTTTTATGCCCCCCTTCTCCCTTGCGTTTAGCCTCATTGGTTTCAAGATTTTAAGACGTTCGGCCCATTTTAACACCTTTAGCTCCATTTCGTTGTCAATTTTAAGACCTATCGTGCCATTTAGGTGTCAGTTTTTTCCTGGCGAGCAATAGCAAGCCTGTAGTTATAAGAGGAACCGCCCTTTGGCCGGAACATTTATCTACCGAAAAATTAAAAAATCTTGAGAGGGGGTCTAGGTTTTTTTTTTTCTAAGTTTGAGGGAGGTCTTGCGAGGAAACAAAAGCATAATGAATGAATTCATTAGTATACCAAAAGAACAGCAACTAGCCCCTTAATGGTTAATTTCCCACAGGGGTAACTGGCATGTGAGCTGTGTACGATGGGTATACGCTGTCCGCAGTGATGTGTTGGAAGAGCTCACCTCCCCCTACACCAATCCCACCCTTGATCCCACTCATACCTCTCTTCAAAACCCTAATGAGGACCCAAAGCCAACAGCAGACAACTACCAAATCACCGTGAACCTCCAGTCAGAGTCCGAAACACCCGAAACGGACCCAAAGCCTACAGTCGACTACAGTCACCACATCGCTCCGAACGTCAACATGTTCTGCCGAGCCTTGCGGGAGGCCGACGTTCCGATGGTGATGACGACAGCGGAGTCCAACCTGGGTGTATTGGTGAACGTAACGGGTCACTCCGTAGAGACCCCCGACCTGGCTGGCCTGGTATCCAACCCGGTCATCTGGCACTTGGCTTACCTGCATCCCACCTGGCATCAGATAATGACCGGGAAAGTCCATCTTATACGCAGGGTGAGATATAGATGTTTAGATGTAACCCTTTGAGTATCTAGGACGCTATTTTCTACTTATTTTGGCTACTATTAGACGATTGATTCAGTTTTAGAATGCCCTCTGGTATTCAAAAGGGAAAATTCTATCTAAACTGAACTTCTGACCTGACTTATAAAATTCCTTACCAATCTTGACCCAAGAATTGCTAGGTTCCTTCCAGAATGTATTACTGGGCGAATGCGATGTTTCTTCCAGAATCTGGCATTTAAAAGCAACAACAAAAAATGCACCACTGTCGGGGAAATGGAAGCAATATATGATTAGGTGGCATGTCTCCATACCACCACCTCCTCTTTTCCCCTTACATGTGTCTCCCCCCCCCCCCCCTCCTTTATTCTACTTCCTCCCTCCTGCCTCAAATACATCCAGTCACCCTCCTCTACACCTCCCCCTCCTCCCCCCTTGTTCATACATGTGCAAGAGAGCAGTTAGACCGAGTCAGTGTGGCAAGGGAGGACATATATGCCGCTCTACTGCCCAAGCACTCGATACGCTGCCGTCACACTTATCCGCTTTTTTCACTGGATATTTGATCTTTTAACCTATGTTTTGGTTCTTCAATGTTCACATGTTCATTATACAAGTAAAAATCATAAGGCTGAGTTAAGGGAATATGATAGAGGTGTTCAAGTAGGTAAGTGGGATTAATAAAAGGGACATGGAAGATGTACTGAAGCACAATGCTAGCGAAAGAACTCGAACAAATTATTTCAAATTGGATACATTTTGTCTCAGAAAATATATAGGCAAGAACTGGTTTGATAACAGAGTTATAGATATGTGCAATTGGCTACAGAGTGAGTAGGATCAAGTACGATAGTTTCAAGATCAAATTAGATAGGCACATGGTCGTGATAGGGTGGGCATGAAAGGGATCTGTCTCGTGTAAGCCAATCGGCTTTCTGTAGACTCCCGTTATCTATTGATCTTATGAGAGAGAAAGAGAGTGAACCCTAGATAGATAGAAAAATAAAGAGTACAGTATCTAGTTTAATATTATTATTATTATTGTTTTGTGTCCAGCCGTGCCCCGAGGTCTACCAGTACACCACCTTCAGCCAGATGTTCACCCAGGACCTGTTGGATCTGGCCTACCAGCACAACCAGTGGTCACCCGCAGTACTAAATGTATGTATGTGGCCATGTTTAACACTCACTATAATGCTGTAATAATTTGATGCCACCCAAGATAATTACAGTACACGTTTGAAATAAGTTTTTTTATTACAGTAATCCCTTCAGCACGATGATACTTTTTTTACTTTGATTCTGGCTAAAATTAGACAATTTTACGTAGTTTAACACAAGGACCTGTAGGTTATAAGCTAAAGAAAATTGTCTAATGGTAACAAGAATAAGATAAGGAAGTATTTTATCAAGCTGAAGGGGTAAAAGATAAAGGAAGTATTTTATCATGCTGAAGGGGTAAAAGATAAAGGAAGTATTTTATCATGCTGAAGGGGTAAAAGATAAAGGAAGTATTTTATCATGCTGAAGGGGTAAAAGATAAAGGAAGTATTTTATCATGCTGAAGGGGTAAAAGATAAAGGAAGTATTTTATCATGCTGAAGGGGTAAAAGATAAAGGAAGTATTTTATCATGCTGAAGGGGTAAAAGATAAAGGAAGTATTTTATCATGCTGAAGGGGTAAAAGATAAGGAAGTATTTTATCATGCTGAAGGGGTAAAAGATAAAGGAAGTATTTTATCATGCTGAAGGGGTAAAAGATAAAGGAAGTATTTTATCATACTGAAGGGGTAAAAGATAAAGGAAGTATTTTATCATACTGAAGGGGTAAAAGATAAAGGAAGTATTTTATCATGCTGAAGGGGTAAAAGAGAATTTTTTTTTGAAGAACGGCCCTACATCTTTCCCTAGGACCGACGCAAGGCTATACAAATAAAAGAGGAGGCCGTACCGACAGTGGACCAGTACCTCTCAGAGCTGGGAATTGGTAACCTCGCGCCCAGTCTACTGAAGGAGGTTCTCATCCACCACCAGCTACTGTCTTTTCCTTACTCCAACCCGGTGAGTCGTAGTAATATACCTTTTTTCACGTATGCACTTCTTCATGACAAACCCTTCACTAATCACTAATCCACATCCAATAAGAAGCCAAACAACAAGACTAAGGCAAGGTAAAATTATTGATGAAGTAGTTGGGGTAAACTATTGACCCTATACATATGCTGTATTAACACATTCCAGATGCATATATCACCGTAGCGCCAGGCGGACATATTTGCCGAAAATTACCTTCATGCCATGCTCTTTTTCATGCATAAGCAAGAGCCAGATTACAATTATATATCCGTGAAAGTACAATGATAAAGCTTTCCAAGGACACCTGTGAATCATCCTTGTATACCATCTGGTTATCTTGCAACGATCTTGTAAACGAAGGCGAAGATGGGTAAAATAGCAGGAATGTTGGCCTTTTTTTATGTGTAAGAGAGAGCAAATGAGTAAGACAGCCGTATGTCGGGCTTCAGTGGGCACCCGGATGCCGTGGCGAGCGGTTGGAGCCTGCCTATGCTCCCTCTAACGCCTGGCCTCTCTTTCAGCGCTCATAATAGCTTCAAAATGGCGACCCGTCATATGACGGGTGCCGCAGGATAGGCCAATTTTCTGTCTCCCGTCGCCACAAATTAAGGGTTAAGAGACCATTTAATGAGCTGGGTTATAATAGACTCATGAATTTGGGGTCTCAGTTTGTGTACTGTGCATCGATATACGTAAACAAGAGAATGGCTCAATTATCGTGTGATTTGAAGCCGGTGCAGATGATGCAACCGCTCCTTTAATTTCATTAATTTCATTGGAGGTATTTGGTGTTGTGGTGAAATTAATAAAAAATAGATTCATAGGGAGCAGAAAGTTTGTATCTAAATTTGACACTGGTAGGACATGAGTGGCACGGAGGAGGTGGCGGGGCTGGCGTCACGCAGCGATGCCTACGAGACATCTTTCATCATCTCACACACACAAACAACGATTCCTACGAGACATCTTTCATCATCTCACACACACAAACAACGATTCCTACGAGACATCTTTCATCATCTCACACACACAAACGCCACGCACACCACAAACACAACACAAAACAATAGAATAGCAAAGTTTTTTAGAACTTGGGGGGGGAAAAAAAAACAAAAAAAACATGAAGCTAGCAGGCTTATGCTAGGCTGCGCTTGGACACAGCGCTAATCTCCATATGATTGTCCCTAGAGTGAAGTAATGCTGGGGCTGGTGGCCAGGTTCCGGCCGGGGGAGGTGGCAGGGCTGCCGTCACACAACGATGCTTCAGAGATATCCTTCATCATCACACTCTCAGACCAGTCAGAGTATAAGGTGAGTCATTGTCTGTAAGATAATGCTTTCCTTTCAGTAGAATTAGGATTGTGAAGTTGGTGAAAAAAAACTCTGACTATGACTTGAAAATTTACAAGTATTTCTCCGACTCCGATTACGACTCACCCAAAAATACCCAACTCTGACTTTGATTTCACAACTGTTGCAATCGGTGAAATTTTGTTTTGACTTTTGACCGACTGAAAATTTTACAAGTAGGCTACAACTTCAACTCAGACTCCACAACGCTGAATAGAAAATAACCAACTACATTCAGTTCACTATTATTATAATCCAGCCGAATCCTAAATATTTTTCAAAAATTAAATCAATGTTCCTATTTCTTCCAGTGTTGAGAGCCTTGGTTTATCCTCTAATTGCATCCTAAATTGGACACATGACTTATAGCTTGGCTTCCTTTAATGCTAATAAATTATTATGTTTTTTACACCAACCAAATTCACATCTAAACTCAATTAATGAAATCAACAAATACATGTGGCACTCCTAGGACTCGAACCCAGGATACTCACATCGAAATTCCACGCACTATGCATTACGCTATCAAATATTGTTGGTTCACTAAAAGACAAAAGACAGCCAAGTCTAGTAAAATTTCAATCGAGTAGCTATTATAATCTCATCTAGTATCGAGATCCTTGGTGCAACCCTTATGCTAACCTCGGTGAGACTTTTATGTCAAATAAGTTTGCATAAAAAAAACTTGGTGTTCTTTATGATCATGAGTTGTTGTTGTTGTTGTTGTTCCCCAAGCTGCCTGGCCGAACAGCCCCAAGGCCCCGAGCAAGACCAAGGCCATAACCGAGCGCCCCCACAGAACCCTCCCAGCCGACCACAATAAAGCATGGGTGACCGAAGCCACTCCATGGCGGGGAGCTGAGGAGGGCGACAGAAACACCCGGGAAACCAAAGCCCCACCCAGGGCCCTGTGCCCCTCAGCAATTATGAAGAGAAAGTTGAGGGGCAAAGGAAAAAAAAATGTGACGCTTTGGCTTCCAATCTTGGTAGATTGGGAGGTCAATCCACGGAAGAGACGCCGTCACTTGAGATCTAGAAAATATATAAGTAAAAGGAACAGTCAGAGTAAGCTATGGGTATGGCAGAGATCGCTCAGTTCTCACTCTGATAGACCAGCCCATCACCACATGACTAGAACCCAATCCTCTCAGCATTAGCTAGGAAAGGCCCTAGAAAGCCACCTTTGGCGGGGGTTTGGTTCCCTTATTTCAACCCCTTTCGGGGTTGGGCACCCGCCCATGAGTAGTGAGAAGTGTCAGAAAAGGTTATAAACACTATTTGAACCATGTCAGCGGAGGGGGGGGGGGGGGGGGGGGGGGGGGGGTGCAACTCTCAATCCACAAGTCTGGCTGTGTCAGACCAATGATATTTATGCACACATTTTACACTCACTGTACTACTGCACCATCAGGAAGTCATTTGCTTGTTTAATGGGGTTATAGGTCTAACGTATGTACAGTACGATTTTAGCGGCGATTTTTAGCACCTCATATGAGGCCTCCCGTATTCCTGCCAATTTTTTGTTTGCCTCATATGAGGCCTCCCGGATTCTGAGGGTTAAACCTGCCGCACTAACGACTTCCCAAATTGACTAATTCCTTGAACGTGACGATAGTGCGTTGTTATGTGTGCGATTAGTTTGCTTGGGAAACAGATTAACTTGCTCATGTAGTAATGTACACCCAATGTGGTGGATTGTGTTCTTTTATTTCATAAATTTTATTTTAGTAAGCGTTGTTTCCACATAGCGATTTTGATTAGTTATTTTGCCTTTATAGTGTCTTTGTCCGAATTTTGGATTGTTTAGTTTGTAAGTTTTACATTTTAATACAGTAAAGTATTTTCTTATTTGTTTGTTTGTTCACACAGGCAAGGCAATGCTGGGTAGCTCTGCTAAAGTTATTATATTATATGATCAGTCCCACCACCCCATTTATATTATATGATCAGTCCCACCACCCCATTATATTATATGATCAGTCCCACCACCCCATTATATTATATGATCAGTCCCACCACCCCATTAAAGTTATTATATTATATGATCAGTCCCACCACCCCATTATATTATATGATCAGTCCCACCACCCCATTATATTATATGATCAGTCCCACCACCCCATTATATTATATGATCAGTCCCACCACCCCATTATATTATATGATCAGTCCCACCACCCCATTATATTATATGATCAGTCCCACCACCCCATTATATTATATGATCAGTCCCACCACCCCATTATATTATATGATCAGTCCCACCACCCCATTTTCCTTTTCATTTATATTATGAAATGTTGATTTTTGCACAGGGAGGCGAAATTGAGTTCACCCGCAGTGGTTGTCGAGTAAGGCCGGATGAAGGAGACGTTCTGGTGTTCCCGGGCCGCATGACTCACCCCAAGATATTCCACAATGTTACCTCCGGCACCCTACATACACTCATCATCCAAATTGACTCCAGTGAACTCAGGCCGTTGTACTAAGGCCACATACATCACCACAATGCTTGGACATCCAGAGCTTTGGAAGGTAAGGTAATCTGCCATACCCTATTAAGGTATTCACAACCATAACACTAAATGTCGGTGGTGTAATGGTTTAGATGCTCATGTTCTGGGTGTGGTGTCCCGAGTTCCAATTCCGGGAGGACCATATGCTTTCATTAGTTTATTCAAGTGCATTGGGGTTTGTAGTTGATGATTAATGTTAAGAATGGAGTGTTATTTAATACCAATAGTTAGATAAAACATTTATTCTACAATTGCACAGGGATATAATTAGGTACAAACAGAAAACATTGTACAAAAATATATATCACAGGACTTCAAGGAATGAAGTAATTTAACAAGATAGTTTATTTAAAACTGGAAGGGTTAACAAGATCAACAAACTGTATAATAAAAGCCTGCACAAATAACAAGTCACTCAATACGTAAACAAACAAGCCAGAGTCACACAAGCTAATGTTAGTGACAAATGGTCCTTGACCTTAGAATCAAGAGTACAAAAAAAAAATAAAAATAAAAATAATTAATTTAATAAATAAATAAATAAATAAATTAGACTTAGAATCAAGAGTAAAAAAATAGATAAATATAATCCCCCACATTTTAGCTGGTCACACATGAAGGGAAGTATCTAAGCCTTTTAAAATTAATGATCTGGCATTTTTCTTATGGAATTTGAGCAGGCAACACATGTTCCACGCCTGCTTAGCTTTAAAGATTATCTCTTGCCTTGGAAAGTAATCATGGAAGTATTGTTTTTATGGCTGGGATTGTTAAAATTGACAAGAGATTTAAATTTGTTTTCATTATATATATACAGTATATATGAATCTTGAATAGTCGATTCCACATTAGAATACAGTACTGTACTGTACGTAAACCAAATTCCACATTAGAATACAGTACTGTACTGTACGTAAACCAAATTCCTAGAAATGATAATTACTTACAGCACGTATCAAGCTTAAATACAGTATGTCACTAAATAATAGTATCCCACAAAATGATGTTATAATTAGTAGTGGATATCCCTTTGATACAATCCACTGATAACATTGCTTGTGTGGCTTCATCTAACTTTAATACAAGCAAAGTTACACAACCAGTTTTTCCTGCAATTTGTATTGACAACTTTTTGTAAAGAACATTTTTTGTAGTATTTTCCTGGCGAGCCATAGTGAGCCTGCAATTTAGGTACAACTGACCTTAGGCCGAGGTATTTTTCTACCGAAAAATGCAGAATTTTATCTCGAAGGAGGGTCTTGGGGTTATTTTTTCAAGCTTGATTGAAGTCTAGGGAGGAAACTAAAAAAAAATTATATCCCTGTGCTTGTGCAGTGTTGCCAATAGTTAGCAGAAGGCCTATGCTTGATCTTAGCGAAAACCGCTCGCTATTAGCAGAGAAAACAGGCGCAAATCTATCGTAAATTAGTGACAAGACTTGTGGCTCGTACTGGCGCGTAACTGCCAGGTTGACGAAACTCTCTCGTCGATGGTACAGCTTGGGTTAAAGATTTTGGGTAATCACACTGCCTCATTTCAAACCATCAATTAAATATTTTGAATACAAACATATGCCCATAATAATTGCAGGAAAAAGTGGTGTAAATCTCGACTTAAACTTAACATATCTTGTACTGAGAGTCATGGCTGCTGGCGACTAACTCCATGTAGAGACCCTATAGTAAAACACATCTGCCAACCTCTAGAGCCATCTTGGTGCCACTGCTCATATTTACCCCCTCTTTACACTCAAACATCTCCATAACCATAACAGACATTTGGTAATACTGGTACAGGATATATTGTTTGGTCTTTCTATATTAATTCTACACCCTCAACAATACAATAAATGCAATAAAATACAATAAAACCTTGTTCTTTAATAACCGAGGCACCAAAATGGCATCCAAAGAAAAAGCTGGCCACTCCTTACTACAGGATTTCTAACTAGATGCACTAGACTTAGAAATATGACACATAACAAATTCACCTTCTGGACATTCACAGTAGAGAGCCCTACCTAAGAGTTTATCCAACTGTATACTTTCCGCCAGTTTGAGAAAGTCAAATCACACCCAGTTACGTACATTTGCTCGGTGAAGTTGGGTAATTTATGGTAGGCTGCTCGAGGTTAATTTATGGTAGGATGCTCGAGGTTAATTTTCATGACTTATAAACTTGGCTCTCTCTGCAAACTTTACACATTGTCTATAATCAAACGGATTCTCTCTAGAGGGAAATCCACTTATATGCGTAACAGTTCTTTCTTCAGTGATGCGTAACCGAGCCCAAAGGAAGTAACATTATGCTTTATTCTTTGTAATGGAAGAGCGAGACTGGAGATAATGATCAGAAAACTGACTTTGATAAATAATACCCCTAACCACTGAGCAGGATAGGCCTCTTGGTACAGTCGGGCAAATAAGTTATGTCGCGGCACCAAGTATTTTTATCAGCCCTATATAAGCATTAATTCATCATTTCGAGTGAGATATATAAACATGTTCCTATCTTTACAGACCATACTCAACATCTGACAGACATTAATACAGCACACAGAGAGGAAAAGGTAATGACAGCAGAGACATGCCTTATTTGGCAAACTGTACTTGTGAACCTCCATACCCATAATCTGTCTTATATTTAGGACACAAATCTTGACCATAATCTCTTGTATTCTAATAGGGCTGGAGCAAATGGGGTGCAAATTTCCATACCTACTTCCTCTTAGTTTCTTCCTCATAGTAGAAATATGAGGTTGATTGCTGAAGAGGTTAGTGGTAAACATTCTAGTGTCATAGTTATATGTAGGTCCATCGTTCGATCCCCGCTCCAACACAAAAACATTTTTCATAACCAACGGCGTTTTCTGATCATGATGAGTAAATTGTTGTTGTTGTCGTTCCCTAAGCTGCCTGGCCGAACAGCCCCGTGAGTAAATTGTAAATATGCATAGTGGAACTAATATGTAATGAGAGAGAAATAAGTAACATGCTCTCTGGCTTAACATACATACCTCACACCTTGGTTATAATGCCCAATGAGTACATTTACTATATATACAAATTAATAGTAGAAAAATTATTTAGTTGGCTTAAAATGCATCAACAGCTGCCAGTACAGTCGCGCTAATAAGTGATGTCTCGGCATCAATTATGTTGTGATCAATAATTGGTATCGGCAATACTGTATCTAAGCTTCATTTCTTCATATCGAGTGAAATATACACACATTCCTACACCTATCCACCCTATTCAACATCTGACAGACATTAATACAGTACAGAGCAAGCCAAACATAATGACAGCTGGGACACGACTTATTAGCGCGACCGTACAATAAATTATAACTACAGTATGCTAAAATTATCATCCCTACTTACATGAGATTATTGTAGAAATACCCAGTCTATTAAATAAGCTTAATATTGCCAAGAGAGAGTATTCGCTTGTACCGATATTTAAAATCATCCATTTTATCAATCATATCTTCCTTATTATAAAAGAAATTGTAAAAGCAAATTCCAAATTGGGTATTTTTCTATTAATCATTATTTGAGCACCATATACTGTTGATAATTGAAATAAACTGATACACCAGAAAGGTTCTAGTAGCTATCCGGTACTTAAACTTGCTTTATGGGGGCCCACCTCGCTTTTTTTTCCCTTTCTTTCCCTCTCTCTTGGCTTGTATCCATTCGGCCCCATTCAGCCTACTGTTTTAAGACGTTTACCCGCATCCAGGTGTCAATATATATATATATATATATATATATTTTGTTTTGTTTTACAGCAAGCTAAATTTGTAAATTTTTCGATAGAAAAATGTCTCCGGGAAAGCTGGATTCTCTCGGAGAAATCGACACCTGGACGGGGATAAACGTCTTAAAACAGTTGGCTGAATGGGGAGAAATGGATACAAGTCAGAGGGGGGAAAAAAAAATTAAAAATTAACCCAATCTGGTGCGAGACAGGTCTTTTTGGACCCTCCCTGTTTCAATCTAGAAGTTTGAAGATTTTAAGATGTATTACCCCATTAGTTTGGTGATTATATGATGCATTCATGTGTCAATTTTGTGTTCAATGTTTTCAGGGTAGTCTCTTGGTCTTCCCCACTTCACATTTATATACAGTTTAGGCCTTTTTTCATATTAGAGGGTCTGCTTTAAAATAATTCCTTAGTTTAGGAGATCTGTACATTATTATAAAGCTTGTTTATATTAATGAATTAGTGAATTACAGCATTTATTTACGTATACACTAGCTGTATACTTCACTTGCTTGAAAGCTATTTTGGAAAGTGGAGTCTCTAGGTAACACATATTTTAATGTAATACTGATTATGTGTATGAAATATACAAAATAATTTGATTATGAATAAATAATACAAGCTTTGAATACTGTACTGTATTTGTATTCATATTCTAAGAATTACTCATTATATTGAACTTCACTTATAATGGGGTCAACATTGTTGTATGCAACATTTCATGGCATAAACCTGATATGCAAGTAACTTGTCATAAAAAATGTACCTATACCTCTACAGGTACTGTACCAAGATAACATTTACCATTGGTTCCTATTTTCAGAACATTATGGTGCTCGGTATGCTTCCAGCCAGGGCCTCCACAGGGGTAAATTAATATGTTCTCTCCACTAACCAACTCTACTCCTAAACTCGATTAATGAAATTAACAAACACATGTGGCAGTCCGGGGATTCGAACCTAGGATGCTCACACCGAATATCAACACACTTATGCATTGCGCCACGAAGACAAAACTGTGATGGAACTGCCATTCGGGTGAAGGACTGCTCTGGGTCTGCTTCTTCAGTGTCAATGGTGAAAATGGCACTGTGGAGTGGGTCAGTGGAGGCATGTATGGGAGCCTGGAGGCAGTTTCTGCCAAGGCCATCCCTTTTGGGGTGCTTCCTCTGGAAGTGGGGCATTGGGTTTATGATAATGTTTCAGATAATACTCTGTTTTTTTCCAGCTGACGGTAAAATGCTATGTCTTCATTTTCATTACTCAGCAGGTACGAAGATTATGTAGAGACAGATGTTGTCAATTATGAAAAGTTGTATTAATATGAGACAAGAGATATAATAGTTTCATAGTTTCCCATTACGTGTCAATAAATCAGTTGCTAAAGTACTCAATTTACCGTCAGCTAAAATATAATTGACTATAAGTCCGAAAGAGAAAGGTAAAGTCCGGATTGGATACTTAGTCTGGAAGCCTTGGGTTTCCGGAGCCCTGGAGTATGAGAGAAGGATATTACTGTTCAGTATACCATCTTTATGCAGAATGATTAAATACATGATTATAAAATACCTGTGGTTGATGTGCGAGCCTTTATTAAGTGACGGCCCTGAACATGTCAATATACTGGTCCTCCATAGGGTGTGTCTCCCCTACTATGACCAGTGAGTGTAATGGCCCTCCGAGGTCAACCTGGGCTAGCTCCTTCAGTGTACAGGTTACTAGGCACTGTGACCTCGACCCGACCCGAGCCACACCCATCACCAGGTGGTCGGAGGTCAGCAGTGTCTCCTGCCCCTGTCTTGACCTGTCCTCTATGATCTCCAGCAGCTGCGAGGCGCCCTGAGCGACGGTCATGTAACGCGGGGGCTCGTACACCTTCCTCCCCTTCACTAAATTCTCCACATTCTGTTCCTTTACCTTGATATCCAGGAGGCAGAGGGTGTGCCATCCTTCCTCCAGGTTGCTGCAGATCTTGTCATAGTAGCTGTCCGGTCGCCAGCCATCTTGCCAGAATGGGATGGACACTGTTTCGCCGAAGGAGTACAGCTGTAGACCGCAGCAACCAACCGCATTCAGGATAGACGAATTGTGCACAATATTAATCGGTACTTTCTCATCCAGGGCGCGGATTACAAGATCTGTGTGAGTGGTAGCACCGAATGGATCACCAACAACCAACAACGCCACATCACCCCCCTGCGTGGCGTCCAATATTACCTCTGATTTCTGCTCCACGATCTCCCGGTCGGCCACGGTGATCTTCTTACTAAAGCGTTCCTCCATGGCTGCCACCCCACCCTCCATCATAGACGTATACCCTTCAAGGAACACCCGTGAACACTTCTTGATCACATCCAGGCCCTTCACAGTCACATCACCTACAAGTTAATTAGGGGAATAATGGTATTACCGTATAATAAGTTAAGGGGGTACTGCTTGATTTTTGCTCTATATATTTATATGTTATTTTTTAGTTAGGCTACCTCCATCAAGCTTTAACAATACACCCCCTAGACCCCCTTTCAAGATAAATATGTAAATTTTTCGGTAGAAAAATTTCCCTCTAAAATTACAGGCTCGCTTTTGCCCGTCAGGAAAACAATTGACACCTAAATTGCTCGAAAGATCTTAACGTTGACAAAGAAATGGGGTGAAAGGTCTCAATATTGCCAAACTTACGGAATGAATGTCTTAAAATCTTAAAAAACTAATACGCTAAATATGAGCGAGAAGGGGGTCCAGAAAGAGCGAGTAGCACCCCCTTAAAGGTGAATAAAGATGATAAAAAATTGAGATAAGTTATCTAGCAGAATGTTAAATGCTCTAGTAATACACCATTATCGGGAATATCCTTAAATTTACTCTTAACCTTCTGAATCCGGGAGGCCTCATAAGAGTTTCGAATGAGGTGCTAAAAATCGCCGCTAAAATCATCAAAACTCTGCAACCACGCATCGTAGCGATTCAATTAAAAAACTTGAAGTTAAAACCACTTGAAATTAATTTCTTATAATTCAAATTAATTTATTTTAATTTGAAATTCATTTATCTTTATTTGAAATTCAATTTTCATTTAAAATTAATTTATTTTAATTTGAAATTTACATTTCAATTTCAGTAAAGTTCGCGGGGTCTTAAGTTCGCGGGGGTCTTTTATTTCTGCGAGGCCTTTATTTCCGCGGGGTCGAAATTCCGCGCGGTCTTAACTTCACGTTCAGTTAATTTGAATCGCTACGATGCGTGGTTGCAGAGTTATGATGATTTTAGCGTCGATTTTTAGCACCTCATTCGAGACTCTTATGAGGCCTCCCGGATTCCTGCATTTTTTTTTTTTTTGGCCTTATATGAGGCCTCTTGGATTCCGAGGGTTAACATATAAAATAAATCTGGTCAAATTAAAGGTAAATTTCTGTTGCCTGACAACTAACGGATTCTGTGACGTCATCACTATACGGGAAGGCGCAAAACTGTAAGAGAGTCCACTATCAGTCGCCGCCAGATATACAAATGTTGAATATTAGTTTTCTTTACTGACGCAAACTTACTTTATTATACACAAACCTGAGCTTCCTTAATATGTTTTGATATATACAAATGTTTTGATATATACAAAATATACCTCTTACTAGGTACAGTCTCACCTGCCAATACGCGAGGAGGGGGTCGAATCATACCCAAAACTTTCAAAACGCGTGATGTACCTTTAAAACGCGAATCCGGGCCCGATATAAGGGCAATTCCGGGGAGTTCAGCTAATACGCGAGGCCCCCCACCATTCCGCGCCAGTTACGTAGGCACGCAGGGCATTGTGGGATACGCCAGTCTACCCTCAGTCCACGCTCGCGCAACAGCTGTCCGACTCGTGTTGGACATTTACTGTTAATTTTAAGGTGAGTTTATTATTATTGTTATATTTTCTTATGATTTGGATGTTTATGTATACATATATGTACCTTTTGTGGCAATTGACGGAGATAAATAGGCCTAAAGTAGATAACTTGGAGTCAGTGCTGCCCATATAGATTTATTCCCATATAATACTCTATTGCTAATACGCAAATTTTCATTCCGCGCCCTCGCGTGTCGCCCATATTCTCGCGTATTGGCAGGCCAGACTGTACGCTGCTTATGTAATTCAACTTTAAAGCTATATCTCTGAAACAAAGACAGCCTACTGGTTTGAATCCTTGGGAATCATAAAATGATATGGTAATATATCTTAAGAACATACAAATAGATTTTTTTTAGTCAAAGTAGAATAGTCTACACGTTTAGTCTATGTACCGTAAAACTTTCATAAAATAAAAAATAAAACACTAAACAAGTTCATTTTAATCAACACAACTACTGTAAACTGGCACAATGTCACTACTGTATTGGTATTTTCAATGTTACTACATTTTATAGAAATAAATTTTAATACTAGACAGAAGTAGTGAGCTCAATGTAATTAAATGAAATACTGTATGTATGTATATAATTAGGCACATACCCCATAGCTAGGGGTGGCCGACTCAAGACAGAGCCCGAACAGAAACAACATTTAACCCTTTATTGGCGGCGCGCAACTTATGTCATGTGAAAGAAATTTGGACTAAGTGGCGGTTCACAACTTATGTCGTGTACCATTTTCAGCACGTAATGTTACTGAGAGAGAGATAAGTGGTGGCAGGAGAGTAGCAAGCGTATGACTGCTCCAGACCACCGCGGAGGACCTACTGACATGAATCCCACCCTCCGCCACCCTCGCGCACTCGCTACACAGGGAATTATGTAGGGAAACTACCTAATTACATGGTTTTTGCACTCGTGTTGCGCGATCATTGCAAGAAAACTAGCTGTCGTACAAGGATGGTTGGGATGTCATTGGAAAGCTCTGTTTATGCCCTTTCAGGGATAGATACTTGTTTTACGCTCTGGGTCTTATTTAGGCATGAAAATGATCATGTAAACAACCCTATTTAGGGTAAAAACACCCCGCTGGGCGGTACATATAAATTACCGCCTAGGCCGCTCGTTAGGTGTTAAAGTTCCATTTCTTAGGGTCCAGGACCACTTTCGCGCTCCCTCGCCCCTTTCTCAGTCTCGTCTAGTAGGTGAATTTTACAAGGGGAGGAGGATTCCTAGCCCCCTGCCCCCAAAAGGAAAAGGAAAAGTAAGACAGTAAACGACAGACAGAAACGGCTAAAGTTGGGTAGAGGATGCCAAACCTCACTCTGGATAGGACCAGCCCTCACCCAAATGAAATATGAATAAAAAATAAGATGCAATTTTGCTCACAGAATATATTTTCAAGTCTCTAGGCAGCCTTTATTAGAGCTCTATAGATACTAAGAAGGTAGCCATAGCCTAATATACAGATTAGGAGGCTTTTCCATGTAGCAGAAGAGAAAACATTCCAGCCCGAGTCCAAGGAATGATAAGGAACTTGGTCGAGATATGTGATTTTCTGAAATTTACATACGGTTGTTGTCGTTGCTGTTCCCCAGGCTGCCTGGCCGAACAGCCCCAAGGTCCTAAGCAAGGCCAAGGCTATAAACGAGCGCCCCCACAAAACTCTTCCTGCTTAGGCTACCACTAATAAAGCCCGGGTGACCGAAGCCACTCCAAGGCGGGGAGCTGAGGAGGGTGCAGAAACGTCCGGGAAACATACAGTACTATACAACGCTTCCCTCTGGAGTAGAGATCCTACAGTATCTAACGAATAGTAGGTGCCGAGAAAAAAACATGTTAGATGCGAAATCATTAAATGCGAATACTGTACATAAACTTATTGGATAAATTATAATTGGTGGGAAGACTTCGGCCGAGTGCGTATTTTTCACATATTCTTGCCCTTCTGAGTGCTATTTTTATACATAAATAAAATCACATAATATATAAATAATTAGAAGAATAAATAATAAACCAAACTGTGAGTGAATAATGAGGTGTGTAGGCGAGATGACGTTTAGGGTATCCCAGGCAGGGAGGGGAGACTACTGGGAGATCCCAGCACTGCACACCACCTCCCCCTCCCTCCTGCCTCTCTGCCACCTTTTGTAGTTTCCCAACCTTCTTGGATTCCCGCCTTCTCCTTTCGAGTATCATAAGATACGTAACACACTGCCAGATACTGGTTAGATGGGATAGCGGTCAGAAAAACAGGTTGGGGCGAACGGAGCACTTCAGTATATGGTTGAAAAATGGCGCGGACTGACTGGGATTGAGGTAGGGAGTCCTAGGGATGCTGATGACATCAGGCAAGATGCGGGTTGCAGCAAAAAATCAGCGATTGGCCGGGAATCTTGAAATTCGATCTCGAGGAATCGGAATATTTGGCGTTAGATACGAATTTTGGATCGTTGGATGTGCGACCGGGTAGAGCTCCTAGAGAGTCATTAGATGCGAATTTGATAGATCAAAATGTGTTAGATATGAGACTCTACTGTATACAGTCGTAACAGAGATCAGCCAACCTCCGCCATCTTGGTGCCACTGGTGATATTTTACTCTCTTTACACTCAAATACTGTACTGTATATCCTTACCCATAATAAACATTCGGGAATACTGGTAATACACTCAGTTAGTTATGTAGAGCAGATTAACCAGACCACTGAGCTCCATACGGAACTCTCATAGGTCTGGCGGTAATACACTCAACATAATACAAAATACATTGGTCCTGATGTGGCGGCGTCTACGCCGTAGGACCACCTCCCGGAGCTGCCGACCCTCCACGGCCGGAGACAAGATCAACGACCAGTGGAGGACAACCGGATGCCGGCCGCGGGGAGAAGTTTCGGGAGCCAAACCGTCACAACCATCCCCTGCCCCCTCCCAGGGGGCACGGGTCCTTGGAGCGGCTTCGGTCGCGCCGGGAATTTCCACACCTCTCACACCACACACACACACATCACACAGTTTTTCGTACACCGAGAAATGACTCTCCGGCTGTCATTTCTCGAAGACTTCTTCTAGCCGGAGACATTGAGAGCAACCCAGGACCCACGTACACATACGTATGTCCAACTTGCTCAAAACCCATCACTTCGAGTCGCCACACTAAGGGTTCAGTTCTCTGCAATTCATGCAGGAACTGGACCCACTTCACCTGTACAACACTTGCCTCCAAGAAACACTACACAAACACCTGGACCTGTTCCTCACGCCCCTCCCTCTCCCAGTCAAATCCCTCGCCTAAAACCCGTCCACCTCTCCTCCCCAACCCACCTAGCCTTCCCATATCATCCACTCTCCCCCCTAAAACCTGTCCACCTCTCCTCCCTAACCCACTTAACCTACCCATACCATCCACATCCTCAACTCAACACACCACACCCCATCCTAATCCATTCCAACCCCCATCTCCTGCTCCCCAATCCCCACCCCCACCTCACCCATCCCAACCCCCAGCCCCTCCCTCACCCCCACCCCCACCCCCACCCCATCCTCGTGCAGCAGCACCCAACATACTTCGTGCACATAACATTAACATTCTTCAATTGAACATAGATGGCATCAACACAAAGAAACACGAACTCTCACACTTCATCAAACAACACAACATACACATTGCCATCTTACAAGAAACAAAACTCCGCACAACACAAAAAACACCCACATTTCATAATTTCACCACCATCAGACAAGACCGGGCTGTCGGCGGGGGCGGTGGACTCATCACCCTGGTACACAAAGAAATATCATACATAGTAACCAGTGTACAAACCAAATCACTCCTCCCCCCAAATGATAACACAACAGAAATACAGTCAATTAAAATACGCACTGGCAACAACTCCAACATAACCATCATAAACACATACATCCCTCCCCAAACATCCCCTACAGTACCAAATGAATACAGACCACACTTACAACACATCACAAACACCCCACACACCCCACACATCATCCTGGGTGGTGACTTCAACGCCAAGACGTCGGCCTGGTTTGTCGACAACCCCGACACAGACAGAGGGCTGGTACTACAAAACCAAACAGATAACCTCATCATCCTTAACGACATCCATCAACATACCCATATTCCTCACCAAGCCCTCTATAACCCATCATCTCCAGACATCACCTTTTGCTCCCCAGAACTAGCCCCCACAACATCCTGGAGGGTGGTCAGAACCTTAGGCTCTGACCACCTCCCGATCATTATCACCACCAAAACCAGACTCACCCCAGCTAGCCACAAACACACATACACCAATTATAAAAGAGCTAACTGGGAAGCATTCACAAATGAGACAGAACATCACTTCACAACTCTAAACAGTACACCCATCACTAACATCAACAATGCTGTACACATACTCAATAAAACTATCCAAAACGCTGACAAGAAACACATTCCAAGAGGTAACAGAAAAAGACACAACCCCAACTTCACACCAGAAATTCAAAACCTCATCAGACAACGCGACATACTGAAACACTCCCCAGCACCCCACACACAAGACATCACACAACAAATTCAAGCACTCAACACCCAAACTAACAACAAAATACAAGAACAACAAAAACTAAATTGGAATAACTTCCTACAAACACTTGATCACAAAACAAACCCCAAAAAACTATACAAAACACTAAACAGCATCACACTTTCCAACAGCAGCACAACACAATCACATGCTGCAATCACAACAACAGACTCTACTCCTTCATGTAAACAACAAGCAAACACTCTCATCAATCACTTTTCACATGTCAGCCACCTAAAACCTCACAAAGACGACCGACGTGTCATCCGACGTAAGAGACAATTCCCCACAGACCCTGACTATACACCCTTCACCAATCACCAGACAAAGCATATCATCAACAATCTCAAGCACTCACCCGCCTGTGGCCTAGACAACATAAGCAACATACACCTCAGACACCTGGGACCACAAGGCATACAAGCACTCACTAACATATCAAACTACAGCTATTCACACAACACAATACCAGACATTTGGAAGCATGGTATCATCATCACATTCCCCAAACCCAACAAAGACCCCACGCTACCCTCCTCGCACCGCCCCATCACACTCCTTTGCTCCCCCTCCAAAGTCATGGAACGCCTAGTATTACAACTAATTACACCTGACCTACCCCTAGCTCCAACACAACATGGCTTTAGGCCACTGCACTCCACAAACACTCTTCTCACAGACCTTACACAAAGAGCTTTCGACGGCATCAATTCAGCTAGACCACCACACAGATCACTATTAGCCACACTCGACATTAGTAAAGCCTTCGATGCCATCCCCCGCCACAACCTAACAAACAAAATCTACAACACAAACATGCACAACAACACAAAACGGTGGCTGGCCAACTTCCTAGCAGGCAGATGTGCACACGTATCTTTTGCCGGTCAGTCATCTAAAATCAGAAACTTTCCAAACGGAGTCCCACAAGGATCCGTCCTATCGCCCGCACTCTTCAATCTGTACATGCACGATATAACTACACCCAATACGCCCCAAATAAACTTAGCCTCCTATGCAGATGACATAACACTCACATGCACACACCATGACCCAAAAAGAGCAACAGATCTCCTTCAACCCTATCTCAACACACTACATGGCTGGTGCACTACAAACAGACTTAATCTAGCCCCAGCCAAATCCACCGCAACCCTGCTCACAAGTTGGACAGAACACGAATACATCCCTCAACTCACCATAAACAACACACCCCTAACACATACACACACACCCAAAATCCTAGGAGTAACATATGACATTCAAACAGCACACCACAAACATTAAAAAGAAACTGACACCCAGACTTAACGCCCTCAGGTCACTTGCTCACACAAAATTTGGACACAACAAAGAAACTACCACCACAGTATATAAACAATACATAAGATCAGTGATGGAATACGCAAGCCCAGCCTGGGCTTCTAACCTAGCTGAAACACATCATAAGACCTTACAGACTATTCAAAACAAAGCCCTGAAGATCATTACAGGCTGCACAGCTACTGCACCCACAGATCACCTACATCAAGAAACCAAAATCCTCAAAGTCAAAGACCATCTGGACATGAGAGGCACTCAATTCCTGGCAGCAGCCTCCACGAACCAAGACCACCCACTAAACTACATGGCAACACACACACAGACACCAAGAAATATTAAAACAACACCCAGCACACGGTATCACACACAATTATTGTCCTCTCTCTCCCTCCCTGCCCACCCCGAACCAACTTCCAGAAGCACATCCATACTCATATCTCTCACCGATCCATCCACTCACTCACAGACAACACGCAGCTGCATGCACGACCTCCCGAAATCCATCCTTCCGAATCCTCCCTTCCTCGCGAGGACAGAGTCCACCTGGCCAGGCTGAGATGCGGACACCATCCAGCTCTCCTGAGCTATCAGAAGAGACTGGATGACTCCGTTGTCGACACCTGCCCGGGATGTAACACAGCACCCCATACCATTAAACACATCATAGAAGACTGCATTTCACACAACCACTTACGCCAACAACACAATCTACACTCAATGAGAGCTCTGTGGGAAAGCCCGATCGTGGCCATGGCCTTTCTCAGGGACTCGGGGCTGTTCGGCCAGGCAGCTTAGGGAACGGGAACAACAACAACAACAACCAGTGTACAAACCAAATCCCTCCTCCCCCCAAATGATAACACAACAGAAATACAATCAATTAAAATACGCACTGGCAACAACTCCAACATAACCATCATAAACACATACATCCCTCCCCAAACATCCCCTACAGTACCAAATGAATACAGACCACACTTACAACACATCACAAACACCCCACACATCATCCTGGGTGGTGACTTCAACGCCAAGACGTCGGCCTGGTTTGTCGACAACCCCGACACAGACAGAGGGCTGGTACTACAAAACCAAACAGATAACCTCATCATCCTTAACGACATCCATCAACATACCCATATTCCTCACCAAGCCCTCTATAACCCATCATCTCCAGACATCACCTTTTGCTCCCCAGAACTCACCCCCACAACATCCTGGAGGGTGGTCAGAACCTTAGGCTCTGACCACCTCCCGATCATTATCACCACCAAAACCAGACTCGCCCCAGCTAGCCACAAACACACATACACCAATTATAAAAGAGCTAACTGGGAAGCATTCACAAATGAGACAGAACAACACGTCACAACTCTAAACAGTACACCCATCACTAACATCAACAATGCTGTACACATACTCAATAAAACTATCCAAAACGCTGACAAGAAGCACATTCCAAGAGGTAACAGAAAAAGACACAACCCCAACTTCACACCAGAAATTTTAAACCTCATCAGACAACGCGACATACTGAAACACTCCCCAGCACCCCACACACAAGACATCACACAACAATATTCAAGCACTCAACACCCAAACTAACAACAAAATACAAGAACAACAAAAACTAAATTGGAATAACTTCCTACAAACACTTGATCACAAAACAAACCCCAAAAAACTCTACAAAACACTAACCAGCATCACACTTTCCAACAGCAACACAACACAATCACAACAACAGACTACTCCTTCATGTAAACAACAAGCAAACACTCTCATCAATCACTTCTCACATGTCAGCCACCTAAAACCTCACAAAGACGACCGACGTGTCATCCGACGTAAGAGACAATTCCCCACAGACCCTGACTATACA